>CM076572.1:826425585-826955374 GCA_034641835.2 Pinus albicaulis | reverse complement strand
TCAATCCGGGATTCATAAGCTGACGAAGTGTGGCGCACTATATGTGCAAGATAACCTATCTCTTACTTTTTGTCGTTTTTGGGTTTTATTTATTTATTTATCTTGGTTGGTTTCCTAATGTGAGATGGAAATTCTAAAAGACAAGTATGGATATAAATGTTCAAGGCAATGATGTCCTTTATAATGATTTCCCAAACTTCAAACTTCAAAAGGGTTTTAAACATGCAATGACAAAATTAATTCCTAAAGAAAATGAAAATGTGCCACTATACTAGTCAAACAAACAGTGAACTATTAATCATGAAACCCATTACCCTTGTTGTTGTCTAAATACAAAAGAAACTGTGCTCAAAGAAATCCAAGAATTGCAAGCAAAGTAAAGCTAAAATCAAATTACATCAACTCATATTCTGACCCCTCACCATTAGTCTTGCTATGGCTTTCGGAGGTAATCATAAACAACTTGAGCAATCTGATATCTAATTTGCAAAAAAATAAACTAATATCAAATTACACACTCATACTTCAATCCCTCACCATTAGTCTCGCTATAGCTTTCGGAGGTAACTGATAATGACATGAGCAATTTAATATCTAACTTGCAGAAAAATAAACTAATATCAAACTACACACTCATACTTCAATCCCTCACCATTAGTCTCGCTATGGTTTTCGGAGGTAACTGATAATGACATGAGTAATTTAATATCTACTCTAACTAATAAAGCAAATGTACAAAACTGAAATAAATAAAACAGTACTGGAATTAAAAGCTAAGAAAGATAAATCAGCAGAAGGACAAGACTGATTCCATGTCATTAGTCATTGTAAAACTATGTGAAAATGCCTGGGCTGCCTACTGTAATCTGGAACAAAGACACTGATCAGTTAACAACAATATAAAGCATGAAAAATTATGGACAGAAATAAAACGTTAATACCATAAGAGATGTAATATATACACGTGAATAACTATGGCATAATGAACGTAAGGAAATAAAGCATGAAACTATATAGCAATAAACAAAACCTCGGCGTGTGCAGGGGCCCTCTGCACAATCCTCGGGCAACAACTATCAACCACGAATTATGCTTATGAACAGAGTCTTCTCATGTATTCAAAACGCAGTCATAACAAGGAAATAATGTCACAGCACAGTGGGCTTTCTTTTCAGCAAAATTACATTACAGAAGCTAACTACTATGCGTATGAGAACACATTATTTATAACAGAGGATGACATAACTACTTTCCTACAATCTGCGCTGATAAAAGACACGTGAACAACCACGTCCAGAAATCTAGCATTATGGCTGCCGTGAAGATTAAATCTATGGAGGGTGGTCGTTGGATTCGGCTTATGGAGCAGTTCACAGGTGTTGATATGTCCCCTGAGATTTAGGAACGGCCACGCAAGTCTTCACGTGGTGAAAAATGGAGTTCTGTCACCGTAGGACTCTTAGGTTGACCACCGCTTGACTACCTTTGACCACAACCTTCTTTGGTGAATTTGACTGAGCCAATAGGACTCGGTCCATATCCATGTCATTTCCAACTTGCCCATGTGGCTTGATTTTCCTAAAGACACCTGCAATATAGACTTTAACAAAATGGCTGCGGAAAGTTGAAGCAGCTGCGGAAAGTGACAAGATTCCGCAGCTCAATGAGCAAAAATCTAATTCAAACAGAAGACACAAAACATAGTTAAAAACCACTTTAAATGCTCTTTTATGATTAATATGCAATGATGTTGATGACTTAGGAGGTCCAGGTAAATGGAAAAAGTCTATAAAGGTGTATAGGAAAGATGCAAGTTTGGGACTCAACATACCCCCACTGTGAAGGTGTTGCATGTCCCCATGCAACCAAAATTTTGATCATCCTCCTTCAATTCATATGCCCTGATACCTCTGTCAGTACATCCAGTCCTCTTCTCCTCTTTCTTGGTGCTGCTAACATCTTGGGCTTCTTCATCAAGCATCTGAATTTGAGATTAATCAGTGCTCTACTTATCTTCTTGCATTTCTTCTTCAATTTCCTGTTCTTTTTGTGCCACAGTCCTAGATGTAGCATAGTGTTGTCATGAATGATCTTGTCCAATCTGCTTTGCTCCTTTAATGCTTCATTTTCATTTTTAATATGTCTATTTAAAACCTCCAACTCAAAGACTTCTTGTTTCAACGATTGGACTAGAGCTTCTTGTGCTGTGTGAGGCTGCGTGGATGAAGTGCTGGGACCCGTGGCTGTTCTTTCTAAGGATTCTATGTAATCATACACCTCTTGCTGCTTTGGATCTATCTCGGGTGTCGTTTTCCTTGGGCTGTCCCCAAAATGTTGTGGAGGAGAATTGACTTCAAAATCTGGCCAAAAAGGACTCATGTCAACATCTTGAGGACTAGTTTCAACGTTTGGCTGAGAATGAGGTGGACTACGGCCAGCTGGAGTTTGTCCAGGTGTTCCTCCTCCCAAATCAATAAAATGGGGTCCTTTTGTTTGTGCTTTCCTCCACTTTCCTTTAAGCCTGGTGCTTCTTCTTACATGCTGTGGACTACTGTCTTTTTCCTTCTGTTTTTCTTTTCCTTTCTTTTTGGCCATAACTGACTGTTCCTGAAGGTGAACTAGTCTCTCAGACAATACTTGATGGTCTTCTTCTGAGGAAGGGGTTTGATGCACAGCCTCAATGCTTCTTTTCTCTTTTGATTTTGTTGGCTTTTTACCCTCAGTCTTTTCCTTCCTCCTTTTAGATAGTCTTTCTTCTCTACTAGTTCTTTCAACTGTGTTAGTAGGAGTGCTTTGAGTTTTATCACCTGTTCTCTTTCTTCTACTTCTTTTTGATGTACTGCCTTCAGGGGTTTCTTGGGGTTCTTCAAAGAAATTTCTAATTAAAAACTGCTCCCAGGTGTCCTTTTTCTCTTTTAATTGTTTTTCTATCAATATTTTCACGAGACCATGGTGATACAAATGTGGTTCTATGTCCCCCAGATGCTTTTGGATGGTTACAGACATCTTTTTCAAACTGTTTAGTAAAAAGTATGGCAGATTGAGGGTCTGGTTGTCTAGGAAATTCATCAACAGTCGGGTATGATACATGTACATTGATCCAAAACATCCCTCACAGGTGATAAAATTTTGAATAACCAACAGTAAACTGGCCCACTCTTCTTTTAAACCGTGGACAGGAATTCCCTTTTTGAAAATGGTGACATCCATACCTGGGTTACGTAGGATCACTCTCCAGGCTTCCTCGCCAATGCTCTTGTTCTTGAACCAGCGTTCACCTTCTTGAGGGAGTTCTGTAGCAGCTGCTATGGATGCCTCAGTCACTGTAAATTTGAGGTCCCCAATTTCCACCTCTAGACCATTGAAAGACCTCGCAAAAGCTTTTGTTACCTCCTTATTGTAGCCTTTAAACTTTTGAATAAACCGAAGCCATTTTTCCTTTTTCAATATGTCTTTGACTTGCGGGTATCCTTCCATAAATTTGGGTCCCTCTGGTTCTGTCCTCAAAAACTGACCCATCCTTCCTTCTGTTCTTTAAAACTCGTCTACGTGAGGAGGGTTTAGCGGAGGTAAGATGGCTGAATTAGCGGAAATGAATAGGGTTTATGAAGGAGACCAGTGACTGTAAGCGGATATCAGAGAATAGGTACACGGAATGAAGCAGAACAGAGAACAAAATGGGGTGAAGGCTTATGTGAGCACGGTGGAAATGCAACCGTGAGGTCAATAGAACAGTAGGGGGAGTAAAGTGCATCCGGCAGTATTTAAAATTGGGTGGCTGCAGAGTAGACGCAAGCACGTTTATGAAACGACTACGGATTTTGTGCGGCTGAGAGAAGCCGTAGTCAAATCAACCACGTTCCATAATTACAGGTGGAGTATCAAAGTATAGCCGAACACGAGTGAAGACCGGAGGCTTGATTATGAGGCCATTTAAAAATGAATGCAAGGATTGTGGGGGAATCGTATAGAGATCGTGGAACGGTTATGGAGTTATCAACACAATCATTGCATATAATGGAGCTATGGTTTATAACTATGTAAAAATGTGCTTGAATGCCATTTGAAATAAATTTCTACTCATACCTTGGAATTCTTGCCATTTTTCATTAGTCTTCAATCAGTTGCTCCTCGTTGATGCTTTTGAATGCCTCATGTCTTCATAATATGTCCTCATACTTGCATTTGATTTCATGATTGTTGAACTAACATCTGACTGTAAATTTTTGAAAAACAGAGTGGTGGCTGCAGAAACTGCTTCTGGCTGCGGAAACTGGTGTCAGCTGCGGAAAATGACACAACAATTATTTGGGTGAATGGAGATGGATAGATGATAACTGACTGAATGAAAATGGTCATGAAAGAAATTTTTTATTGGTGAAATGAAATGAAATAGATGAAATGGAGTGAAATGAAATGAAGTGGAGTGGAATGAAGTGGAATGAAATGGAGTGGGTTGTCATAAAACTTGTGAAATGAGAGAGAGAGGGAATTTTTTTTTTTGGAAAATATAGGGTGTCGGGTGTTCCTGATTTTCACCCTACATTTTCTGTATAAGACTGCCAATCAGTGATTGGTTTTCAGGCTTATACAATTTTTTTTTTTTTTTTTGAAACTGAAAAGAACAAAGGCTAGGCTGGTGGAGAAGAAGGATTCTTCTTCACCGGCCTTATTGCAGAATTATCTTGAAACATTTTGACAAATTCCTCTTTTGAGAGTGGCTTATGATAGATCTTTAATCTGTGGCCATTCACAATAAGAGGAGTTTTAGATTCATCAATGGTCTTGATTCTTACTGCTCCATTGCTAAAGATCTTGTCAATCTCATATGGCCCAAGCCAATGAGTCTGAAATTTTCCTTTAAAATCTTTAAACTTGGAATCAAATAGCAATGCCCAATCTCCTTCTTGAAACTTCTTCTCTTTGATGTATTTTTCATGCCATTTATCTCTTTGATATTGAACTAGATCAGTTCTTAGAATTGCCTCTTGTCTGATCTCATCTAGCTCATTCAACTGCTCCATTCTATGCTTTTGGGCTTCTGATAAGTCCATCCCCAACTGAACTGCTATCTTGAAGGTCTTGACTTGGAACTCAATGGGGAGCAAGACTTCTTTCACATAAACAAGTTCATAGGGAGAATGTCCTGTTGTATTTCTCCATGTAGTTCTGTAGGCCCACAAGGCTTCAGGAAGCCTTTCTGCCCAATCTCTTCTATGTAGATGAACATTTTTGGTGATGATACTTTCGAGAACTTTGTTGGTAGACTCCACTTGACCATTTTCTTGTGGATGGTAAGGAGTAGATCTTCTATGCTTGATTTTGTATTCTTCCATCAGCTTCTCCACTAGGTTGGATGTGAATTGGCTTCCTTGATCTGTCACAATTTCTCTTGGAACACCAAAGCGAGTAAAAATATCCTCATAAAGAAAATGAACAACTGAATTTTCAGTAGCAGATACTAATGCTTTGGCTTCTACCCATTTAGTAACATAATCGGTACAAACCAATATATACTTCTTTTGCTTAGATGGTGGATTAATAGGTCCAATGAAATCTAAAGCCCATTTTTCAAAGGGTTCGATGAGTACCTGTGGTTGCAATGGCATTTCATTTGAAAGGGTAGGTTTCCCTACTCTTTGGCAGCTGTCACACCTTTTGACATATTGTTTTGCATCTTTGAAGAGGGAAGGCCAACAATATCATAAAGAGAGGATTTTATAGGTTGTCCTTTTGTCAGCAAAGTGTCCGCCGCATGGTTCATCATGACATGCCTTGAGGATATCAGGCATTTCATCCTCCCTGACACATCTTCTGATCACAAGATCTGGCCTTGTTTTAAACAATTCGTTAGAAATCCATGAATATTTTGAACTCTCCTGAATAATCTTTCTTCTTTCACTTGGAAATAAATGTGGAGTCAGTTTCCTTGTAACCAAATAGTTAGCAATATCTGCATACCAAGGGGTCTTAGTAGTTACTGCAAACAAGTATTCATCAGGAAACTTATCCTCTACAGGAGAATCTTCTTTAGTATTCTGAATCCTAGACAAGAAATCAACTACTGTATTTTGTTTCCCTGGTCTATCCAACACAGTAATATTGAATTCCTACAAAAGTAGGAGCCATCTTGTCACTCTGCCATTAGTAACAGGTTTGTTCATTAGATATCTAATCGCAGAATGATCAGTATGAATAAAAGTTTCATAGCCTATTATATAATGTCTAAACTTATTGATTGCATGAACAACAGCTAAAAACTCTTTTTCAGTCACAGTATAGTTCAACTCTGTGGGAGTCAAATTTTTACTGGTATAATAAATGGCATAAGGAACTAAATCTTTTTGACCCAACACGGCTCCTAGAGCTGTATCTGAAGCATCCGTAGAAATATGGAAAGGGAGTTTCCAATTTGGTCCTCTCAAGATAGGTGCTTCAGATATTCTTGTTTTCAAAGTTTCAAAGGCTGATTGACAATCAGGATCCCATTTGAATTCATAGTCTTTTGTAAGCAATTTGAAGAGTGGAGATGCTATTTTAGTGAATTTTTCTATAAATATTCTATAGTATCCAGTAAATCCTAGAAAACTTCTAACATCTCTTTGACAATTTGGAATAGGAAACTTGGAGATGACTTCAACTTTTGATCTATCAACCTTAATCCCATCTCCTGAAATATGATGCCCCAAAACAATACCTTCGGTAAACATCATAAAGCATTTTTCATGGCTTAATGAAAGGTTTGTTTCTTTACATCTTATAAGAACTTTTTCCAAATTTTCTAATGCCTCTTCAAATGAATTACCATAAACTGTAAAATCATCCATATAAACCTCTACACAATCATGGATTAGATCAGGAAAAATTCCTAGTACTGCTCTTTGGAATGTTGCGGGTGCATTACATAACCCAAAAGGAAGCACTCGATAGGCAAAAGTCCCCCATGGACAGGTAAATTTGGTCTTATCTTGATCTTCAGGTGCTACCTGAATTTGATTATAGCCACTAAAACCATCCAAAAATGAAAAGTACTTTTTACCTGCTAATGTATCTAATACCTGATCGATAAAAGGCAAAGGAAAGTGATCCTTCAAAGTTGATTTGTTCAATTCCCTGTAATCAATGCATACCCTCCATTTACCATTCTTTTTAGGTACTATAACCAAAGGAGAAACCCATCGGCTATCTGAAATTGGATAAATTAAGTTTACATTGAGTAGTTTTTGGAGCTCTTCTTTCACTATCTCCCTAAGGTTTGGATTCATCCTTCTCTGAGGTTGTCTGATTGGTCTACTGTTTTCCTCAATATAGATATGATGAATGCAAGTCTTAGGATCAATACCTTTCATATCAGTATACTCCCATGCAAATGCAGTAGAATGTTTTTGCAAGATTTTGGTTAGTTCTTCCTATTGTGACTTTTTCAAATTTTTGTTGATATTCAATGTTTTTCCTGGAAAAATCTCAATGGTAGAACTACCGAACTCTTCCATAGAGTAAAGAGACATTTGTCTTGATGATAAATATTCAATGTCGGATTCCAACTGAAATTGTGTGGGGTCATATTCTGAAGATGTCTCAAAATTTTCTAATGTGTTCAGAATTTGACTATCCTCACTGATTTCAGAAATGGTAAAGACAAGTTGTATAGTGTCCTCATCATCAACCCATTCATTGTCTCCTACTTCTGTGATTGCTCTTGCTGGAGGATACAAATTGAATTTCTTTGTCGAATTACCATTAGAAATGTACATGTCCCCGGATCTACAACTAATAAAAGCATCAGCTGTGGCTAGCCAAGGTCTTCCTAAGATAAGTGGGTGCCCTCCTAGATTACTCTTGGGAGTCAAAATCATAAAATCTACTGGATATTCCCAAGAATATAAGGAGACTGAAATATATTCTAATACACCATCTGGTTTGATAATTGATCGATCTGCAAGTTGCAGTAAAGTAGGTGTAAAAAGAAGATTAGGAATTTTTAGCTGTTCCATAGTCTGTCTACTCATAATGTTGATAGCAGCCCCTAAGTCAATCAATGTGTTTGGAATTTCTATCCCATTTATATGTGTCTTGACAATTGGACTACCTTGATCTACATACTTCTGCATGGTAATTTTTCCCATCATGATATCTGCAATTTTTCCTACCAGGTGGATTCTTCTTGTATCTCTTAGTTTCCTTCCTAGTCTTTTAAGACTCAACTCCTTTATTGTTTTTGCTAGAATATGAATCTCTCTAATGGCTTGTAGCAAGGGAATCTTGATACAAACATTCTTTAATTCATCTAGAAAATCATAGTTAGGCAACAAGATTTGTTTTTCCACCCCTTTATCAATTTGTAATCTTTCAGGGAAAGGAGGTGTGGATGAAGATGCAGGTTGCTCGACTATAGGAGTTGTGGGGGTTAAATTTTCTTTCTCTTTTTGAATGTTTGAGTTTTGAAGAGATGCTTCCTCAGAACCCTTATTGACTTTAAGAGAGTACTCCTTAGAGGTATCTTGCTCTTGGACATCTATAGAAGGTTTTTCTAAAACTCTACCAGACCTGAGTTGTACATCATTGAGAGGAACAATCATATAGGTAGGAAATTGTTGTCCTTCTATCATGTAAGTATTATGAGGATTTTTATTGTTAGGATTTGGCAATGGCTGAGCTGGAAGTTGATTTGTCTTTTGTTGGAATGGAAGCATGAGTTGAGGATTTGGATTTTGTTGAGGAGGTTGTTGTTGTGGAAATGGCGATGAAAGTTGTAGATTTGGGTTTGGAAGTTGTGGAGCTTGTTGATTTTGAAAAGATGGAGGATATTGATAAAATTGAGCAAATCTCCCATAAGGATTTTGCATACCTTGTACCCATGGCTGATATGAATTTTGAGGTTGGGGCCAAGGTTGTTGCCAAGGATTCCAATTTGGTGGGGGTTGAAAATTCATAGGGTTGTTAAACCCTTGAGATTGTTGCCCCTGCCAAGGTTTTCTTGCAACAAAACAGAGAGATTATACTGAATTTGGATCTTCTTCAAAGACAGCTTTGAGTGCAGGAATTGAAGGAAAATCCTTCGTCTCATGATTCTCTGAGAAAATCATACATGTTTCTACAACTTTTGCATCCAAGGGACATTCCCTTAAAGCATGTTTCTTCCTACATTTCAGACAAAAGATGGCTAGAGCATCAGTTTCTGCTTTCTGCTTTTTTTGAATTTTAAGGGTGTCTAGTTGTTCACTAAGGCTCCCTAAGATATCAGTTTTGAATTCATCAAGCATATTGCCAATCTCTGCCCTACTTACTGATCCAGTTGCAGATTTGTTTGCCCTGATAAGAGAAGGATCTCTAGGCCTTTTTCCCGTTTTAGATTTTCCCCTTGAGAGATGGACACATAGTTCTACTATGTCACGAAGTGGAAGTTGAGAAATGTCTCCTTTCCCCATCATGTTTAAAATATCTATCCATTCATCTCTGATGGCTTTTAATAGAAGGGCTTTCAAATTTTCCTCATCTAAGTTTCTCATCTTTGCTCTTTTTAAGTTGTATTGAAATCTTTCAAGTAAATCCTCCAAATTTTCATCTTCTTTTTGCACCATTTTGAATACCTCATCCTTGTGATTGGTTGGCATGCAATAGTCCAGGTATCTATCCAAAAATGTTTGTTTCATATCATTCCAAGTCCTAATAGATTGGGTGACTAATCCCATGAACCATTTTAAAGCGGCTCCCTTCAATGTTGAAGGAAACAGTTTGATTTTTTTAGAGTCTTCCATATAGTCATAGGTTCGGCACACGACTTCAAACTCAAACAGAAATGTTTCAGGATCCTCACTTCGCAATCCATAAAAGTTGGGGAGGATAGATGGTGAGATTTTTTTCATCATTGTATGAGTTTCCTCATCAACTATAGGGAATCCAAACGAGTTGTCTCCTTCCCTATTTCTTCCATTATTACCTCCACCTCCACCATTGTTGCCTCCATTATTTCCTCCTCCTCTACCTCTACCTCTACCTCCGAATCCATCTACTAATTCCTCTGTCATGATAGTTTCTTCAGAGTCCTCAGAGTCCTCTGGTTCTTCTATCAAGGGAGGATGAGAGGGAGTTTCTTCCTTTTCTTCTTCAGGTGATTCTACTTCTTTAATTACAATATACTCTCCTGTAGAAGTAAAGAAAGGGTCTTCTTCTAAATGAGATTTGGTAGATGGTGTAGGAGAATCCTCTAATTCAGCTGCTCCTTGAATTCCAAGAATCTTAAGGCTAGGGGTAGATGGTGGTGAATCTTGTCTATGCCTTGAAGAAGATGGAGTTGTGAAAATCAAACTCTTGGCTCTAGCTATAAACCTTCCCTAGAATCTCTTGCTCTATGCATGTCATTTTTATTATTATTTTTTTAAGTTGGGCTAATAATTCTCTTTCTGATCTTCCAGGTCACACTAGGTGCAAGAAGAGAGCATACTTAAGAAATTATTGAACCAATAACTCTCTTTTTTGATCCTCCAGATCACACTAGGTGCAAGAGGAGAGCATACTTCAAGAAGTTATCAAATTTTCCCTTCTTTTTATTGTTTTTTTTTTTAAGAAATTGGCTACCTAGTTACACTTCCCCGGCAACGGCGCCAAAATGTTTGGTCAATTTAGTGTGTCCTAAATTGCTACATTAATTTGTCAATCCGGGATTCGTAAGCTGACGAAGTGTGGCGCACTATATGTGCAAGATAACCTATCTCTTACTTTTTGTCGTTTTTGGGTTTTTTATTTATTTTGGGGGTTTTTATCTTGGTTGGTTTCCTAATGTGAGATGGAAATTCTAAAAGACAAGTATGGATATAAATGTTCAAGGCAATGATGTCCTTTATAATGATTTCCCAAACTTCAAACTTCAAAAGGGTTTTAAAACATGCAATGACAAAATTAATTCCTAAAAGAAAATGAAAATGTGCCACTATACTATTCAAACAAATAGTGAACTATTGATCATGAAACCCATTACCCTTGCTGCTGTCTAAATACAAAAGAAAATGTGCTCAAAGAAATCCAAGAATTGCAAGCAAAGTAAAGCTAAAATCAAATTACATCAACTCATATTCTGACCCCTCACCATTAGTCTCGCTATGGCTTTCGGAGGTAATCATAAACAACTTGAGAAATCTGATATCTACTTTGCAGAAAAATAAACTAACATCAAATTACACACTCATACTTCAATCCCTCACCATTAGTCTCGCTATGGCTTTCGGAGGTAACTGATAATGACATGAGAAATTTAATATCTAACTTGCAGAGAAATAAACTAATATCAAACTACACACTCATACTTCAATCCCTCACCATTAGTCTCGCTATGGTTTTCGGAGGTAACTGATAATGACATGAGTAATTTAATATCTAATCTAACTAATAAAGCAAATGTACAAAACTGAAATAAATAAAACAGTGCTGGAATTAAAAGCTAAGAAAGATAAATCAGCAGAAGGACAAGACTGATTCCATGTCATTAGTCATTGTAAAACTATGTGCAAATGCCCGGGCTACCTACTGTAATCTGGAACAAAGACACTGATCAGTTAACAGCAGTATAAAGCATGAAAAATTATGGACAGAAATAAAACGTTAATACCATAAGAGATGTAATATATACACGTGAATAATTATGGCATAATGAACGTAAGGAAATAAAGCATGAAACTATACAGCAATAAACAAAACCTCGGCGTGTGCAGGGGCCCTCTACACAATCCTCGGGCAACAACTATCAACCATGAATTATGCTTATGAACAGAGTCTTCTCATGTATTCAAAACGCAGTCATAACAAGGAAATAATGTCACGGCATAGTGGGCTTTCTTTTCAGCAAAATTACATTACAAAAGCTAGCTACTACGCGTATGAGAACGCATTATTTATAACAGAGGATGACATAACTACTTTCCTACAATCTGCGCTGATAAAAGACACGTGAACAACCACGTCCAGAAATCTAGCATTATGGCTGCCATGAAGATTAAATCTATGGAGGGTGGCCATTGGATTCGGCTTATGGAGCAGTTCACAGGTGTTGATATGTCCCCTGAGATTTAGGAACGGCCACGCAAGTCTTCACGTGGTGAAAAACGAAGTTCTGTCACCGTAGGACTCTTAGGTTGACCACCGCTTGACTACCTTTGACCACGACCTTCTTTGGTGAATTCGACTGAGCCAATAGGACTCGGTCCATATCCCTGTCATTTCCAACTTGCCCATGTGGCTTGATTTGCCTGAAGACACCTGCAATATAGACTTTAACAAAATGGCTGCGGAAAGTTGAAGCAGCTGCGGAAAGTGACAAGATTCCGCAGCTCAATGAGAAAAAATCTAATTCAAACAACAGACACAAAACATAGTTAAAAACCATTTTAAATGCTCTTTTATGATTAATATGCAATGATGTTGATGACTTAGGAGGTCCAGGTAAATGGAAAAAAAGTCTAGAAAGGTGTATAGGAAAGATGCAAGTTTGGGACTCAACAATGACTTGATATATCTCACTACAACCATGTAAAAAGGTTTAAATGGATAATGATAAGAACCTCGCTTGAGCCACTGCAAAGGGACTCGACCATGGCTCGAACATGGTCATTCCGCAATTGCTTATACTCATGCCAGAACTCAACATCTATTATTAAGACTATAAAGCATGCATTGGTGCTATCACTTCTAAGCTTATGAACAGTTCATCTCTTGAAGGTATTTAATGGTATAAGACACAAAATATGAAATAGGGACTTTCCCATTTAGCCCTTCAGATATCTTCAATCTCTCTTGATGATCAAGTAAACATACCAAAACTTATGTGTGTGCCAGGAATCATAGAAAAGAGTACAAGTCCATAAGGATAGACTTCCATCATACCTATGGCTTGGAGGCAGTTTCATGCCCATAAAAAAAGTATAAAACCAATTACTCTAGCTCTTGAGGCAATATCATCTTCAAAAAAAGGAGCATTGCTCTCTTGGCTCTATGCTTTGGAAAGAGTGAAGACACTGATCCAAACTAAGGGTCTACATTATGGGAATACCAAGAGAACATATGTATAAAATGAACAAGTTAACATGCCAATGAGGAGAGAGGGATCTTGAATACACTGCCCTAGACTCTATGCAATGAGGAGCCAACTTATTATAAAAAACAAGCTCAAGTTCTACGATTTAGAAAGGAGCTTATCTATATATATATATTCACCCTAATAGAGTACAAGTGCAGTTGAACACCATGACTATAAATAGCCATTCAAAATAGGGATTTACCACATCATTCCAACACAAAGACAACATATAGAATATAGCATCCATCCTTGATGGATTCAACAAAAATACATACAAAGCAGAGATGCAACTTGGTACGAAGTGTAGGAAAATAAAATCAATTTATTCAAGTTCATGAAATAGTTCCATCCACAACACCGAACATAAGGTTCACTCTAGCTTGAACCCTTGTTGGCATGGAATTATATACCCAGAACCAGGGTATTCAATACTAAATACATGGAGGAGACCACCATGCAAAGTTACATATCAACAAGGATAAAAGAGGAGGAATATTCAATTTCACTCTGTAACATAAGAAACGCTAATGCAAGCCTGAAATCCATGTAGCCATCATGTTACAATAAAGAAAAATGCTCATGCTAAACATTTTTGTAACATAGTTAATATTATTTACACACTTGTTGACAATGTTGGAAGCCCCCAATAGGGAAGGGGGTCTCCCCGATGTGAAGTCCCAATTAGACCCCACATCATTTGGAGTAGGAGCCCCAATCGGAATACAGTTGGTTTCCAAATGGTGGTCTCAAAGATATGCCATGGTTGTAATAAACACATAATATGATATATTCGTGGCTTTGGTGATAGCAAGTGTATGAACTTTGTGAAGTATCAAATGTAATGCATGAAAGGTTCCATCACATCAAAGGGAAGTAAGTGAGCCTCTTAGAAGAAAGTAATAGTATCAACTTAGAAGAGATATGTGAGCAATTCAAAATAATCATTAGTTAACATGAAAAATAATTCATAAGATAACAATGATCTTGATAGAATAAAAAACGCGCATTCAACAAGATACATACTAAAGAAAAAAATAGTTCATAAGAATTAGCGTAAATGAAACAACATACTTGGAAAAAATAAAAAGAATAGTTTTACTACATCCATGAAATATGCATGAAGACATGTCGACTTTGAAATATCCTTATTATAAAGAGAAAGTTTCAAGCACATAATTACATTGATAAGACACTATCCCCAATAGTGGAACATGAAGCCAACACTTGCTTCTCCAAAGAATGATATTCTTCCTATGCTAGACTAGAGAATTCAAGGCTCTAAGTCTCTGGTTACAAGCCCTTTTCCTGTGTTTTGAGGGTTTATTTATAACAAATGAGATGACCCTTCATCTCCCTTTGTGACCTTTGAGCTTCCCTAATGACTCTTGGAGTTCGTTTGTATTTTTCCTAACTAATGAATTTTCACATTCCACATTTAACTCTTGGACTTCCACTTACATATTTGATTTCAAATATAATATACAAAAACCCATATAGGAGAAAATGGGTAGAGCCTAATAAGACAAGCCTAATAATACAAAACACATCAATCTTGTTTTTGAGGATACTCTAGCTCAACAACTTCAACTTGTAATTATGTGGTTACATAGTGATGCCAAGCATTTTATTGTGTGATTGTTTCCTCAAAATTTGCAGCATTGTTAGGTTGGTAGAAGAATCTATCCTCCATAGCATATGGGTAGATGATGTTGGAATTAGTACACACTTCTTTATACAATAATAATAGCATAGTATTGATCTTAGTAGGACCACCTATATACTTCCATAGGTTATGCTTGTAACCTCTAGGTCTTATTTGATGGTGATCTACTTCAGCTGGTTCAAGTATTCCTCGAACTCCTCTCTGTCGATGTTTCTACCGTTTGTTTTTGAAAATGACCCTACTCAGGGGATCTTGTGTGTTTGAAACAAGGAATCCAAACTTTTGTATAATTGTGCATAATAAAATAGAATTTTGGCCAAAAAGGTGTCAAGTTGTTTGTTTCTGTGTATAAGCGTTCTGACCTCAACCTTCTCCAACTTTGCTTCCTTCCTTACCTTCTTGACCAATTCTGTTGTTGTTCTCCTATACATAGTTCCCCACTCATGTATCACAATTATGGCTACATGAATTACTTTAAAATCTTTCACATATTCCCACGACTTATTTTTCATATCATCTAAGGGAACTATTTCCTTATGAAAAGTGACCAACTCCTAATAAATATGCCTCATAGTATATCCCAATTACTACATGAAGCTCCTGCAAGTAAGCATGTGTGAAAGACAATTTCTGATTCTATGCTTGGAGTTGATCTATTTGTTGTTTTCCAACTTCCATATTCTTTTCCATTTCTTTGTTTTTCACCATAAGGAAATTTGTATTTGCTTTTGAAGCATCTGCAAAGGATAAGTTAGTTGAACTAATGGTATGAGGATTCCTTCTAGTTTCAGTGATAGTCACCCTTTCCATATGAATGAAAGTAGGATGTGATAGAACATTAGCAAAATGTTTCTTCCTTTCCAGTAAATTTTTTTTTTCAAGCCCATTAAAGGTAGGGTTATAAATATCCATGATCGATTCTTCATCTATAGGAGAGATTTATTCTTCATCATCTGGGGCTTTCCCATCTGTAAGGGGAGGTGGAGGGTGGTTGATAATTTTTTATGTATTAGGCATGAGGTCAACATCATGGTTATTCTCCCCTTTTTCTATCTCCGTTTTCTGGGCTAATATTTTCTCCTCTATCTCTTGATCCTACTTATGCCTACTTTCTTCTTCTTCAAGTTGTTTTTTCCTTTCTTCTTCTTCCTGCTTTAGTCTGAATTCTTCTTCCTTATCCCTTATTATTTATTCTTGTGCTTTCAATTCCTCTTGTTCCTCCTTTCTTTCTCTTCCTTCAACTTTTTTTCTTCCTCCTATCTCCTCTATACTTATCGCTCCTTCATTTTCCTTTCTACTGCCAAAGCTACTTTTAGAATAATTGGATATGCTTTGAATTTGTGGCTTTTCTCCTTATTTGGGTTGTGGGAAACCTTCCTCTTATACTTAATAATCACTGGAGAGTTCTCTTATGACTTCATTGCTTCCTTAGTAATGATTATTTCTAGAACTATGTTGGAAGGGCCTGCATGATTGCCTGGTGCATGTGACCGATAGGCATTAAAGTGATTATTTATATTTTCTTCATCTAGCTTGGCATAGGTCCCATGTGGACAAGAAAAATGCAACTTGTCATAGTTTTTCTTGCACAATCCTCTAGGATCGTGCTGATGAAAATATATGGTACCAAGGTTGAGGCATTCCAATTTTATGACTTCACATTCTATATCCTTCAAGTTCTTGATCTCATAAGATCCAACCTAAAAGGAAAGTGTAAGCCATGGTGCCTTATTCTTCCTTTGTAGTACCACAGTCATACCTATGACAAGGTGATATGAAACCTATTGCATGAATACTTTTTCTATGGAATACCTCGTCAAGACATGATATGGGTTCTAACAACCAAAAACTCTAAGGTAAGTTCCATTTGGTGAGGAAAAAACTTCTGATATTGAACCCATTTCCTCATGATACATGCAAGGGGCCTCCTCTTCAAAGATCTTCTAGTATAGGACCTTGAAGAAATGATCATCCAAATTTTCAAATACTCCCATGTAGCTGCATTCTTCCAACAATCTGCAATAAATATGGATAGGAGGCTCACTAGATTTCAATTTCCAATCCATTCCAGGGAAAGAATTATGAGCACATATACCATCTAGCGGGTAGGCCTACATGTAGAATTGTTGTTTCTTTCCTTTTTATGGATTCTTTGCCTTGTTCAAGTTGATATTTGGCTGCTGAGACACAATATAAGACTAGTTGAATATCTTCCCCTATGATACAATTTGATATAGCATGTACACCCATCCTTCCGAGAAGGATTCCGTATTCTTGATTCCATAAAATCGGCAGCACAACACTATCAAGTACTAAAACAAATTTATGAGTGATTTGTTTTTGTAACTATTTTTTGGTGTCTGTAGAAAATTTGACAATTTCTTTACACACATCTTGACCACTTCCTTGGTATTAAGATAGCTTGTTGTTGCATAGAAATGAGAGACCATATGTTGTTCAAGCTTTGTGAAGTGAGCTGAATAAAGTGGATATCATGTGGGTGGTAAGAGGAAAGTCAATTCCCATTATAACTATTTAAAGACCTGCTCTTGGTATCAAAGCCTTCTAGAATCCATTTTATGACATATGTACATGGTAAGATTAGGTATTTGCAAGCGGCCTTGTGAAGCCCTAAACATTGGATGTTTATGTGTGAATGTCTATCCTCCATATATTCTTTAAATTTTGTGGCAGTGAATGCATCCTTGATGGTATTCCATGTTACATAAGAGTCCTTCTCTACGTATAATTGTGTATCAGAAAGAATCGGAACTGATGTTGAAGTACTGTCAAAAAATTCCTCAGTAATGCTCTATGTAGCCTCTTTTGATGTCATCTCTTGGGAGGCATGATATTGTCCGCTGATGAAAGATAAGTATGCTCAAGACCTACAGTACCTATGGAAAGAGATGCACTCATGGTAGTAGAAAGTTAGCTCTAAATAAATGAGTTCAACAATCAATATAAAAGCATCAACACACTAATTGAGGCGATGGATTTCACAATACTAGGTTGGAAGGAGGCAGGTTGAGCTCTAGAATTGTGCAATGCACATTGAGAGAGTAGGATTATGCAACTTCAGTTGACAGAGGAATAGCTTGAGGCTTGAGACTATGAAATGCGTAGTCTCAAATGGTAGAAGAGAGAGAGAAAAGGCTAAGGTTGAGAAGCTGAGGGTTGGAATTTCTCAATGCACAACTAGAGAAGCTAGCGATTGTGCATTGCAAATTCACAACTAGCAAGGAATAAGTTTGAGTCTTGGAATTTCGTAATGCGCAATAGGGGAAGGCAATAACTCATGAAGAATTGTGTAGTCCTGCCCAGGAGAGAGGAAAACTTTCGGATCTAGAGCTGAGAAATGATAAATTGTATATTAGCATTAAGATAAGTTAGATCAATGATTAGCATCAACCAAAAAATATCATGCAAAAGGGAAGCTCATGCATGCAAAAAAAGGCCCATCAACATTAACTGTTAGTAGGAAAAATAACTTGTGAGGGATGCGACACTTATAAAAATTAAACAATGGACTGAAAAAACACTTGTAAAAGGTAAATATAGTAGAAACGCCAGTAAATACAAGAATAAATGGGAAAATTAGTGCTTTTAGACAAAAAAAACAACAAAAGTGACCAAAAAACAGTAAAAAGAGACACTTTAGAAACTTACTCGTAAAAGTGTTGAAAACTGAATATGAAGCTCCTTGATCTCGTGGGGAAGGAGATAGCTCCAATTTTGAGTGTTCAAATGATCTCTACAAGGCTCTATTATATAGATTTATCCCCCATTGGATTAGGTTAGGGTTTATGATGCTCACGCCTAAAATCAAGGATAAAGTGACACTTGTCCTTAGATAAGAAATAAAAGCTTTGTGCCACTTATCCATAGGTGATCGTGCACTCCCTAATTTCTAGGGATGCACACTTTCCTACTCAAAGGGAACTGCACAATCCATTGGCAAAAAGGGATGTGCAATTCCCAAGGACAAGGGATTGCGTAGTCCACTGACTCAATGGATTACACACTTTGACTTTCAGTTGAATATTACATAGTTTACATTAGGAGAATTTTGAGGTCTAAAATGGGCATCCTAAGAAAAATGTACAACCAAAATAAAATTTATAAGAACCAATAGGATTCAAAATGATGATGTCAACCATGGGGGATGTTTCACCATTTTTTAAGTAAAAGGGTAAAAATATTAAAAAATAATAAAATAATAAAACTACTTTTTCAACTTGTATTTTCAACTCATTCATGACAAAGTATCTAGCTCCATCATTGAATGACTCATCATACATTATCATCAGCACAAACTTCGAGAGCTAAAAATGAGAAATACATGAAAAAACATGATTGCAATCACATTTTTCATGTATTTCTCATTTTTCGTGTAGCAGGATCCATCAAAAGTATGCAACATGGGTACGCCTTGGATAAGGAATTAAATTTTGCATCCAATGAGTACTCCCGCTTGAAATTTGAGTAAAAACTTTGGGAGATAAGTCGAAAATACGAGTTGAAAAAGTAGTTTTTTCTTTTTTCCCTCTAAAATTTGATGATGTAATCAAATTTATTTTATTATTTCCACTATTATTTTATATTTTCCTTAAGAAGCCCATTTTAGACCTAAAAATTCCCCTAATGCTCGCCCAATGATTTCTTGTCTGATAGCATTTCACAGTCCGGCTCCACAATGGATTATGCAGTATCTAGTGGTAGAGGATTGCGCAACTACCAGATGCAATTAGACCAAAAATCAATGCTAGATGAGGACATGAATCTACTTGTGTTTGGAGGGACATAAATTGTCATCAAAAGTTATGCAACTACTTCTAACAAAACTTAGTCAAGACAACACACAAGTGTTGCATGAAGGAATATATGATTACAACATTAAACAATCAAGAGGAACATGTGACGACTGTGAAAGATGAGTTATTATAAACAGAAGTTAGGCTCCAAAATTGAACTATAAGAAAAAATTTCGAGGGGTTTGTAGCAGCTACAACAACGTTATTCCAACGCCTTCAAGCATTAACACAACACATTAGTCACTCTTGTAAATACTAATAATGCAGGCATGCCTCTTGTAGTAATAACACTGTCTCAAACAGTAATGCAAACATATTTTATTGTGAATAGCAAGCATAAGAGTACTTATCTTAAGCAGTCCAGAAATATTCCAACTGACAATGTGACTCTAACTCTCCACCTAAGCGTAGACAAGCTACAACCACTATTACTTGTAGTTGTCACCCCCAAGCTAGATTCCAAATCTTTAGGTGGAGTGCATTCAGAAGGAAGCCTTCAACAAATTCATAACTAAAACAGAACACCACTAAAACACCCTGCCTTCATCCTCAAGGCAAGCCATTGCTCTTTTATAATTCTTATACTCGACAAGTTTCATTAGGGCTCTTCATCTAGTTTATATCTCTCTTCAACTCCCAATAGTTCGGGAGGCTATCCTTATTCCTCTTCTTTAACAGTTCTAAAATGCGACTTTCTCTTCCTCCTCTGCAACTTCTACGTACTAGGAGTTGTTCTCCCTCTATGTATGTTTCATTTGTGTGTGATTTTTGATTCCCCTCCCGATCACATGTATCTTAGGTTCCCCTTTCTCTTGGCCAACTGCCTTCTTTTCCACGATGTCGCAGTAGTACCCCCTCGTGGAAAACTTGTCCCATGATGCCTTTATTTTTTATGCCATGTTATTACTTGCTAAGGGAGTCAAGGGACACCTGACCCTATCCATTTTTTTCTAGTTAATATATGGCATAGTCAACCCACTCAACCAACCAGGACTCATATTTAAAATAACAATTCCCTCATGAAATATCTTGCCTCAAGTAGTGTAATCTATGTCCCTCCCTCATCCTTTTAATTTATAACAGTATTAACATTTCATACATGATGATAAAAAATTGGGTTGTTAAAAACCCCTCCCCTTTGGGGGAACATCGTCCTCATTTTTTAATGGCACGTATACTTTGAAACACACTTGAAAAATAGACATATTATTTCATGGAGCTTTATAGACTCAACTCTTTACAACGTTTACAATGTTACATGCATTTGCTTCAACCAGAAAACAAAATATGATAAAATTTAAGTTATAATTCAACCATCTCATAAAGGTATGATATACATGAAGTTAGAATTCAATAATTTTTCACTGATCCTCTTTGCAGTCTTCGGATTCTTTAGGTGTATCAAGACAACTTGGATTATTCTTTTCTAGTGTTTTTATGTTGAGCCCTTCGTTCCCTCAATGCACAATTTCAACTCATTGTTTATGGGCACACCCCAAATGTTCTTCTAACCCCAATCAACTATGCTCGTGACTAAGAGCTCCAATTTATTTTTCGATCGTCCCTTCTTTGCTTCTTAGTCCCTTGGGCCATCCGGTTTATCCCTCTCCATGCAGTCACTCACCTTCTAAGTTTAGACATACGCTTCTCTTCTTCTTTGTCTCTTGGGAAATCCATCCCTTGGAAAGGCTTCCTTGCATCGAAAGGTGCTCAAATCCATGGCATATCCATGCCTCCAAAACTATCATACAGGTCATAACATGCTTCATGGTGATCAATGGGAACCATTGAGGACTGGTGTCCCATAGTGGATTTATTTTTGAAATCTTTGAATTTATCATACTGCTTCCATTCCACTTTGCAGTCAACTTCATTCATTTGAACAATAAATCCCATATCCATTCCTACATCATGGGCACATGGATTTCATGAGACTCATCACAAGGAAAATGTGATAATTGTAAATCATACCTTATTAGTAGTTTATTCATGGGGTGAACTTGGAATTAAACTTTAATTCCTATCACAAAAAAACCAAGTTAGTTCATAACCCAAGCCATTATAAATCAAAATATTTAATTTAGATTCATAATTTCAAATTTAAAAAATCAATTAAATATTGATTATTATCTTAATTTTCTCTTTGTTGCTTCCTTTACACACACTGTATCAGTAGCCCATCCTGATAAGCATCTAGTAGGATTTTCCTTTTCTCGTACACACATTGTATCATTTTCCAGCCCGATAAGCACCCAATGCCTTCTCTTCTCTTTGACCACATACACACACTAGATCAGTTTCCAAGCCCGAAAAAAACCTAGCGCCTTCTATTCTCTTTAATTTCAAATTTAATGAGTGGTTCATTGGCCCCAAGGTGAGCACTTAGTAACAAATAAATATGCATAAGCCCAATCACTACCCTGCAAATATGGCCACTACCAAACCAAGTTGTTACTACCAACCAAGTAGTATTTTTTTGAGAGAAATATAGGTGTATTCCACACCTTCGTAGGCTCAAGATGTCCAATAACTTCTTGTCCCATACACATTACACAAGGCAAGGGCCCAAAAAATCCCAAAATTTTACATAACACATGCACATATACATAGTGTACCACAACACATACACATACACTTGATACACACGACAAATTCACATGCACAACACACATAGCACAATATTGTATGTACACAACAATGTTGAAAATCCAGAGACCACACTGCCTCCATACACAGACACCAGGTTACATTGTCTCTAGTGTATTTCCCCACATGTATCAGATTATGCTACTTTCATTTTGTGATTATATTCTTCAACATTACTTATTCATAATATAACATGGGAATAATTTATAAATCATCTTCACATGATATTAAAATTAATGACTAGTCAGGGCCAATTTTTCCCTCTTGGTTCCTCATTAACCAGGAACACTTTTATGCCATTCACATCTACACTAATTAAGTTTAAATAGTCCCTCTTCAACAAGAAGAGCCCCTGACAAAACCCTGCCAAAAAAAATGGAATTTTTATATTTGCATGCAAATATTGGCATCATCATGGGCATCTCATATATTCATATAGTTAAGGTCAGAGTACCGCCCTTGTGTTATTCCCATGGCTACCATGCCACTGCCCATCATTCCCCGTGGACTAGCCAACAACTTAGCCATCGTGTTTTTGTCGTGTCCATCAGTAACTCGCAATATATTTCAGCATTAGTCTTTTTCCATCCCTTCTTCCTAGATTGAAGTTCCTCGTTGCATAGAACTATTTAGCTATTCACTATTCATGTCCATTACATACACGCCTCTTCATCTCTCTTTCAAAATATATTCATGGCCTCTCTGCCACCTTCAATTAATTTTACTCAAGGCCCTAAACCTATCATAACTTCAATAGGAAATGCACGAGGAAAAATAAGAGGTAATGTCATAAAAGAATAAAATTCATGATCACAATCATAGAGAAAACCACGCATAAAACAAAATGTGTAGAAAATCTCTAACACAACTATAATACCATGCATAAATTATATCAATGGACTCAATCTGATCATGTAATGTACAAAAACAAGATACTAAATCCTTCTACTATATTTGTGGAATATAAAACACGATCGCTCAATCACATGTAAGTAAGAGAAAGAAGTAAATCAATACACAACACCAGATATTCCAAGGAAAGAAACTACTCAAAGCCCCTCCATATTTATTGTATACTCAACCAAGGAATCATGAAACAATACAATATATTTGTGCTCACCACAACCTCATACACTCTATCAATTGATTCACATTGATATAGGAAAATTTGGACAAACACATAGCCAATTTTTAGCTTACCCTCAGCCTACCCGGCTTACGAAATGCCTAGAGAATTAAACCCCTATTAAATAGGAAATTAAACCTTCCTCGATTGCGCAATTCATCATGGGCTTCCTATTGTTTTATAACTACACCTGGGCAATTTGCCTAAAATACAACTGATAGTTTACTAGCCTTGAACCTTTGTCTCAACTGGGTCTCCACCAGAATTAGCATGCATGCAGCTAGGGAAAATTTTAAGGATGGAAGTTTATCTTAAAGTTTAGAAACCTTGGCGAATATTACTAGTCCCTAATATGAAAATTCTAAAACATTTGGCAATATTTTTGTAGAAATATTTATATTTCCAATGATTTTATATTAGTCAATATAATATGTTGGCGGTTTTTAAGGTAAAATTATGCTGTACTATAAAATTTGGGCGAATCATTTTAGAAAAAAATGGAAAATTTGGGCGAATCTTGTTTTTTGAAAAAGCATTGAAAATTAGCCCACCTGTGAATATTAGCCCCTAAAACTTTCGCTGCGATGCAGCTATAAATAGTGAATCTTCTATTACTTTTTAGATCACTACTGGTGAATTAAATCTATTTTAATTCACTTGATCTTCCACTAGCTCATCAAATATTTAGAACTAGTTAAACAGATTTTAACTCAACTAATTCGAGTTAACTGATCCCACTTACACTACACTAGTGCTACAATTGAAACTGGACCCTGTTAATAATAGAATCACTCTACATGCCTAACCTTTGACCCTCAACTTGAAATTCTTGAGCTAACTAAGTCTATCACACTTAGTTAACTATTACAAGTTGTTATGAGATAAGATTACAATTAATTTTCCAATTTATTTAAAAATTGGTTGCACACTAATGTGTCGTTAGGATCCATCACTATGTGACGTGTGATCCCACACTAGTGTGTGTGTTGTTTATGGATGCCAATTTCACTATTTCTTTTTGAAAATTTAAACACTCCCTCTCAGCAAGAAAGGAATCAATTTGTCTCGATCTGGTACCTTTGGAATGTTCTTGCATGCAACACTTCCTAGTGTTGTTTCGCACATGCAACTCTCCTAAAATTGAATAGCCTCCAAACAACTGAATCAATATAATGCATTTGTCATCAAAGTATTCTGACTGCTGCTAGCTACTACACATGTATTCTAGACTCCCTGCACCGTTGCTCACATCTGCATCCATGCACTCTGCACTGCTGCCAACTATGATATGCTCTCTAGTATCTTAAACCTGTCACTCTAATTTCTATCCTCCTGACATCTCACTTCATCAATATAACTGATCCTTCCTGCTACTATTTTACTATGGGCTCCTCGTAGCCAGGTTTGATCCATGAGACACATCATCTTAATGGACCCTGCCCAAATTTCTTCTTAGGATCATATCTGCACATCGCCCCACCTCACACCTGGAGGTATAATTTCATGTAATCCCTCTACCCATCTGGCTCAAAATTTCCCCCTCCTGGAGGTATATGCTTGAGTGGACTCTTCCACTCAGTCTCCTCTCTACTTCTCCAATTGTGGCTGCTCCACAAACTTCTGAGACTGCTTCTAAGGCTTCATGTTGAGAGATAATTTCTCCCTCTCAACCACCAAGTCATTAACCACTGCTTTCCTCCTCAAAGCCTTGCATGCATCCTCAACCTTGAGAGCATACAGGTTCTTGACTCTTGAACCGATCTACTTCACCTGTCTTGTGGCTATGAGTTTAAGGAACACATTTCCTTTTCTAAACATCACTTCATAACAAAAATCTTCCAATACTGCTACGGAGACAAGATTATTCCTTAGGCCTAGAACATGAAAAACATTTGCTAGTCTGAGAGGGGAGCCAAACTCCCTCTGAAAGGTAAATGTACCTATATCGGTCATGCTATACCTCTCATCATCTCCAAACTCTATGCTCTGTCGGAGGTCCTTCTCCTCCAAGTCACTAAAGATATCCCTATTCCCCATCATATGGAATGAGGCACCAATATCTAGATACCACATGCATCCCATTATAGTGCTGGCCATGCATGCAATGAGAGTAAAATCAAGCTCGAACTGTGAAGCCAATGCTTCACCCGCTACAATTGCAGGATCCTTCTTGCTTGCCTTATTCTGTGGACAATTCGAAGCGTAGTGCCGATGCTCGTGACAATGAAAACATCTTACCTTGGACAAGTCTCTCTTGCCCACTTTTCCTTGGTACTTCTTTCCCTTGGGTTTATTTCCTTTTCTGACTCGCGCACATTGTAATTGTCTCGCCATTGCAAATTTTTCTAAAAGAAAAGCTTATTTCAAATCGACGATATCTCCCTCATCTGAGCTCTGATTCAACCGATTTTTTTTTTTTTATTTGGATATTTTTTCACAAGGAATCCAAATATTCTATTTGTTTGAAAAAATTTGGCATGAAAATTTTCATATATTCTCTACAAAATCTCTTCCCTAACAAATCCTTCTCTGATACCATGTAGAAAATCTCTAACACAACTATAATACCATGCATAAATTATATCAATGGACTCAATCTAATCATGTAATTTAATAAAAAATGATACTGAATCCTTCTACTATATTTGTGGAATATAAAACTCGATCGCTTAATCATATGCAAGTAAGATAAAGAAGTAAATCAATACACAACACCAGATATTCCTGGGGAAATAGACTACTCAATACCCCTCAATATTTATTGTATAATAAACCAAGGAATAATGAAACAAGAAAATGTATTTGTGCTCACCACAACCTCATACACTCTACCAATTGCTTCACATCGATCTACGCAAAATTGGACAAACACATAGCCAATTATCAGCCTACACTTAGCCTACCCTGCTTACACAATCCCTAGAGAATTAAAACCCTATTAAATAGGAAATTAAACCTTCCTTGATTGTGCAATTCATCATGGGCTTCCTATGGTTTTATAACTGCACCTGGGTAGTTTTCCTAAAATACAACTGATAGTTTAATAGCCTTTAACCTTTGCCTCAACTAGGTCTACATGCAACTATAAACAGTGAATCATTAGTTACTTGTTAGATCACTACTGGTGAAATAAATCTATTTTAATTCACTTGATCTTCCACTAGCTCATCAAACAACTAGAACTAGTTAAACTGATTTTAACTCAGTTAATGTGAGTTAACTGATCCCACTCACATTACACTAGTGCTACAACTACAATTGGACCGTGTTAATAATAGAATCACTCTACATGCCTATCCTTTTACCCTCAAATAAAAATTCTTGAGCTAACGAAGTATATCACACTTAGTTAACTATTACAAGTTGTTATGAGATAATATTAGAATTAATTTTCCAATTTATTTAAAAATTGGTTGCACACTAATGTGTTGCTAGGATCCATCATTGTGTCATCTATGATCCCAAAACAATGTGCGTGTTGTTTCTAGATGCCAATTTCACTGTTTCTTGTTGCAAATTTCAACTACATGGTCATGTACAAATCTAAATTTAAAATGATATTAGTCATGAAAATGATAATTTAAAACCACCACTTATAGGAATTAACATAAAAAAATTAAAAGTTAAATTTTATCCTCTTGAGTGTAGTGTTCATGGAACTTCCAACCATCATACAAATGTGCATATTCATATTCATATACCAAAATAAGTTCAATAATTATTTACAAGGCTCACAAAAACCTTGAAGTCTTACAACACACACACACATATACATATATATTTCGAGGAACTGGAGGGAATTCCCCCTCCTTCTCGGCATCCTTCATCATTAATGCATGTCCCTGTGGCTCATAGGGGATAATTTCCTTCTTCTTGTTCTACCTGCATGGAAAATTATTTTTTAGATGCTCTTCTTCCCAACACCAACAAGGAATTATCCTCTAACCCTTTTCAGCCTCATGAAACCTCTTCCTACCACTTCCATTTTTCCCTTTTGAAGATTCAATTATATATGTTTCTCATAAATGTTTTCGCAGTTCAACATGCCACTCAGCCAACTCTTGTTATTTTCGAATGAGATTTCTAAGTTATGCACTCCAAAAATTTGGCTCATATTCCAAGTCCTTGAGATCAACCTCCAAATTCCTCAAGGTTCTATTCCTTTGGATCGATGTCCCTCTTTCTTGTTCTCAATGGACTTGGTCCATATCCTGTTGGACCATTCCATGATGTATGTTTCCTTTCGCTGCTACTGAGTCTTTCTATGTGCTGCCACACACACTTAGATATTAGTGTGTTAATAAATACAGACAAATATACTTGTTTCCTAATTTCCTTTTTGTATCAAGCATGATTCCCTACAACTGAACACATTTCTCAATTTACATATTATTCACATGTTTCAAGATACAAGACATAAATAAGAACATTTCATTTTTAACATAAATTTTCAAAAAACCAGAATTTCTACATGTACATGCACATATCAATTTTTCTATAGCCATGCTTTATTTTTCAAGTGTAGCTAAGATTAGAATCGACATCATTAATTTAATTCAGATTCTTATACCAAGGACAAACAATAATTTAATTTCAGCCTGTGTACCAAGGCTAGTAATAAAGGAATTTGTGATCTTAATGGGAGTAACTTAAAACAATTTATTATACTCATGTTTTCCCTTGCATAATAATTCCTTTAATAGATTAAATTTCACCCTTATTATCAAAATATTTACCTATATCTTAATCCCTAAAGGAAGAATCAACCTTTCCACCTGCAACTATAGAAACATCATTAACAACTTCAACCACGTCCCCATTATCTAAGCTATATAACCTAGTAAGGGAATCATCATCATGTGAAATGTTCCCTAAAGTTTGATAGGCTAAGAAAAACTCTATCATAGTAGTCTCATCATCAGTGCCACATTCCTCAACTACTTTTTACTAGGGGTACACCCAATACAGGAAATTTGGATATTTATTGAAGAAGATGAGGAACGCAAGAGAAATTTTGACAATTCAAGATAAAGTCTAATATTTCAATATTGAGAGTCAGCTACGGACCATCAACATATAGTATCTTGTCATATTTTACCTGTCACTCTCCATATTTATGAACGTGTCATGTGCATGCAAACATTTTCCTAGTTACTGCATGTATACAATTTATCAAGCACAATGCCAAACCAAACACTTATTTGCGCAAGAAAGTAATCCCCCTACCTTTTACCTTCACGTTTCCATAAGAAATATCAGCAAGCAACCATCAATTCCCTTACGTGCCAGTAAGGATATGAGTCCTTTTACCAAAAGTTCTACACAAGGCCCTCATTCTCAAGCTAAGCTAGTTATATTACTGAACATGGATCACACATTAGTGCCCCCTTTTTGTAGTGAAATATGACCTTCATAGGCCTCAACCAGTCCTTTTTCAGATGACACATACCATTCCTTAGATAAGGAGGGCATCAACCAAGGAAAACAAACATTCGTAGGGTAGGACATAACATTAACATATAGGAAACAATCAACCTTTACTAAGGTTCTTAGCCTCCTACAACGTGTAGGCCATGGGACTTCCACATCAGAACTATAACATAATACATATACCCATTGTCCACTAGACCAAGCAACGTTATATGGATTGTACATTACATAGGGATTCTTCCCCAAATCCCTCAAATTTCCTGAACATAATTTTTCCAAGCATACAAGGTCACCCCTCCCAACCTATGGTGATGGTATTCTACAAGTACTCACTACCCTATACGAAATTCTACAAAATTAAAGGAAATCCAACTTCCAAGGCCAAAACCATCGATTGTCTAGCCTTCAAGATGCCAAATAGAAAGAGCATGCATTTACAAGGTATTTATCACAACAACACACCAAAAATAATTGTAGTTAGTGTGGAACATAGATAAAATGCTATTAGTAAGAAACCATCATGCTCATGTTCAATTATTACACTCGTAATTGAGCTCCTCCCTAGATTCAGGGATTCATGCATATTTACTACGAAAGAAGTACATAAAGTATAGCTCAACTTTTAACACCTAAAAATTTCTTTAGTTAATATTCTAAAAATTCATATGAAATCCTTTGCAAAAACACATGCCGCTGCTTTCCCATGAGAAATCCCATCCAACCTGAGTGTTGAACCTGGATGCTCTAATACCACTTTGTAACAACCCCCTCCTCATCTGTAATATTCCAAATTAGGGAAAACATGAATATTGAACATAAAACTAGAAAATGCAGTAAAACATAAAAAAATGAGCATATCATAGAGCCATTTTATTATATATAATAGCAGAAAATGAAGTATAAGATCTTGAGGAAAAGTCACTGAAGCTAGGCAAAACAAGCCTCAAATGACCCTATACATCAACACACAATTTTTTTTTTCTACATAAACTGCTGGGAGGCCGTGATTGCACAATCCTATTGGAAGTAACTACTATTGGAAACTAGGAATGCGTAGATCTGCTGATATAGCACTCAGAAAATATTGGGATCAGAGATCTAGGCTTTCTAGCACAATTCCAAGATAACACAGAAAGGGTTTCCGGAAATGCAAAATATGAAAAATGTAGCCCTAGGGCTGAATTAAGATCTACAGCTGGGTAACTGCTAGGAGGTGGCTGATACTATGTAAAAATGGTTGATAATCCTCCCCATTGAATTTCTGGATGAGGGTCTGCTCCCCTCACTGGAAAACAAGCTCAAAAACTTGGGTTATCAACCCTCCAATGAAACTGCCCTCCTGGATTGTGCAATTCCTGAAGGAGACTACACTGCTGAAGGTAGCTGAAGATTGGCCTGATGCCGGATGATGGAATGAAGCTCAAAGGAATCTCTATTGAGTGGCCACTCAAATTCCCCCGAGGATGAGGGTGGGATTTCCACCCGGAAACACCCTTGTGCTAAAAAACACAGTAGACTCTATTAAACAGCTGAAGCATGTGGAAAGTCATAAAATACGATACATAAAGGATATTCAGAATCCCCTCTATGGCTTCCATCCCCTTCCTTATATGCTTTTTAAGCCTCCTCCCCCTGGGTCCCACTCATTAAATATGCTACTCTCATGGAGACTCCCTCCCATTATGACTGCATTGTCCTCCAATATCTCTCCACTACCTCCATGATTGCATTGTTGATTTGGTCAATCTTGACCCCATCCACATGCATTGACCCCCATTTACACCAAGTAGTGCTTTATTCAACTAGATGCAAAGATCCACATTCACATTAGAAGTGGTTTTATTCCTACTAAAGAGATTTATGGGTCCCCCTACTCTCTTATTCATCTATCTTATTGATAAAAAAAAAATTAATATTATAACTAGCTAAAAGCTAATTAGGAATTTTACAGTCCTCCCTTCCCAAATGTTGCTTTTCCTCAAACAAATACAAGGATGAATGCTGAAAAATATTCTCTCCTTTCCATGTAGGATCCTCATTCGGTAGATTCCTCCACTGAATCGGATATTCTCCAATCACCCTATTCCTTAGCTTCCCCTCCCAAGTGTATAAGATAGCCTTGGCGATAAAAAAAAATGGATCACATCATAAATAGGTGGGAGATCCATGGTGGAAACTACATGATGTCCAATGGCCTTTTTGCGGCACGAGACATGAAAAATGTTGGGGGCCTTACTCCCCATGGGGAGCTCCAACCGATATGCTACTCCCCCAACAAGATGGATCACCCTGTGTGGCCCATAGAAAAGCTTCTCAGTCCCCTTATCCTTCAATGTAGATTTTTTTCATGGATGAAGATGGAGAGAGACCAAATTTTCCACCTCAAAATGTCCCTCTACCCACCCATGATCTGTATTTAACTTCTGTTGATCTTGGGTTGTAGTCATGTTGTCCTTAAGAGACCAGAATTATCCTGACTCTCTTGGGTCCAATATTGGACTCTAGGAGCCTTTCTTGCTCCAACTATTCTATCAACAATCGATTGAAAATCACCACAATATGGAAATAAAAATAGAAACATACTGATTTCCATATGAAATTTCGAATGGTAACAACATCCCTCAATATGGAACCAGCGCAGCCATGCTCTTTGCTGCCCGAAACATAGTTCTGCAAGTAGCTTCCTAGCCACTTGTTTTCCACTTGTGTCTGAATGTATGTATGGGGGTAATAACTAGTACTCGGACTCAACTTGGTACCCCCCAACCAGAACAACTCTGGCCCAAAGCCATCTATGAAGTGGCTATCTTCATCACTAACTATGTTCTTAGGAAAACCATGAAATCCAAGGAGAGGCTTAGCCCCTTGTGAAATAGTGCACCGAGAATAGATGCCAAAGGAATGTAAATACTATGTTAGTTGACCAATGATCATAAAGACACAATCCTTACCATGTACTGTTGGAAAAATGGTGATGAAGTCTATAGAAGAGTTCTCCCATCTCCATATCGGAAAAGGAAGTGACTGTAACAACCTTGCAAGATGGTTGTTTTCTTCCTCATTCTTCTTGAAAACTATGCACCTCCTGTTATGTTGGAGCATATCCTCCTTGAGACCCTCCCATGAGAATCTCTCCCTAATGGCCTGATATGCCTTAATGAAACCTTGGTGTCCGGAGAGGTGTGAATCATGTGCTGCATGCAAAATTTTCTCCTTGAGCTTAGAATATCTAGTCAAGAAGATATGATCCTAGTAGTAGATGACCCCATCCATTACTCTATACCTCCCATCGATCACCTGCACCTCAAGTACCTTACATGTGAAGTGGTTCTTGGAATACTCCACCAACAACTGCGACTCCCAATCTGGATCCACACTCATCAATGAAATTGTTGTTTGTCTCTGTGATAAGGCATTTGTTACCTCATTGCTTCTCTCTTTGACATGTTCAATGTTATAGTCATATGCCGGAATTATGCTAATCCATTTTTGTTTCCTTTCTTGCAACTTCTTTTGCTCAAGAAAATATTGAAGATTATGAAGGTCAATCTTCACTCAGAAGCTATTGCATGCCCATCCAAAATTGCTTGATTTTGGCCAATGTATGCATGATGGCCAGCAATCCCCTATCATATATGGAATACACCTTTCTATGTGGTAGTACCTTCTGATCCTCAAAGGCTATGGGATGGCCTCCTTGCACCAAAAATGTGCCAATACCTACCCCTGAAGCATTACATTCCAACGCAAAAGGCTTGGTGAGATCTAGTAATACTAATATCGGACAAACACTCATCTTCTCCTTGTGCCAATCAAAGGTCCTCTTCACAGTGTTTGTCCCATCAGAGGCTCCCCTCTTATCCATATCTATGAGTGGTGCCACTAGTTGTGAGAACTCTTTAACTAACTTCTATTCTAGGGGCCTTCCTGGTGGAAAGCTTCCAAATACTGTAAAATCATGGTATAGAGTAGACTGAATATCTGGGTAGATTGATTTTTCCTTGCCTCCTATGCACAAATAATTCTCCATCTTATGTCTGGATACTTCTTGAGGTGGATATGTGTGTATGCCCCTGATCATTTGATGCTTACTGCTCTTCGTATATGTCCATTTTTGTAATGTTCCTAAATTAGCTTCAGTTAATTGGAACATTAATTTTTCCTTGTTTATTTTTTCATTTCATGATTGAGGAATAAAATGTAAAGGAGGACATGAAAAGATCCTTAAATCAAAGAATAAATAAATGCCTAATGTGAAAAGGGATAAATCTAGGCCTTTGTAATAAAATCCACTTGTGTGTGAAACAGGATTGAGACATTTGATTGGGTCAACAGGACCAAATCTCAGTTCTGTCCAGATTCATTGAACCTCCTAGACAAACTGCGCAATTCTAGAAGGAGGACATCAATGTGAAAGGGGTTAATTCCATTGAAGTGGTTTAGGGTTTGTGCACACCTTCAAGTAACTTATAAAAAGGAGGAGAGGGCTCATGTAAAGGTTGTTGAAGAATTTTCGAAATAGGAATTTTCTCTTGGCTGTTTGGCCTAAGGGAAGAGGATTTCCTGTTTAGGAATCCTCCCTCCTTCTTTGAGTAGCTCTTGGAGGAGAATGTACTGAAATGAGCCACTATCAGGTTGAAGACCAAGCTCCATCTCCATTAGCAGCACTGATCCTGTTGAGGGTTTTTCAGCTGCTTGAGTTGCAGCAAGTGGTATCCTAGATCTGTAGAGATCTAGTGTTTTGTAGGAGTTCTCTCTCAAGGAGGGTGTCTTGTGACCACTCGGAAGAGGATCTCTCTCTTATTTTGTATTCAGATCTATAATATATAACATTTTCTTCATCTTTCTAAAGATACTGCGCAGTCCCTCTCAAGAACTGTTTTTTTTGCACTTGGGGTTTTAATGTTATTTTAGTTTCTGTGCAATAGAATATCTCCAGTGATTGAGGCTTGCCTCGCACTTTGTAAATATTTGAAGTAGCTACTATTCTGAGCTATTTAAGATCTAATTTTTTCTATAATAAAGTCATCTTCAGAAATTATGAGTATTCTGCAGTTCTGTAGCCTATAAGTCAGATCTACACTTATTCATGCATTATTTTGATGAAATCCCAAGGGGATCTTGTGGAGAAGGCTGAGTAGTTTCTAGATCTGGTATGGATCTGATGTTTCAGCCATAGATCTGTCATAGATCTGAGTTTTAACTTACAGCAGATGAATCTTCAGAAAAATAACGCTATAATAGTCTGCAGTCCTTTTCTATGCATTGTAGCAACTCATTTTGAGGGTTTTCCTTCATAGAAATGTATGTTTTTCCTTGAATAAGCCATATCAATCTAATTATGAACATTCATACTAAAATTTCTGCATAAACTCATCCAAGCCCTTCAGAAATTACGCTATCCATGCTTCAACAGCTTTTTGTATAATTTAGGTCATGGGAAATCAGGGTTTTTCTTGACTAGTCAGGAAGGAGGAACTTTTTAACTTATCAAAACACATTTTTTTTCTTCTGAAATTCATCATGTGAATCCCTATTGACCTAATATAACATATTCCAGAACCTTCACCCTTAATTTTACGCATATTTTATTATACACCTATTTTAGTGCATAAAATGTTGATTTTCCCCATATTTCTAATGTTAAAAGCTGAGTAAAGAGTTATGATGTTATTTATATTGGTTTCCAAGTGTTATCAAACACATTTTGTGGTATTTGAAGCCATCATACCTGAAGAATTCGTTTTCCACTCATGATTTGCTAAGTATACCCCTTTGGGATATTACCTCGACAAGAGTCTATAGACAGAGTATGAAAAGGGCCAGCTAGCCTCTGGATCTCATCCTTTCTTGTAAAGGTGACATATCCAGTAAATTCCCCTTCATTCAATCTTTTGTTTATATCATATTGTTGATTTTTAATGTCTTGAAAAGGAATATCTCACTGATACCAGTTTGTGGGATATTTGTTTAGCAGATCTAAGTTGACTTTTTTTTATTTATGAAAACCATATTTAAGTCCCACACAACATATGCAACAGGAACCAAGCTTTGTTCTGCATTGTATTTTCATATTTTTCCTTATACAACATCAATATTGAGTAGCTTGGCAATATTCCCGAAGAAGGAACATTACAGTGGTATCAGAGCATGATCTCTGGCACAGCCTGTGAGATCAAGCTATCAGTGAACTAAGAACAGAAGCATAGCTCCTTTCTTGGCTCAACCTATGGCTTTCAAAGCCAAATAAAGAAAGAGAACAATGATGGAGAGGATGAGACTACCTTCATCCATTTTCAGATCAGAAAAGGGCCTCTCCAAGGAGGTTCAACCAATGGAAGAAGAAGGGTGTAGTGAAACTCCAAGAGGGTTTCAAAGAAGAAGAAGCTACAGTGAAATTCCTAGAGAATTTTAGGAAGATGAAGGAGTAACCAGTACTTCTTATGATGTGTGTGAGCATTCAGCCACACAATCTGATTTACAATGTTGTCACATCCCCACTTTCTTGCTGAGAGAAAGAGGAGAAGAAGAAGGAATGACAGAAAAAGAGATTCCCCCACTCTTTTTCCAGACCTTGAAGGATATTCAAGAAAATCTCAAGGAGGTTGAGTGGGTAGAGACTTTTACCAGCGCTGGCAAAACCTTGGAGGAGCAGCCTTCATGTTCAATGGAGGAAGACTACACAGTTGCTGAAGAAGTTCTTGCTTCTACATTTCACCAAGGTATTGTCAAGAATTCATCTATTCTCATTTCAGCCCATTGCATGGAGAGATCTACATTTCCATGTGTTGCTAATCTAGAACAACATAGTTGCACTGCATTGTGCAAGAGCAGTAAGGGAGGAATAAGATCTTCCCTTGGAGATATCAAAGGGGTTGCATTTCACAAGCCCTTGAGATGGAGAAGGTGCAAAAGCATGAGGATACCGAGAGAAGATGGGGAAGAGGGCAAATCTCATTCCTATCTATTGCAGAAGGTTGATGCACCTAAAGAGGTGATTGGATTGCGCATTGGAAGCATGGAGGGTTTTCTCCATTCATGTATTCAGTCCCCACTAGATGATGTCTCATTTCCTGGAGACATTGCACCAAGAAGACCACTTGATCAGCAAGAAGAGGTGAATGCTTCACATAGTGAGGCATTGCCCATTGATTTCAGAGAAGTGGAGACCTTGGGATGTCTTGATGCAGCACTGAGAGTCTTGGGTAGGCTCAAGGAGGAGAGAATTAGTCGCTCAACATCATCCACACCCACTCTCATTTCATTTTCTGCGCTGTGGTAGGAAAAGTAGGGGAAGGATAGCAGCCTTCCCACACCTAAATTTGGCATGGGATCTATGCATGCACATGACTCTTGGGAAGAGTTATTACAGTCTTCTCTCTTCTCTTTTATAAAGGAAGGAGGCTCACCTATGAGCTGCTCCCATTGCATGAGCAAAAATTGTGGTAAGGGTGTCAATTATTTTGATTTATCTCATGTATACGTGCATCCCTTAACCACATATGTGCAGGATGTTGCTCCAAGGAGGAGCATTCTTACTTTGAGGCTGCATGGTCTACTTGAGGCCATGAGCAATGTTGATATCCACTCCCTAGGAGGACTTGGGGAGGAATTTTTCTTTGGAGGAAATGCTCACATTGCCTCATCCATCATTTGTTTCCTCCAAGCTTATGAAGAGATTGGGGCAACATGCAAGTGGTTGGAAGGCCACATTTTTCAGCAGTCTCTATTGCAGTTGAGGTCCAAACTGCGTTGGTTGCATATGAGGGATCATTTCCCTTCACGTTTGTTGCATATGGCAGCTAACATGAATTCTATTCTTGCTCCCTATGTTGCTGATATTTCTATTTTTATGAGGAGCATATGTGGGAGAGGAGGAATGATACATTGGATGAATGTATCCATTGGGAATTCACTCTCCCATATTCAATTGAATTTCAAGAAGAGGAGGGAACCTTTGTGGCTGCTGCATGGTACATTGTATCATCTTCTACAAAGGGTCATGTATTGAGTTTGTATCATGAAGGGGAGCCTCTCACATGGGAGGAATTAAAGCAAGACATGTTTTGCTTGATATCCATTCAGCCAACACTTATTTTCCTCTATCATTTCCAAGCTTTGAAGAAGCTTATTTCAGCAAGAAAGTGGTGGGATGGCCACTTATGGTATCATGACTTGAGGCAGCAAGATGATGGACAACGCTGGTCTCAAGGGAGGGACTATTGTCACCATCTAGCACATCATATGGCACTTAGTCCACATGTCTTTTGGAGCGCATGTGGTGAAGGTAAATTGTTCACTATATGCCTAAGAGGGTGGGCAAAGAGGCTCACTGAAATCAATGAAGGAGATCATGAATTTTCAAATTCCTTTTTGCTTCATGATGACCACTTTTTTGCAGCCCAAGATCCACAGCTCCACATCAATCAATAGTGGGGAGAGGGATAGTGTGAGTTGGTTATATTCATCCCTCATTTCCAGCCTTGTAGCCCCTACTCAATGCACATCATGGGGATTAATAAATGTTTCTATGAGCTATCAAGAATGGCTCCTTTTCTTTGGATGATAGCATGGGTGTGGGAGACACTCAGTGGGAAAAGTTTTCCCCGTGCCCTTCATCACTCCTACCTGATGAGGCCATGGAGCAACAAGAAGATCACCACTTGTACCTCCCATTTCTCATGATATACACTTGCTATATTGCACTTGGAGAAGGTCATTGGAGGGAAGATTCATTGCTTACCATTTTCAGCCATGGTGGGATCCATTGATGAGGCCACAGAAGGGAAGGATAAGTCTAGTTCTTCCTTGCAGTTGCTTGAGGAAAAGCAACATTTGGGAGGGGGAGACTGTAATGTTCCTAAATTAGTTTAAGCTAATTGGAACATTAATTTTTCCTTGTTTATTTTTGCATTTCATGATTGAGGAATAAAATGTAAAGGAGGACGTGAAAAACTCCTTAAATCAAAGAATAAATACATGCCCAATGTGAATAGGGATAAATATGGGCCTTTTTAATAAAATCCACTTGTGTGTGAAACAATATTGAGACATTTGATTGGGCCAACATGACCAAATCTCAGTTCTATCTAGATTCATTGAACCTCCTAGACAAATTGTGCAGTTCTAGAAGGAGGAAATCAATGTGAAAGGGGTTAAGTCCATTGAAGTGGTTTAGGGTTTGTGCATACCTTCAAGTTATAAAAAGGAGGAGAGGGCTCATGTAAAGTTTGTTGAAGAATTTTCGAAATAGAGGTTGCTTGAGCAACTCTAGCTCTCTTGGCTGTTTAGCCTAAGGGAAGAGGATTTCCTGTTTAGGAATCCTCCCTCCTTCCTTGAGTAGCTCCTGGAGGAGAATGCACTGAAATGAGCCACTATCAGGTTGAAGACCAAGCTCCATATCCATTAGCAGCGCTGATCCTGTTGAGGGTTTTACAGCTACTTGAGTTGCAGCAAGTGGTATCCTAGATCTACAGAGATCTAGTGTTTTGAAGGAGTTCTCTCTCAAGGACGGTGTATTGTGACCACCCGGAAGAGGATCTCTCTCTTATTTTTTATTCAGATCTGTACTCTATAGAATTTTATTCATATTTCTAAAGCTACATTGCAGTCCCTCTCAAGAACTGCATTTTCTGCACTTGGGGTTTTAATGTTATTTCAGTTTTTGTGCAATAGAAGATCTCCAGTGATTGAGGCTTGCCTCTCACTTTGTAAATATTTGAAGTAGCTACTATTCTAAGCTATTTCAGATCTGATTTCTGTTATAGTAAATTCATCTTCAGAAATTTTGAGTATTCTGCAGTTCTGTAGCTTATAAGTCAGATCTACACTTATTCATGCATTATTTTGATGAAATCCCAAGGGGATCTTGTGGAGAAGGTTGAGTAGTTTCTAGATCTGGTATGGATCTGATGTTTCAGCCATAGATATTTCATAGATCTGAGTTTTAACTTACAACATATGAATCTTCAGGAAAATAACGCTATAATAGTCTGCAGTCTTTTTCTATATATTGCAGTAACTCATTTTCAGGGTTTTCCTTCATAGAAATGTCTGTTTTTCCTTGCATAAGCCATATGAATATTATTTTGAACCTGCATACTGAAATTTATGCATAAACTCAGCCAATCCCTTCAGAAATAACGATATCCATGCTTCAAAAACTTTCTGCATAATTTAGGTCATGGGAAATCAGGGTTTTTCTTGACTAGTCGGGAAGGAGGAACTGTTTAACTTAGAAAAAAACATTTTTTTTTCTGAAATTAGGCAGGTGAATCCCTCTTGACCTAATCTAACATATTATAGAACCTTGACCCTTCATTTTACGTATATTGTCTTATAAACCTATTTTAGTGCATAAAATGCTGCTTTTCCCAATATTTCTGATGTTAAAAGCTGAGTAAAGAGTGCTGATGTTCTTTACATTGGCTTTTGAGCATTATAAAACACATTTTGTGTTAGTTGAAGCCATCATACCTGAATAATACATTTTCTAGACATGATTTACTGAGTAAACCCCTTTGGGATATTACCTCTCGACAAGAGTCTATAGACAGAGTCTGAAAAGGGATAGATAGCCTCTGGATCTCATCCTTTCTTGTAAAGGTGACATATCCAGTAAATTACCCTTCATTCAATCTCTATTTTAGATCATATTGTTGATTGTTAATGTCTTGAAAAGGAATATCTCACTGATACCAGTTTGTGGGAGATCTGTTTAGCAGACCTAAGTTGATTTTTTTTCTGATGAAAATCCATATTTAAGTCCCAAACAGAATATGAAATAGGAGCCAATATTTTTTCTACATTGTGTTTGCATATTTTTCCTTATACAACGTCCATATTGAGCAGCTTGGCAATATTCCTGAAGAAGGAATATTACAATTTCATCTGCAAGGTCTCTCAATTTGTGGTGACTTTCCCCAATGTAATCAACCACTACACACCCAATATCACACTGGTGTTAGGAATATTTACCAAAAATAAGTGATCAATCAAAGTGTATGTCCCCAAGGTTACAAACAATGCTGGAACATACTTCACACATTGCATGGTTCTAGCTCCTGGAACCAAAACTGGGAATCCTTCGAAATAATCTGTGGGTAGGGTTATCTTTTGCACTAAATGAGAATCAATAAAATTATGGGTATCCCCACTATCTATCAATATTGACACCCGCTGCCCCTGAACTGTGCCTCAGACTCTCAAAGTCAGATACTTGGGTACTCCTAGCAAGGATATAAGGGCCCCTTGAATTGGAGAAATGCCCCATTTCCACCTCTTGGTGGTGGTGGATCCTCTCCTGGTGCCACAACGTTGATGTATCCTTCTGGCTCCTCTTCTTCCTCCTATTAACTATCAGAGGATACCTCAATATAGTGTGCCTTTCCCGCAGCACACTGATTCCCTAGTGCCCATGGTTCTTGGCAAGTAAAGCAAATCTTCCTCCTTCTCAAATCTATTCGGACATCATCACTAAGAGGTCCTTTGTTCTGGTTCTCCTTTGGGAGAGGAACCTTCACATATTTCCCCTTTGACTGGAAAGTGGGATTTTTTTGCAATGGAGCTCTTTCCCTTGGTAAAGCATCTTGTAAGTCCCTAGCCTTCTTAGTGGCATCTTGGAGCATAGTTGGTCTAATGGACTTTACCAATCCATGCAAAGGTTCGGCTAGCCCATCAATGAACATATATACTCTCCTAGCTGTAGATAAATCTGGCACCATGATGGAAAGTTTTATGAATTCAGAGATATAGGTCTTCGGATTCCCCGACTGCTTGAGCTTAGCTAGCTCAACAAAGTGTGCCTCTAGATCTCTTTGGTCAAATATTTCTACCAATATCCGGGTGAATTCTGCATATGCAGTCAAATTTTCATGCCCCAATGTAGATAGACCGTGAAACCACCATTAATGTGCTTCACCTTCAAGGTGCAGCGCTACTATCTTAATAGCTTCAATATCTGGTACTTGGTTCAAATAGAAATATATGTCTAGTTTTTCCACCCAAGCCTTGGATGTTCACTTGGATGACCCATTAAAAGCAGGCAGAAAGAATCTACCCATAGTACATTGCAGATCATTGTTCCATGTGTACCCTCCACTTCTATTGTTATTATGGGGTCTCCTGTTATCCTTGATCTGACAGAACCCTTGGAAGTTCAGATTCTCCTTGAACTTTTGGGATTGAGATTCATATTCTAGAAAGTAGTCAACAAGAGCCTCTTGTTCTTGGGGTCCTCCACCCCCATTTCCTACTGCTAGGAAAGTAGGCATGGTCGAGCATTGAGAAACTTGCTACACAACTGGTTGCTCACACCAGAGATGTGAAGTGCCAGAGATTTCTCCATGTAGAAACCCTCTTGGGGTCTCTTTTTGTCTTTCCATCCTCGTCTCCTTGATTTCTTTGGAAATATCTTGCATGGTTTGGAGAAGAAGCTCTGGGAACTCCTTTTCATCCATTTCTCCTGATATTGGAGTTTTTCCTTTATCTTCTTCATTTTTTATATAATAAAACCTCCGACCTCTATTAATATACCACTTCTCCCATTCTGTAATAGGTTCTTCTTCTTTTGATGACATAGAAGTAGTGCTTCACAGGCTAAGCCAAGATTATGCTCTGATACCACTGTAATACTCCAAATTAGGAAAAATAGGAATATTGAACATAAAACTGTAAAATGCAGTAGAAAATTAATACATCAAAACATGTGCAGATCATAGATCCATTTTATTATATATGCTAGCAGAAAATGAAGTACAAGATCTCAAGGAAAAGACACTCAAGCTAGGCAAAACAAGCCTCAAATGACCCTATACATCAACACATGAAAAACTGCTACTACGTAAACTAATGGGAGGCCATGAATGTGCAATCCTATTGGAAATAACTACTGATGGAAACTAGGAATGCGTAGATCTACTGATATAGTGCTTAGAAAATTCTGGGATCAGAGATCTAGGCTTTCTAGCACAATTCCAAGATAACCCAGAAAGGGTTTCCAGAAATATAAAATATGAAAAATGTAGCCTTAGGGCTGAATTACGCTGTATAGTTGGGTACCTTCTGGGAGGTGGTTGATCTAATGTAAAAATGGTTGATACTCATCCCCACTTACTTTTTGGATGAGGGGTTGCTCCCCTCATTGGAAAACAAGCTCAAAAACATGGGTTATCAACCCTCCATTGAAACTTCCATCCTGGATTGAGAAATTCCTGAAGGAGACTACGCTGCTGAAGGTGGCTGAAGATTGGCCTGATGCTGGATGATGGAATGAAGCTCAATGGAAAATTTCATAAGTGGGCACTCAAAGTCCCCTAAGGATGAGGGTGGGATTTCCGCCCGAAAACACCCTTGTGCTAAACAGCATAGCAGACTCCACTAAATAGCTGAAGCATGCAGAAAGTCATAAAATACCATAAATAAACAATATTTAGAATCCCTTCTATGGTTTCCATCCCCTTCCTTATATGCTTTGTGAGCCTCCTCCCCCTGGGTCCCACTCATTAAAGATGTTACTCTCATGGAGACTCCCTCCCATTATGACTGCACTATCCTACAATATCTCTCCACTACCTCCATGAATGCGATGTTGATTTGGTCAATCTTGACCCCATCCACATGAATTGACCCCCATTTACACCAAGGAGTGCTTTATTCAACTAGATGCACTAATCCAAATTCACATTTGAAGTGGTTTTATTACTACTAAAGATATTTATTGGTCCCTCTACCCTCTTATTCATTTATCTTATTGACAAAAACAAAATTTAATATTCTAACTAGCTAAAAGCTAATTAGGAATATTACATCATCCTCACCATAACACCGATTAAGAGGAGGTGGTTACTATGTTGATCAAATATCCAAGGTGTCGTTACGGAAATGGGGTCTAAAAATTTCGATCTTTTCAACTTACTTAAAACTTTAGTTTGACACCACAACTACATTTGCCTTTTCGAGACAATTCCAGTGATATAAAAATTTACCTCAATCTGGCCTTTGGATAATGAGATGTGACCATTAAAGTTATGGCGAATTAGAGAGCCCCACTTCATTGACCTAGCCACATGGCTATACACCTTGGCTATCTCCATAGTGCCACTTGGAAATTTCTTGTTTATCGTTGACTAGCTCATGGGTTTAGGGTCCACACCCTGCACTATGATTTATTTTTAACCTTATATATATGTGCAAATATGTGTGTGTGTCTATGTGTGTGTGTGTGTGTATGCTACCTACCACTTGATGATCCATTAGTTGCTGGAAAAATTCCTATCTCTCGAGATTTGTTACCCAGCCTTTGTAATTGTGCGCTTGCTATTTTCCTTTAGGGTTAACCCATTTATGGGTCCACGAGACTACCATGGATGGATTTCCAGGCATGTGTGTATGCTACCACAACCAAACTCACGTCATCTTGATCCTATTTAAAGTGTGGTCCTTTGGATTCCCTCCAGAGAGAGTCTCCTGGGATGGGTGTTCCTTTGGTGGCCTCCCCCTCCTATCCTCCACCAATCACCACATCATCCACTCCAGGATTAGGTTTAATGTGGGTCCATCCTTCTCTACATGTCCTTGTTTGTGATTGGGCCCAATTTTTTCCTCACGTTTACGACTCTAGTGGTCCAATTCAGCCATGCTATCCCGACCCTCATCAACTTGACTCTTTCTTTTGAGAAACTTACTGTGGCCTTCTGGGATGCAACTGCTCCAGGCTTACATCATCTTGGGCCCTTGCTCAGCCATCAATTTCCTCCCATTATATATTGGCTACTTGTTCACCAACAATGCATTGGGTTAAGCATGTTATATTTTTGCAACTAGGTTCAAATTCCACCTTGGACAACTCATATGATAGAGATGTCGATTACATTGAATTCCTCTTTTTGAGAGGACAAAAATTGACCTAAATATCACCTCATTTGGAAAATAAAAAGTTGGTTTTTGAATTTATGTACCCACTCATGTATATTGGATTAGGTCAGCCCTATCCACATATACCAATGGATAGGTCAGCCTCAACTCTAAGTAGACCCTCATGGAAGCCTATAAATATAAGAGACCTAAAGCTCACTTGGACACACTCATCACATAATCTCTTCTCCTCTTCTATGGTATTGGTTCGCACAGGTCTGACAAAGGAAGTTCACAAAAGGGTCTAAAACTACAAGTCTGAGGCTCACACACATCTAGGGTTTATGTTTCTCGGTTACATGCACGTCAATGGTAATATTCATCCTGAGTTGCACACACACAGTGTTCCTCAATCCGATTGGGAAGTCAAAGTCACAGGCATAGTAGCCATAAGGGAGTGGTCGAGGCCTTGAGGAAGATATGGAGGGCTTCATCCCTAGTCGCACGCACACAACTCTCCTTAGTGTGACTTAGAAGGAAGATTCACACGCATAGACACCTTAAGGGTGCGATTAAGGATTTGAAGTAGATCTGGGTTAGTTTATCCTTAGTAGCATGCAAATAGTTCTCCTGGGAACGACCATTCACTCCATATAGTGTCTCAGTGACCAACCGTGAAGTTATAGTGACTCATATCATATCTTCATGAGTGCAGTTAGGGTTTTGAGATATGGTTTGATAGTTGAACGCAATTGACTATAATTGTCTTATGGTTGGATCGCTTCTCTCTATTGTATAGTAATTCTAAAAGTTTACTCATTTTTTTGTATTGGGTAAATATTTGCTGGAAGTTTATGTATTGGGCTCATTGTATTCTTTGCGGAAACTTTTTTATGATGATCTAATAAGAAGAATATTTTAAAGGGTTTTCCCCATAGTGGATTTTTCCCTAGTCTTTGACCATTCTGGTGTCTCTTACAGTTGTGCTATTGTCTATTTTGTCATTACTTATATTTTTCTATCTTCAGCTACTGATTATGAATAGAAACATTGTTAATAATTAGATGCACTACTTAATGAAGAATTGATTTGGGTCGATGTAATTGAATCAACATAGAAAAGTCTGAAAAATTAACATGGTATTCGAGGTAAGGTGAAGGAAAATCCCAACAGGAGACAAGCATTGAAGACATATTCTTTGGGAATTTGAATGATATTTTCAAGTAAAATTCAAAATTTCTTCCTCCACCTTCAAGGAGCATGAAAAGTTGGGTGATGCATCAAAATTTGTTGAATGGAAAGTTAGGTTGGAGATCATAGATGCCAACAATGATGTGTTAGAGTACATTCAAGGAAGGATTCCCGAGCCTCCCGAAAATTATTATGCTTCCCTCAAACATAGGTACAATATAGGCGAGTCCAAAGAAAATCAAATTATAGCTGGTGGTTTACAAGATCATTTACTTTCATACGTTGGAAATTTAAGGAAGTTTAAATACATGTATGACAAGATAACCGACATGTATTATATAAAAAATATGAATGATATCATCACCTTGAAATATCAACTCAAATAAACCATGATGAAACAATAATAAGTTGTACAATACTACATTATGAGGATATCCCTCCTTAGGGATCAATTTCAAAGAGTTGGGGAAAATGTGCTTGAAAAAGAACTAGTGGTTGTGACTCTTGGAGTTCTACCTCCTATTTGGGAAACCTTCATTACTACAATAACGAACAACAATGTCCTCTAGTCATATGATGAAATTGTTGGAAATATTATTTAAGAAGAATCAAGGATGATAGCAAGAGGAAGAATTCAAAAGTATGAAGATGGAGATCCCACTACATATATCACTCATTTTTTGGGAAAATTATAGACTTATAATTTGACAGACATAAATCATCAACTAGGGGTAGGTAAGCTTATGAGATGTTGTGAAAAATATATGCAAGCTAATACTTTAATTGCTTCTCAAATCAAAACCATACACACACAACTCCAATATCTCTTTTCCTCATCAACACTTAGCAGCAAAGGCTATGGAGCGGATTTAATCATCCCCCTATAGCACCTAAGATTGCTATTGTCGATCAGAAAAAAAGATAAGAGACCAATCAAAGAGAAATGAAATCAATTTAATATTTCATAACATAAATCAAAGCTTGATCAAATGACTCCAAACATATTTATCAAATAAGTTTCACCATTTAACCATCATACATGTTTTGCTACAAATTAGAAAAGGAGGAATAACAATTGTGAAATGTTGGCTCGAGGGGTCCTGAACCAGGTTTAGAGGTTAAGGTTTGCCAAAAAACCTCTATACTACTGGCCCTTTCGGTATTTACTTTCTTGCGCAGGCCAAAGTCTCACCCGAAGCAGTATGGGAGGGTGCTGGAACCAGGTTTCCGCACCCTGGGAGAGGGTAGGTAAGTCAGGCAGAGCTGTGCTCGACTTCACAAATATCAGATCGCATATCATAGAACCAATATCTATTAGTCCCTTCACATCCACATGCGCAATACCACTTATAATCACAGTAAACAATAGATACAAGACAATAAAGCAACTATCGCAGCTATTCTTGCATAAAGTATAACAGACAGATTCAGATCAAATGTCAATGCAGCATAAGAAAATAACACAATTACTTTCAGAGCTCAAAACAGAACCATGCATAACATAACAGATATCATAGAGTCCCATTAACATATTCAGATATTCCAACAGCATTCTGCTTTCATTAATCCTTCATATCCTTTTACAATACCCAAAACCCAACCTACACACACAACAACAGGGTCCTCACACAACAGGACTGAGGATCTCCGTGCACACAGCTAGCAGGAGTCCTTTCCCCAATAACCCAAAACAGATCTACTAATTTGTGATTCTCACCAATCTTGATTCATTGCCTTCTCACAACTAAAAAAAATTTCAACTACTTATACTACTTTAGCCTACGCATCCAATGGTTCGCAAACCATGGTTTCCAGACGCTTAGTCTACCCTTGACCCACTTACAATGAATTAGGGGATTTTACCCACCCAAAAACCCCTATGTTAGACTAAATATAATTCAAAAATATACAAAATGGAACAGATTCACAGATTTGCAGGAGACCCTGTTCCAACAGTCCGCCAACACAATCTTGTGACTCGTCCTAAGTCACTGTGGTGGTGGGGCCTCCACCTGCACTTGTATGGCAACTCCGGCCATAGAGTCATTTGATCCGATATGGTTTGAGCCAGCTACCATTGATGTAGCTTGGGAGCATATCATCGCGCAGGGTAGCCAACCTAACCACTCCACCATCCGTGATCTCCCTAACTGTGTAGGGACCAAGCCAATGCTGCCGGAACTTCCCAGGATGCTTTGCAAACTGGCTATCGTATAAGAGGACCAATTCACCTTCCGTGAATGTATTCTGGAAAATGTGTTGATCACGCCAGGCTTTATCGCGGGCCTTCTGGACTTGCTAATGGAAATTCGCAATAAACCAATCTTTCTCCAAAGCCATAAGCTATGCTAATCACTCCTCCATGATGTCAGGTTCTGCCATGCTTGTAAATGCTGCAATATGCAGACTAGAAACAATATACTCCATGGGCATAACATCTTCTTTACCGTAAACCATCCTGAATGGGGTTTTTCCTATTAACTTCTTGCAGGTTGTTCGATAGACCCAGAGGACCGATGGGATGCGCACATCAGAATCACTGCGATTAGCATTGCATACCTTTGTCAGTGCTTGCTCCAAGATTTTATTAAAAGCTTCAACTGTGCCGTTGGCCTGGGGGTGATATGGCATGCTCTTCGCATGATGGATCCAGAACTCCTCGATCAAAGCTAAGATTGTTTCTTTAACAAAGTGCGTACCTCTGTCACTCATGAGAATCTTCGGACATCCAAATCTGGTCAGGATTTGTTCAAATATGAAGTGCGTAGTGGTATCCGCAGTACAATCCTTTACTGCTTGTGCTTCCACCCACCTGGTTACATAATCGGTGGTCGTAGTAATGTAGTGCGCACCTGTTTTCTTCTCTGGTGGGTTGATAGGCCCGATGAAATCGATAGCCCATTTATCAAATTCTTGTAGAGCCATTTTTGGTTGAAGGGGAGTTTCATCTCTGCGAGATGGCCTCCCTATTCGTTGGCACATATCGCAGGCTTTACAATAGTCGTGGGTGTCACTATGCAGGGTTGGCCACCATAACCTAGCCCTCAAGATATTTTGCACTGTTGCTTTCCCTGCGTAGTGACTTCCTGCTACTCCATCATGAGCCTCTGCCAAGATAGCATGCCTTTTGTGCTCCAAAACATATCGCCGTAAGACTTCATCTTCCCCCATCTTATTTAATTGACCTGCGATGATGGTAAAGTCCGCTGCCCAGGTGACTAACTCTTTCTTCTGCTGTACAAAGTACTCTGGAGGTGTTGTCCCAGTAGTCAAGAACTGAATGATATCAGCGAAGTGTGCATATACTACCTTAATAGAAAATAGATGCGCATCAGGAAATCTGTCTTCTAGGTCCGTTGGCTCCTCGCCACTCTCTATTCGGGACAAGTGGTCTCGCCCAGCATTCAACTTTCTTAGCTTGACGATGATTTCAAAGTCATACTCCTGAAATAGCAGTAGCCATCGGTATATTTTCTCCCCCAACACAGGCTTATTGACCAGGTACTTTAAAGCTGAATGGTCTGTGAAAATTTTGAAGTGTCCTTCTAACAAGTAATGTTGATATTTCTGTAACACGTAGACCATGGCCAATCCCTCTTGCTCTGTGGTGGAGTAGTTGCGTTCCGCACTAGAGAGATTCCTACTTGCAAAGGCAACCGGGTGGTCAATATCTCCTTCTCCCGAATGCGTAAGGACAACCCCAAGAGCAATGCTTGATGCATCGACATGAACATGAAATACCTTCTCCCAATCCAGAAAGATGAGAATAGGTGCCGAGGGCATCTTTTCTTTAAGTAACTCGAAGCTCATTTGACATTCATCATTCCAGACGAACGAAACATCCTTCTTGAGCAATTTTTCCGTAGGGGCAGTAATCAACGCATAGCCTTGAATAAATTTCCTGTAGTAGCCTATGTATCCAAGGATCGAGCACAACTGTTTCTCCATGGTTGGTACTAGAAATTTTATGATAACTGCTATTTTTGCAGGATCTACCATTAGTCCTTGCCGACAAGCTATGTGGTCAAGCAAGATTCTGAAGGGTATGCAGAAGATACACTTCTTGATATTTAGGGAAATATGGTGTTTTTGACAGGCATCCAACATCATGCGCAGGTCTGATACGTGTGTTTTTACCAGGCCGAAGACAATCCAATCATCGAAATACATCTTGAGGAACTTATGAATGAATTATTTGAATACTGCGACAACGACCCGCGATAAGATAGCAGGGGAATTTTTGAGTCAAAACGGCATGATAGTATACTGAAAATATCCCCACTTAGTGGTGAACATGGTTTTGCTACAGTCCTTAGGTGCGATTCTTACCTAATGGTATCCTAAGAACCCGTATATGAAGGAGTATGCTTCCTATCCTCCCATGCTATCTAAGATTTCGTTTGAGAATGGCGTTGGGAATGGATCATGAACACAGGCGTCATTCAACTTGCGCAAGTCCACACAGATCCAAATCTCCCCCTTAGTTTTTTTCTTTTGAACCACCATTGGACTAACCCAGTCTGATTGTCCAACAGGTTCAATGATACCTGCAACAATAATTTTATCGAGTTCATCCCTGGCCTTCTGCTTATACTTGGGGTTCAACCTATAAGGTCATTGATTTATGGGTCACACATCAGGTTTGAGAGTGATATGCATGACCCGTAAGTCCCCCGTGATCCCCTTCAGCTCTGAAATTTTTTGGGAACAAGTCCTGGTATTCTATAAGTAATTCGGCCACTTTGCCTACTGTATCCTCATCCCAATAGTCCCCAATCTTAGCCAACTTAGGGTGCTCTTTCATCCCAATGTTCACTTCTCGCAGCTTGAGAGGCTTAGTGACATCTACTTATTTTAGGGGAGGCCCTTCAATGCCGTGCTCCCCTTCCAACTCTGGGATAGAGACAGACCATGGATCATCTTCACCCTCCTCCCTTGCCAAGCTACGGTAGTTGACAATATCCTGCATCTGCGTTTCCCATGTCGGCACCCCGAATACCACAGAGGAGCCAGATTTTCCAAACACAAACATATCTATGTCTTGCAGAGCTTCTTCAAGTGCCTCGGAACCCCCTATTAGTCCTAATGTTCCTATGAAGTCACTCTTCAGAGTTTCCCAATGGCAGGTCCGTTGATGTAGCTCCACATCTAGGTACCATGTGGTAGGGATTGGACCCAACGTATGAACGAATAAGTGAACCCACTATTCTGTAGTTCAGTCACCCCACTTTTCCTTCCATGCAACTACATGTTCAATTGGATCCCCTGGGCCAAGGAACAACTTTACCCGCACTTCTGCTAGATTCTCAAATCTTAAGAGCATCATGTGCCAACAATCTTCCCACTCCTATAATGCTCCCCTATGCGTATCCCACCATCGTGCAGGGGTTGCACGCATAGCTAGGTTAAGGACCCATAACCTTCGTTCTCTAGGTACCTCATCTTCAAATGCTCACAAAAAGTCCCTAACATTACTAGAACCATCAAAGTAAGGTATATCTCTTACCTCTGAAGAGATGCAGTGGAAGTTCTTTGTGATCCGAAGACATCGTAGCGCAGAGACATCGTGTAACCGGTGTTTCCAATTCTCTATCTCCCCATCAGAGTCGGAGAAATAGTCACTGTCCTCTTCCAAGCAGAGTACCCCCTCCGCCATGGGGTTGATCTAATCTTCATCCCGTGCAGTCAACTTATAGATGTGATCCACATCCTCTGCGTCGCGCACTGGTTTTGTGTATCATTCACCTTCCGCAGGATCTAATGGTACTATTACCCTTGTACCGTTATTTTTGAATACCATGCTTCTCTTCTTTAGGTTAATGATTCCCCCCATATTGATGGCCCAATCCAAGCCTAAGAGCGTAGGGTAGGGGTGCGCATCTTCTACAATATGAATTACTTCAAAATTAGCCCGGACCCTAACCCCTGCGATATCCACCACGATCTTCGACAGTCTCCCCAAGGGTATGATCTTATGTTGATTGGCCATACGTAGCTGGATAGTCGACCATTCTAACTTAGGTTCCTCCATTCGTTGCCAAGTCTGTTTAGGTAATACATTCGCATAGTCAACCGCATCTCCCTACCAGTGCGCTTCTTATATCTATAGAGTTTGTGTACGTCCTTGACTTCCGGAGGGAGGCTAGGTCGTGCTGCGCAGCCATCTATTAATGCTTGAAGATTTTCCACAGCCTTTGGGTTGTGCAGCAGCTTCATACATTCCTGTAAAAAGGGTTTGAACTCCTTATCTACCTTGAGGTCTTCAGGCGGCTGCAAAGTAGGTGCCTCTGCCTCAGCAAAGTCTTTGTGGGCTATGAAAAATGTTTCCTTCTCCTTTTTTAGATCCAAACCTTCTTGTTTGATAACTACTTGTCGGATCCAGACTCAGTCGCAGTCTTCTCCCCAGGCCCCTGGTGGCCATCCCATTGCGTGTTATGACATTCACGCTTGGATCTTTGTCTCCTGGTTCAGCCTTAACCCTCTGCACATTATGTGTAGGTGTCGGATGCTTCTCCTGCATCTTTTTTATCAAGATTGGACAATCTTCAATCGCATCATCCAGTTGTCTACAATACCGGCAGGACTGCCTTGTAGGGTTTGGGAAGTCCTTGGAAAAGTTTCCTACTTCTCCACTGTTATAACAGATTAGTTTCCCTCGTCCCCGACTTGCGCTTCCACCTCTTCTGCCTCCCCTGCCCCTGGTTGGGGAGCCCCCTGCGCTCGAGAGGGATCTTGGCGAGGATGGATTTGACTGTACCCTATAGAGGTTCCCTTGATTGATCATCAAATCACACGTCCGACAGTTTTGTTCATCATGTCCTACTGACCTGCATAACTTGCACCATTGCGGTTTTACTTCTGGGACATACGTAGCAAGGCAGGGACAATGGTTCATGTCGTGCAGCCCCGCTATGCGACAATCATCGCACCATAGCGCCGGCCCACTTGACCCTAAAATTTACCTAGGGCATAACGACTAGGTCCCCCGGCCTACATGTATTCTGTTAACATAGGGCAGTTATCCTTGGTGTGACCATTCATCCTACATTGTATGTACCATTTTTCAGGTCTAGCCTCTACTCCTCGTTCCTTTCGCAGATTCTAGATCTCCATGTGCATCACCTCTAGTTGTCCTTGGATCTGCTGGACGCACAACTGAGCATCATCTCTGGGCACAGCTTCCAACTTCATAGCGAATTCTAGGGCTTTTTCCTACGATTCAAAGGTTTGGTGACCCATCGGTATGCGCAGGTGAGGCAGCAACATAGCAATAAACCATTCTGTGTGCTATCTATCATCATACTGAAATCCTCCTTCTCTGATCACCTTCTTCATTCGTAGATTGGCCTCCCACAGTGACTCAGAAGGCCCTTGCTTGAAATCCTTTAGATCAACCACTATTTGAGAGTAGGACTTAGGCTTCTTGAATTGTTACTTCAAGGCGTTCTTAATCTCTTCAATGGTTTTGTTCGCATGTTAGTCGATGTATCCCATGTACCAGTCCAAAGCTCTTCCTTCGAAGGCAAGGGAAATTTTTTCCCTCTTCACCACATCACTAGCTACGTTCTACGTAGTCCATACCGATTCTGTGACAAACCAGAATTGATCCATGTCTTCATCTCCCACACCCTTAAAGGTAGGCAACTTCATGTGCGCAACCATGTCATCTTTCGGTGGTGATGGAGGTCTAGGTGAATTATTACCCTTATGCTGGTTTGAAAGTGGTGTGGCTGGAGGACTCTGCACTACTGCTTCTCTTACCAGGCTGTAGATAGATCTACCTCCTTCTTGGTTGGTCCAATAGTATTTGCCACTTCGTGTCGTACTCCCGTCCAGATCCGAGGTCATTCATTCGGTGTGGCTACACAGAATACTTTTTCCGCACAGTAATATCTTAATTAGAAATGGTAAGGTCTTCAGAAACTTACCCCGGAATCCTTTGAAGAACCTGCGGTCTGCTTCAGAGTAGGAGACGAACTGATCGATGGAAAATTCTGTCACGAACCCCCCTAGCATGCTATCCACCCAGTGGTCCACTGTTTGAGTGATGGTGTTATCAGTCTTTTCTAACTGCTGGATCAGTTCTAGGGTCTACCGTGTGACTCACTCGTCCTTCCAACACTTCTGGAATTCGACCAACCTTGCGAGCCACTCCTGGAGCTTGATCGCAATGGTTACAAAGAAGATCTCATAGATCTCCGTGAAAATATACTTATTTTTCCACTCTTCAGTGGTTAATCTCTTACTACAGTTTTATTTTACTACGAATTATTGAACTTGTTGTTCGAACCATTCATCAATTTTTTTTTCTTTCAGGTTTCCAGTATGGGCTTGGCATTACTCGATCCCTCCCTCAAAATTCTCTCGGTCTCGGCAACGGAACCATTTTTTGGCTCGAGGGGTCCTAACCCAGGTTCAGAGGTTAAGGTTTTCCAACAAACCCCTATACTACTAGCCCTTTCGTCAGTGACCCGCTTACGCAGGGAAAAGTCTCACCCAAAGCAGTGTGGGAGGGTGCTAGAACCAGGTTTTCGCACCCTGGGAGAGGGTAGGTAAGTCAGGCAGAAATACGCTCGACTTCACAAATATCATATCGCATATCATAGAACCCAGATCTATCGGTCCCTTCACATCCATGTGCGCAATACCACTTATAATCACAGTAAACAACAGATACAGGATAATAAAGAAACTATCACAACTATTCTTGCATAAAGTATAATAGAAAGATTCAGATCAAATTTCAATGCAGCATAAGCAAATAACATAGTTACTTTCGGAGCTCAACACAAAACCATGCATAACATAACAGATATCATAGAGTCATATTAATAGATTTAGATATTCCAATAACCTTCCGCTTTCATTAATCCTTCAGATCCTTTTACAATACCGAAAACCCAACCTGCGCACACAGTAGTAGGGTCCACACACAGCAGGACTGAGGATCTCCCTGCACACAACCGGCATTAGTCCTTTCCCCAATAAACCAAAATGGATCTACTAATTCGTGATTCACACCAATCTTAATTCATTGCCTTCTCACAACTCAAAAAAGGTTCAACTACTTATACTACTTTAGCCTACATATCCAATGGTCTGTAAACCATGGTTTGCGTACTCTTGGTCTACCCTTGACCCACTTACAATGCATTAGGGCCTTTTACCCACCCCAAAACCCCTGTGTTAGACTAAATATAATTCAAAAATATACAAAATGGACCAGATTCGCATCTTTGCAGGAGATCCTGTTCCAAGATGCAATAACTCTATCAATTCATGAGAAATAATCAAAAGAAAAATAAATCTACAACTACTGGAGTTGTGAGAAAAGGGGGCCCTCCCTTACTCACAACCCCTTTTACTGCTAAAGGATTTACACAAAAAGATCAGTAGAACATGTAATTTTGTATTAATCTGGAAAAGTATTACAATGGTACAAAAGTCTAGTATGTCTAACCTTCCTTGCAAATAAAACATAAAATTATTTATACAAGTGCATAGGCATAAGCTTGCTGGAATTAAGAAAACTAACATGTAGCAACTGTTTTCTAACAATAACTGGAAAATACAAAAAAAATAGCTATGCTGAGTTTTATCCATGAATGAAAGCATGGATCAAACTGATTTCGTTGAGTTGCTGGAGCTATTTCCCAATATGGCCATCGATGAGAGGACTGAATATCTGGGTGGTTTTGGTGACAATTTCAAGGTAGCCAATAGAACAACGTCCATGTATTCAGATTTCGTAATAAAACCCATGTTCACATTCTCCTTGAGGTTGAATGGAACATACTCAACTGTCGATATGTTGCAGGTAATCAGGATGGTTACAATAAATCCATGTCTATAGGAAATCACAGAGTGTCTATAGGAAATCAACGAATCAAATGCTGTCTGCAGGAAATCATGGAATTGCTTCAAAAGAAAATTAGTCTGCATAAGATTCATTTATTCAAACTTGAAATTGTAGATAATTCAATTAGGTAGCATATAGCTTCGAAAATACTTAAGAACTAAGTGAAATGAAAATTTTTAGAATAATTTTCATACCTTAAAGCTCATAGCACCCTTTTGGTAAAAACATATGTAATATGGGAAAATGAGAGTTATTAAGGGTCAAAAGAGTTCAAAAGGGGGGGAATAAAGGCCTTATAACGTTATAAAAAATGAGAAAAATCGGGGACTCAACAGCTCCTGCACACCTAGCTTCTTGCATGTCCCCTATGCAAGAAACAATGTTGCAAGTTTAGTTGGAAAATTTAATCTTTTCCCTGTGTTGCAGCTACTGCAGCCAAGTGATCAAATTGAGCCATGCTGGACTCAACTTCCCAAACCCTACTCTGATATTCTTCATTCTTCTTCTGCATGTGTTTGATGTGAGTTTGTTTCTTCTTCATAATTTGGCATGCCTTATTATGCCACTCATAGAAATTTTTCTGCATGTGGAAGCTGTTATCCTTTAGGGTTTCATTTTCCTTCCGAAGAACCTGTTCAGACACAGTGATATCAGTGATAATTTCCTCCATATCCTTTTGGGGCTAATTTTTCTGGGAAGTTCCCTCCTCCTAATGTTGTCCTTGAGAGGACTAGGGAAAAATTGGTTCCTCCTGCTCTTGGCAGTCTTCAACTGTCTATCCCCACTTTCATACATCTTTGGGTCTTGGAAAGACATGGCCTCACATTCTTCCTTGTTAATTAATTCTGCTACCTCAATATTCCCTTTCCCCTTTGATAATTATCATGGCCTCTTATCCTTTTTATCAGCATTAATTTGTGGTACCCCTTACTCTGTAGTTTCCTCTATTGCCAGCTTCACAGCCTACTTATAAAGCGCTTAGCAGGGGTATAAGTACCCTTCGACTTGGGATTTTTCCCTACGGTTTCCCAAATTACCACCACCTCCTCGTCTTTATTAACCTCCAATGTCAACTAACTACAGGTCTGGGTTTCTTTCTTGACTTCTCCGTTGGTTCTGCCTCCTTGGTTCACGGTGAATCAGGCTCCTTCTCATCATCCACGAAGTAATTATCCAACAAGAATTCCTCCCATGTTTTTTTTCTGTTTATGTCAAACCTTTGTCATGATAATTTTTACCAGATTGTGATGATAGAGGTTCTTCTCTATATGTGTTTCCCTCTCCTTGGCAGAAGTACACGTCTTCAACAAGGACATTCTAAGATAATATGGTAATTTAAAGGTCCTGTCTTAGAAATGGCCGAGGAGACGGATGTGGAACAAAAAAACTAACCCAAAATGACCTTCACAGGTGATGTATTTCTGTAGGAATAATAAGAGATGCCGATACTTACTTCTAAGGTAATCCTATGGAATTCCTTTACTCCAATCCAAGCTTGTATGCTCTTTTTTGAGTAAGGGTGCACAAATATCCTTGTTGAATCGCTGGATTTTAATCCAGCTCTCCCCTTCGTATGGAATTATACAAGCTTGAGCTACTAGCTCCTCCATCAATATAGACTGAAAATTTCCCACCCACGCCCTGTCGCCATTTAAATTTAGGGAAAAAGACTTTGTTACCTCTGAGTTATGCCCGCTAAACCTCAAGAACAAAGGAAGCCATCCTGCCTTCTCTAACCTTGCCTTACTCCGTGGGTCAGCATCTAATAATGCAGGACCGTGAGGTTTGAATTTGACAACAGACTGCATTCTTGACATAGCTAGGAGTGGGAGAGAGCAGAGATTATTTAGTTCGCCGATATGCTTCTAAGACTAAGCATACTAGTTAAAACCCGATAAGAACAAGGATAATTTAATTTAAGAAATATTTGGGGTAATGAGGCAATTTCGAATGACGTAGGAAAAGTTCATGATTGTCATCGTGATCCGTCCTTCAGGACAAATGTTGGGAAGATAACCGAAGGAAAAAAATAATAATAATTGGGAATAGGAACTCATGGTATGGCACAAACGGCTCATATCTGCCTTATTCCACAAGGGTGGCCATGACTCGTACTTATGCAAATTCAAAATTTTCATTCCATTACCTTTTTACCTTAAGTATTATGAAACCAACTGTACTCGCTCGATCTTACCTTACAATGCTCAAGTAACTAAATGATGACTGCACTTGCCTTGAAATAGTAACCCACCTTGAAACCATATCATATGAAAATTTGGATAGTTGCATGGTCTCAACTAATGATGAGGATTATCAGTACTTGGCATATTATTTTAAGATAATTTTTTGTCTAAAATTCTTTCTTTAGGAAATAAGTGATGTTGCTACAGGAAATGCAGCCACTGAACTTTTTCTGCAGGAAATACTTCTATAGGAAACTGTTTTCTCCACTTTTTGTACAGTTCACTACACATGAATATAGATACCAAGGTTGGATGTGCAGTGATATTGTTGGATTACCAGCCATTAAGGTCAGTTGTTAACCAAAGCAAGGTCCATAACCATTAATGATAGTGAGGACCAAGGTACATCCGATGCATCCTATCAGGTGTGAATGTATGAGTTGTTGTAGAACCCCCTATAGGGTCCAATTGTCAAGGAGCCATGATGAATCCCCATTTATGCTGACGATATATCATTTCATTAGGGTATACAAGCTTCAAGGCATCACAAGTCTCTGATCTTGAACCCATATAATTTGTTGACGTCGATGGGCCAAGATTGTTGGAAGGAGGGACTTAAGAGATCCCATATCAGTCCAACATGAGAAAACCAAAAAGTAACTGAAAAAAAAGAGTATATTAAGAGGATTCCAAAGGATCTACTGACTTTTTATTTTAACAAGCCCGGAGCAGTCCATGCTCACCATATTTCAATTTTAGAGAGTTTGAAAAACTAAAAAGGAAGACTCCAAGGGGCTCCTTTTTTGTAACTAGTCTATTGGGGACGGAAAAAGGAATAAAACTATACCCAATAGACATTCCTATCATGGTTTACTGAGCACGATAAAGAAAAAAGTGAGCTCAACCTATTAGCAGGAAATCAAGAAGAGGTAGTGAAAGGAATGACTCCCTCTCCCACCATTTCCAACTCCTTCTTCTTCACAATATCTTCCACAAATTCCTCTTTATATTGGGGTTTCTGATATAGCTTGAGTCTGTGCCCATTCACCAAGAAGGTAACATTTCCATCATCAATTTTCTTAACCTGAACAGATCCATTATAAAAAAACTTTCTTTATTTCATAGGAGCCAAGCCAATGTGTGTTAAATTTCCCTTTAAAATTATTAAATTTAGAATCAAGCAACAAGGCCTAGTATCCCTCTTTGAAATATTTTTTCTTAATGTATATGTTGTTCCATTTAGCTCATTGTTGTTGGATCATATCAGTATGCTAAAAATCATCCTGCCTAATCTCATCCAACTCATTAAGCTACAAGATTCTCTGTCTTTGTTCTTCATTAATGTCTATGCCCAAATCTGCTGCCATATTAAAATTTCTGATATGAAATTCAATTGGCAGTAAAAATTGTTTTCCATACACCAATTCATACGAAGAGAAGCCAATGGTGTTCCTCCATGTGATCCTATAGGCCCACAATGCCCCAGGAAGTCAATTAGACCAATCCTTCTTATGTAATTTCGCTGTCTTTTTTAGGATGGTTTCCAACACCTTATTTGTTCATTCCACCTTCCCATTGTCCCGTGGATGGTAATGGGTAGAATTTTGATGAGTAATCTGTTATTCTTGTATAATTCCCTGTACAAGCTTTGACAAAAACTGAGTACCTTGATCAGTAACTGTTTCCCTTGGTACCCAAACTCTTACAAAAATAGCAGAAAATAAATAAATTCTACCACTGCTTTCTCCATTTCTCTAGGTAGTGATCTTGCTTCCACCCACTTTGTAACATAATTAGTACAAACCAAAATATAATTCTTACCTTTGGACATAGAATTGACGGGACCTAAAAAATCAAGAGGCCACCTCTCGAATGGTCCTATGAGAACTTGTGGTTGCAAAGGCATTTCATCTACTTGAACAAGCCACCCTATTCTATGGAAGTTATCACATTTACGAACATAATGCTTTGCATATTTGAAAATACTTGGCCAATAGTAACCTGAACGGATGATCTTATAGGTTTTTCGCTTATCTGCAAAATTTCCTCCACAGGGTTCATCATGAAAATCTCTCAAGATTTCATATAGCTCATCCTCTCCGACACACCTACGAATAATCAAATAAGGTCCAGTGAATTATAGGTATCCTTTAACCCAAGAGTAATCGATACTTTTTCTAATAATTATTTTTTCCTGACTAGATGTGAAATAGGGTGGTAAATTTCCTATAGAAAGGTAATTGGACATGTCTGCAAACCAAGGTGTTTTGACAGAAATAGAAAAAAAATTATTATTGGGAAAGATATCATTAACATGAATATCCTCACCTGCATGGTTGAGCCTAGATAGGAAATCAGCTACGTGATTTTCTCTTCCCGACCTGTCCAATATTGTGATGTCAAATTTTCGCAGCAACAAAATCCACCTACTGATCCTTCCATTAGTGACTAGTTTGTTCATGAGATATCAAATAACAGAATGATTAGTGTGTAAAAAAAATTCTTAACCAATGATGTAATGTATAAACTTATTAATAGCATAAATTACAGCAAGGAATTCTTTCTCAATTACAGTGTAATTCAGTTCCATAGGAGTTAATTTTTTACTAACAAAATAGATAGCATGGGTTACGAGATTTTCCTTTTGTCCCAATACCGCTCCTATGGTTGAATCAATGGCATCAGTGGCATAGGTGCTGAAGAAATATTTTCCTTTAGTGTATCAAATGCAGCTTTACACTCATCACTCCAATAAAATTCAAATTATTTATTTAGTAATTCAAGCAATGGAGAGGCTACCTATGTAAAATTATCAACAAACCTTCTATAGTAGCTTGCATGCCCAAGGAAACTTCGAACTCCCTTTTGAATGGTTGCTGGGGGAAGCTTTACAATTACTTCGATCTTTTCCTGATCAACTTTAATTCCCGCAAAAAAAACATGATGACCCAAAACAATACCCTCAATCATAATCATAAAAAAAAAAATCATTACTCAATGAAAGATTAATTTCTCTACATATCTGTAAAAATTTCTTAATATTATGTAAAGCTTCTTCAAAAGTGTCACTGATTATTGTAAAATCATCCATATAAACTTCTATGCAATCATGTAAAAGGCCAGAGAAAATATCAAGGATCACCCTTTGAAATGTGGTTGGTGCATTTCATAAACCAAATGGTAATACCTTATATGCATAGGTACCCAAGGGACATGTGAATGTTTTCTTCTCCTGGTCCTCTGGAGCTATCCTAATTTGATTGTACCTGTTGAACCCATCTAGGAAGGAAAAATACTACTTCCCTCCTAAAGTGTACAGTACTTGGTCTATAGAAGGCAAGGGAAAGTGATATTTTAATGTATATTTGCTTAGTTCCCTGTAATCTACACACACTCGCCATTTTCCATTCTTTTTAGGGATGATGACCAGTGGGGATACCCACTGTTTGTCTGAGATATGATAGATGAACCCTACATTTAACAATTTTTGGAGTTCATTTTTTACAATTTCTCTTAAAGAGGGGTTCATCCTTCTTTCTGGTTGTCTCACAAGCTTGGAATATCCTTCTATGTAGATATGATGAATGAATGTGTCCAGGTGAATACCCCTCACGTATCAGTATTCCCAAGAAAATGTATCTGAAATTTTTTTCAATGTCTGAATTAATTGTTTCTCCTATTCAGGAGTTAAGGCAGAATTGATATTTAAATTTTTTCCAAGAAAAAAATCAATTACCTTACCTCCACATTTAGTCATTGAATATGTAGGGAATGCAGATAGGAGCATTGAATTTAATTCAGTTGATGTACTATGTTCATACAAGTTTTGTAGGTCGGTAATGGTATCTATATTATGACTAGACTGCCCTTATAAATGTTGTGAAAAATCGATTAGAAATATAAAAATTTATCATATATTCCTCTATATTTTCCTTGAGGCTCATGGTTTTGGTTATTGTCAAAAATAGTTGGGTACATTCTAAATTATGTTCTTTTTCTTCAACCCAAAGAGTATTTTCAGATCTTAAGAGCGGTTTAGCAGGGGGGTACAAATTGATATTCTTAGTTTCAGCTCCATGAGTGATGCTCATGTTTCCAGACCTACACCCTACGTAGGTATCTGTCGTAGCTAACCAAGGTCTCCCCAAGATCAAATGATTCCCTCCCAGGTTTGTTTTAGGTTGAATAACATATAAGTCTGCAGCTTATTCCCAGGAATCCAATGAAATGACAATGTATTCTAATACACCCTCTGGAGTTACCTTAGACCTATCTGCTAATTCTTACATGGTAGGAGGAGGAAGTAAGTAAAAGGATCCTATGTGATATAAAGTCTCCATTGTCATCACATTGATGGCTGCACCTAATTTCTTATTGGATACCCATTCATAAAGGTGGTAACCATAAGGATTCTAGGGTCTGGATATTTCTTAGTATAAAATTAGGTGGACATAAGGCTTGCAATTTTCCCGCCTACTTGAATTGTGGAGGGTTATTTCGTATGTCTCCCTAGTTTCTTGGTAAATAGCTCCCTCACTGTTTTATCTTAAATTGGGATATCCCTAATTTCTTGCAGTAATGGGATATTAATGCATACATTTCTCAGTTCAGACACAAGATCAAACTCGAGTTGTTTTATTTTCATCTCCAACCTCTCTGGAAAAGGAGGCTAGATAGTATGAAACGAGGAAGGTTCTTGTGGCTTTGAAGTGTTTTTTTTTGCTGGTTCTAGTGTTTTTTCCACTTCAGGTGTATCCAGAGTGTCTTCCTATATAATCTCTTCAATGTTTCTGGGCTGAGTGACCATTTTTCCTAATATAAGCTTTATTTCCTGTAGTGACACAGGAAATTCATGCAGCAAAGGAAAAAAAATTTCCAGTAGAGGCTGTGGTGCAACATGATAGGTAGGAAAAGTGGGATAAGTGACCAATCCAATATTGTGAGAAAATTGGATGGATTTATTGTTGGGGTTGGATATTGGCTGTGCAAGAAGTTGTGTAGGAGGGGGTTGATTTGGTGGGGTAGGCAATTGAAGTTGTCGTTGTTGTGGCTGAACCATTTTTTGCGGTATGGGCTATGGTGAATATAGATTCTAAGATGGAAAATTTTGTGCAACAGGGTAAGAAAACTTTCCCTGCCAAGGTTTTGGTGGAGGCCGGGGTTGCCAGGGCATTGGAATATTCCACATCTGATTCTGAGTATAAGGAAATTGAAAATGTTGTTATGACATACCTGTAGGACATGGTTGCCATGCTTTTTGAGGTGCCATTATATAGAGTGCATTGACAGCTCCCTAATCTTTTAGATATTCTTATTTAATCTATGGAAGGACATTGATCAGTAGAATGATCATCCTCACAAATTCGACATACCTCTATAATGTCTGCAAGACATTCCCTTAAGGGATATTTCTTCCTACATTTGGAAAAGAATATGGCCAGGGCATTCTCCACTTCCTCCCGTTTCTTCTTAGCCTACAGAACATCCAATTGTGAAGACAAAGTGCTAATAATATCAGTCTGAAAATTTACAAATAAATTACCTATCTCAGTTCTAGTTACTCTAACTGCGAAAACTGGTTTGATGATCCCAGAATAAGTGTCTCTTTATCCTCCTCCAACTTTAGAATTCCCCCTTGAATAACGTCAATACAATTCACACACTTTATCAGAACTCAACTTTTATATGTCCCCTACTCCCATCAGGTTCAAAACCTCCAAAAATTTTTGTCTGATTTCCCTGAGAAAAATTGTTCTCTTGGTCTCTTTACTCAGTTCATTCATCTTGGCCGGTCTCTACAAATTATATTGAAATATTTCCACCAGGTCCTCAAGACTCTCCCCTTCCTTTTGATTAATGCCAAAAATTTCTTCCCTAAGGTACCTAGTTTTACAATAATATTGATACTTTTTCAGGAACACATTCTTCATTTCATCCCAGGTTTCAATGGAGTTTGAGCCCAACCCCATAAACCAACTAAGGGTTGCATATTTTAATTTAGCAGGAAACAAAATCAGCTTCTAAGCATTAGACGAATAGTCATAGCTTTTGCATAATACATCAAATCTGAATAAGAAGGCGTAAGGATCTTCGCAAGGCTTAGGGAGTAATTGTTTTCATCTGGGTAGCTCCACCAGTCTCCCTGATAGGAAATTCAAATGTGACTAGTTCCTCTTCCTTCTCATTATAGTCCCCATATGTATTACCAGTACCCTCTAGATGAACCATATCGGAGCAGGAGAGAGTAGGACCCTTGTAAACTACATATTATTTAGAGTCAATGGTCTGGAACTTTGGTTCTTGAATAGGATTGATGATGAATTCCTCTTTAGGATGACCACTTAGAAGATATGTTGAGTTCCTTGTGAGATGAGGTTCTAAATGGGTAGCAATAGAAGATTTTCTGACAGAAGATTCTGTTGTGGAAGTATTAATCTACTTAGGATCAACTACCAAGCTCTTTTCAGGACTACAAACCTCATGTTCGTATGCTTCTTCCTTTTTTTCCTTGTTCCTTACAAACTTCCTTGTTCTTGCTAGTCTACTATTGGACGAATTGGTGCTCACACCACCACCAATAAGATTTGAAAATATTGGACCCTATTCATATATTATGCAAAAATTTTTTAAAAATTCTACTTACCAAACAATCAGGACATGGCTTTGATGAAGTCTGATCTCCCCCAGCCCTGAAAATATCAACAAAAATAAATCATACTAAAACACTTTCAGTATCATCCCTTAGCACCTCCCCAGAAACATAGACAAAATGTTTCGGAAAATTATAGACTTATAATTTGATAGACATAAATCATCAACTAGGGGTAGGTAAGCTTATGAGATGTTGTGAAAAATATATGCAGGCTAATACTTTAATTTATTCTCTAATCAAAAACATAAACACACATCTCCAGTATCTCTTTTCCTCATCAAAAATTAGTAGAAAAGGCTATGGAGTGGATTTAATCATACCTCTACAACACCTAAGATTGATGATGTCGATCAAAAAAATATAAGGGGCCAATCAAATAGCAATGAAATCAATTCAACATTTCATAACATAAATCCAAGCTTGATCAAATGACTCCAAACATATTTATAAAATAAGATTCACCATTTAACAATCATACATGTGCTACCACACATTAGAAAAAGAGAAATAGCAGTTGTGCAATAACTCTGTCAATTCATGAGAAATAATCAAAAGAAACACAAATCTGCAACGACTGGAGTTGTGAGCAAAGGGGGTCATCCCTTAGTCACAACCCTTTTTACTGCTAAAGGATTTTACACATCAAGATCAACATAACGTGTAATTTTGTATTAATTTCGAAAAGTATTACAGTGGTGCAAAAGTTTTGTATGTCCAACCTCCCTTGCAAATAAAACATAAAAGTATTTATGCAATTTCACATGCATAACCTTGCCCGAATTAGGAAAAATAACATGATGAAATTGTTTGGTAACAATAACTAGAAAATACAAAAAAAATATATATATTTTGAGTTTGATCCATGACTGAAAGCATGGATCAAATTGATTTCTTTGAGTTGTTGGAGCTATTTCCCAATACAGCCATCGATGAGAGGACTAAAGATCTGGGCAGTTTTGGTGACTGTTTTGAGGTAGCCAATAGGAAAATCTCCATGTAGGAAGATTTCATAATAAAACCCATGTTCCCTTTATTCTTTAGGCTGCCTGGAACATACTCAACCACCGATATTGTTGCAAGAAATTGGGACGGTTACAGGAAATCCACATCTACAAGAAATCGCAGAGTGTCTGTAGGAATCAACGATTCATGGGTTGTCTATAGGATATTGTGGAACTTCTTCAAAATATAATTAGTTTGCATAAGATTCAGTTAGTCAAACTTGAAATTGTAGATAATTCGATTAGGTAGCATTTAGCTTCGAAAATACTTAAGTACAAAGTGAAATGACACTTTTTAGAATAATTTTCATACCTTGAATTTCACAACACCCTTTTTGGTCAAAACATATGTAATATGGAAAAATGAAAGTTATTAAGGGTCAAAAGAGTTCAAAAATGCGGGAAGAAAGGCCTTATAACGTTATCAAAAATGAGAAAAATTGGGACTTAACACTCATGACAAAAAGAAGAAGAAGGGGAAAGGAGGTCCATCAAGGAATTATTGAATTTTTTAATTGTCATAAGAAAGGGAATTGTGCTTGATATTGTACCAAGAAGAGAAAAAGGTGGTGGTACAACACTAGAAGCAACAATAATCAAAGAAGAAAATAAGATCAAAGAAATAATCATGATAGAAGATATGAAATCAGAAGAAGGGATACCTCAAGCGACCGTGAATAAGATAACACTCCTCGAAATAAGTCAAGACCTCCTAGGTGTGAAATTAATGTTGTAAATAAATTAGAATACATTCTTATTTCTTCCCTTACAAGTTCTTCCCCACCAGATTTATGGGATATTTGGTTGGTTGATAGTGTGGAAATAAAACAAGGGGACCATTCCCCTATAGTGAAAACAAGACAAATGACATCCTCCATCTCATTCATTCTAATATATATGGTATGATTCTTGTGCATTATATTGGTGGTCATCTCTACTACATCACCTTCACTGATGACTTCTCAAGAAATACATGGATATATTACTTGAAGCACAAGGATGAAGCCTTTGAAATTTTCAAGGAATTCAAAGCCCTGGTAAAAAATCAAACAGGGAAGAGAATCAAAATATTCAAGTCCGACAATGGATGGGAATATATGTCAAACAATTTCATAGAAATTTTCAAGAAAGAAGGGATCAATAAAGAAACAATTATGCCATATACACCCAAACAGAATGGATGAGAAAAAAGGAAGAACATGTATATATTAGAAGCTACTCGTGCTATGCTCCATGATCAAAAGGTTCCAAGGTTCCTTTGGGGAGAAGCTACACATGTTGTTGTATATGTTCAAAATAGGGTTCCTCATCAAGAATTGGAAAACAAGAATCTTGAAGAAATATTCACATGTGTCAAGCCAGATATTAGTCATATTCATATATTTGGATGCCCCGTATAGTTTCATGTGTCAAATGACAGAAGGAACAAGTTGGAAGCTACAATAAGGAAAGGTAGGTTTCTGGCTTATTGTGAAAATTATAAAGAAGAAAGAATATATATTATTGGTCAAAGGAAGGTAGAAATTACTAGGGGCATAGCATTTGATGAAGATGAATCTCTTGGAAAAGGAAGATACCTTCCTCCACCTCCTCCTTCCAATAAGGAGAATGATGACAAGAATATTATAAATGGTCCTTTCGTGCCATAGTCCAATACTGATATTGTTGATGATCCCATGGAGCCTATGGATCGATTATATCCTCCTCCAAGTGATCCTCCTAATAGGAAGAGACCACTTTTGATCCACGACACTCTAAAGGATGTTGGAAGTCATGTTCTCGTTCGAAGGCCATTCAAAGAAAGGAAGAAACCATGTAGGTATCAGGGATATGTTGCATCCATGAGAAAGATGAGTCAAGTCAAACCTTCCACATTCGAAGAAGCCATAAAACATCAAATTTGGAAGGATTTTATGCTCGAGGAATATGAATCAATTGTGAAAAATGATGTAAGGGACGTTGTGCTGAGATAAAAGGGAAAATATTTGGTTACTTCAAAGTGGATATTCAAGATCAAGCATGGGGTTGATGGTAGCATTGAGAAATATTAGGCAAGGTTTGTGGCTTGAGTATTCTCATAGAAATAGGGAGAAGACTATGATGATATATTTGCATATGTGGCTCGATACACCACCATCCATTCGATAGTATCCCTTGCCACAAGTCAGGGGTGGAATTTTCATCAGATGGACGTAAATACCACATCCCTCCATGGCATGTTACATGAAGAAGTGTATTTTGAATAACCATAGGGATTTGAAGTATGCTATTGAAGAACACATGTTTGCAGGTTGAAGAAGGAATTTTATGGTTTGAATAAACCTCCCCGAGCTTGGTATGCTTGCATTGACAATTATTTAATGAAGCTGGGATTCACTAGAATCAATTTCGATCCAAACCTCTACTTCAAGGTACTCCAAGGTATGTCATTTATTTTGGTTTTATATGTTGACGATTTATTATTAACAGGTAGTGAGCCTCTGACGATCGAGTGTAAGAGGGAGCTAGCCTCTAAATTCGAGATGAAGGATCTTGGACTCTGTTGTGTAAATCAACAACCCCCATTATTTTAAGCCATAGTTACCTTAGAAAATAATGGGGACCCTTTTAATATTTAGAGTTAATGAAAATAAACCCTTAGAGTATTTATTTTGATAGGAATAGGAGTCAAAAGGGGATGAAAACTTTAAAAATTGGCTTTCTTAATACTTAAGTGGAGATAAATCACATTTCGCAAATCTCAAAATCATTGAAAAACATATATAATTCGAGAATAATGACTTGAAACATATTTTTTGATCCGATGAATATAACCGAAACATTTTTATATGAGGAAAAATCCATATTTATAAGTAAATCCAATAAGGAATACTCACGGGACCTAATTTTTCCATGTAAGCCTATCACATTTCACAAATCACAGTTTCTCCTCGATAGTCTTATTTGTTATCACTCATAATCGTCGATGCGATAAAGTATATTGCATCCCATTCTCATAAAAGCTTAATAGTTCTAGTCATTACAGCTCATATTCGCCGATCCGATAAATCACATCGCAAATCGCACATCGCACATCACACTCTTGTCAACAAACACATTTTGCATACTATCAAATTTTGCCAATAATGCGATTGTGATGTTGTGATCGACAAAAAAGATAAGATCATCATTATTTAATGAAGATATTGCACACGAGCCACGATGTAATGCGATATATCTAGTTTTAATTGAGAAATGATTATATAGGCACAATAACCCATAGCAGTTATCAATGTCATAAATTAACAGTTTTCTCACCCATACTGCCATAATCATTTTCCTGCAACGAGCATTCAATTCATATCCGATCAACATGCGAAGTCTCATCCATTTGTAATGTTTTACAATTGTATCTGTGCATATTTTAAAACTAAAAGGTTCCTTCTTTCCACTTATTCTTTCTTACTTATTTACATGCAAGTTTGAGTAAGCAAGGTTCTTTGGAAATGTCCAAGGCTTTGAAAAAATCAAAGAAGCATATAGCTCCTGTTAACCCTACGCCTACCACCTCTGAGAGAATAGAAGTGTTGCCCCTATTTAAAGACACAACTTGCGGACCTGAAAGTGGATCCTCTCTATATGAATCTATGTATAAGTTGTTTGAAGATGAGAAACCCCACAAATTCCAGAGAAAGGCAACAAAGAATGCCCCAAATTCTTCCAAAGATACAATTGGAGATGTAGCTAATTATTTTCTTCATCAAATTGCAACACGGCCCAAGATATTAACATATACTGATATGGTAAGGTGGAATATCGACAATATTAACATTGGGGATAGAACTTTCCTTACCAGTAGAGAAACAATGATTGGTTTCTTTAAAGTGGAAGACCTGAAGAAAATGTACCATATTCCAAACCTTGATAAGATTTATGATAAGGAATTCCTTGCAAAGTTTTCTAAGGAAAATGAACTCAAATCAATGCCAATAAAGCAGTGGAGGAGAAATCCTAACATACACAAGAACGATGAAAATGGTATCTATTCTACTGAATCTCTTGCAAGTACCTATTGATATATCTTTGCTATGATGTCTAGACTTTTTGGTAGTCAGACACAACTAGATTTTCAGTAGAATGGGTTCCCCTTATGGAAGTAGCAGTAGATGCTTATGTTATGGGCTGGGGCAATATTTTGTAAAATAAATTTTCCACCCAAATTTTAGAATATAGAAAGAACCATTCTATCTCTTTAAAATCTTTCCTCCATTTTATGTGAGTGGTTATATTATGGATGTTGTATGTTTTACATCAAATTTTCTAGCCATGGGATGGAAATAGACTACCCAAGATCTTCTTCCCATTCATGTCTTTCATAGTATTCTGTGGGAATCCAAATAAGAAAGTAATTTTTACAAAAAATTTCATGGAGTTATTCTACCCCCTTTTGAAGTTTTTTTCAATGAGAAAGCCCCCAGAATTTCAAAAGAGGCCCAAGCCTAATTTTATTCTATAGGAAAGTGGTTTGGTGAGGATTCATTTACCTATGTACAAGATTTTGGGAGCCTAGATCATCCACATGTCTTACCCCTGTATGTTCCTGATAAACTTCTCGCGAGAGAAATTACATATCAAAGTATTGGAAATGGTCTGACTAGATTTTTGAAAGAAGCCAAGAAGGCATTATGGCCTTCCTTTCCAATTAATTTGGTGTGTATGGAATAGACAACTACAAGCACACTATAATGGAAATTGGCCAAATTGAGTGTTTGAAATTATTTATAATTCCAAACAAGCAGTATGATGCACTGAAAGTATCCAATATTTTCACTACACAAGTGAAAATCAGACCCTTTATGAACGAAGAAGATGATTTTTATGACTTATTCGAGTCTATGGACAACTATGCTGTAGTTAAAAATTTTGCAACTTTACGTCTTCACCCACAACAACTACTAAAGTTTCAACAATAAAGAAATAAGAGACTGGAAAAAATTCCACTCAAGATTTTGGATGTTTCTCAAACCATGGCACAAAAAGAAAGTGAATAAGCTATTAAGGATATTGAAGTCCTTAATACAAAAAATCATGGGAAATCAATTGAAGTTCAAACAATAGATCTGGATTTCCCCAACAATCTCAAATATGTATGGAAAGAGTTTGACCTCAAAATCTATGAAGAATAAAGAGCTATGATTATTGACCAACAAAAAACTCTACAAACTACTCCTTCTACAAGTCAGGACTCGTTTACTGCTAGGTCCTCTGAAAAATTAGTAAGTACAGAGAGAATGGAATACATCTCATCCTTCCCAACCTCTAAGATTGTTCTAAATATTCAATAAATTCCTCCCTTGGAAATTTTTTATAGTCCTAAGCACAAGGTAGTTGTTAGCAGGAAAAATAAAAGGAGAAGAAAAGAGCATTCCTAGACTCTCACTCAAGAAGATATGTCAATGGACATTTTTTGGAAAGACACAGAGTAAGGTCCTTCACATGATCTAACTTGCTTATCATAGTTTGCAGGAGCTTATTCTTCTGCAACTATTGACAAGGCATCAGAGATTCATCAACTAATGAAACAAAAAGATGAAAAGATCCTTCTACTTGAAATAGAGTTACAAGAAGAAAAGAAAAGTGTTAGTCAACAACTACAGGTACAAATCGCACATCTTCAAGAGAGGCTGCACCAACTGAAAATTCAACATCAAAGTGAAATTAATTCTAAAGATACTCAAATTTAACAATTACAACTCTCCATTGAGAAAATGAAAAATATCCCAAAGATTGACGAGTTTAGGAAGGAAGTTTTAGAATTAAACACCTTATTGGCACAACAACAGGTTATTTTTTGTCAGAAATTAACAAGCATCCTTGAATTATGTGAGAAAAATGATTCACTTGCGAATCACATTGTTGATATGAGGATTAGCTTCGATGACATAGATGAGAAGGTATCCCAATTTGTTACTTGACAGGATTCTTCTGATGGCTGAAAAGCCAATCTTCCCAGAATTGAAGAAAAAACGAAAGGGATATTGTTCACAGATCGAGATATACAATCAAAGAAATGCAAAAAGGGAAATTTGCAGAGCCAAATAAATATCCACAAACATTGTGGAAACTTTCAGTCAAAACCTTATCACAACAAATCTCATAGACAGATGTCCTCCTGGAGCATTACCTTTGGTAAAATATTTGATAAGACAATGGCAGGAAGTTTCAAAAGTAAAATAGGAGCATATTATGAAGATTGAAAAGCTGGATTGGGAAAGATATTGGAGATATATAGTGAAGCCTCACAGCCAATGGCTCATACTTCGTTGTCTTACAGATACGTCCTCATACATGCTACCTCCATTACCTGATGCTATTTTACTAGACACCTGCGCATTAGGCCAAGCCAACCTCTCGAGGTTAAGCCTATGATTAATATTCTTCAACTCGAGGAGAAAATGGAAGAAGGGACATTAGGACAATCCTCCAAAAAATCACCCCTTTAATTTCTATTTCTATTTTAAATTTACTTACTTTAAGGAGAGTTGTTTGAAACCTCCTCAGTTTTTATTGTAATGACTATTTTAAGACTTATTAGTTTTATATTTAAATCCCTTCATGTATTTTAACAAGAGGTCCTGAAATTTTTAAAAGAATACTTTACTGATGTTGCGCTTTTGTAGTCTTAAATTTTTCTGAATAGAAAAGGCTTGATCGAGAGTTATTTATCAAATGAGCTGAGTAAATATATATATATGGTAATTTTATCTTATATTTTTAATTTAGTTTCAAATGAGAAATAGTTCATTGATATTATGATGTGTTGTATTATATATTTGTTTGAACACAATTTGACATAAATTCACTTTTGAACGTGTTATGTTGTTATCATTTATGTATATATGCAATACATGAATTTTGTAAAAGTTGTGATATAAGCTTCATTAAATTGATTTAATTAACTTCTGAATTAAATCAATTATCTTAAATGTTTTTCATATCTCTAAGTGAATGTATGATCTTTATTTGCATCCATTGAAATATTATTTTGTAGATCGCACAAAGAAAAGGTTTCATCCTGGGATAAATATGGATAGATCTAGTTATATATCTATAGATAGATAGATTTATTGTTTATTGAAAGATTTCCTATTTTTCCATCTATCAAGTTCCACTTAGAGATAAAATCATCCAGTCACTCCAAATATATTAAATTGGGAAACTGGTTCCACAAATCTAGTCGGAGCCACCATTCCAAATGGAAAAGGTATGGTTTTTAAGTCCCTGAACGGGTGGTTTTCCCCGTTGTTGTTGCACCAATTTTTGGGGCCTCAAAATTTTTGGCACTAGAAGGAGGGTAATATGACTATGAATGGCACCAAATCTTAAATTAAAAATTAAAAACCATCACGAGATTCATTTTCCCTCCATATCCACAACTTCTAGTCCTGATTCAAAATCTCCTACTCATAAATCAAAAGTTGTTCATTCTCCCCCACAATCTCCTATTCTCTTCATAAATAAATTGATTTAGAATATACTGTAGAGTCACCTAAAGTATAGACACTAATAAAGCAATTGGAAGAAATTTCAATTTCAGCAGAAAAACCTATACTTTCAGAAGCCTGATAAGGAAGTGTCACTTTGATTTTTTAAGGCATTGGTGTATTAACCTGATCTAAGAGTGAAAAAATTGGAGTAATCCCTTTTTGATTTCCTCTTCATTCTCATCGAAGGAAAAATCCTATTTCTGAAACACAATCATCAACTAGTGAGATTCAATCTCTTTCTACCTATCAAACGACATCAATTATTTTTCCCTCTTTTACATCTTCTCAAACAAATTCTTCATTGATCAATATCCCTTCTTCTTCTTCTCGGTCTATAACTGCTATTTCAGGTAATATTAGTTCCATAATCATTTCTTATTCACCTTCAACTATTATTGGAACTACTTCTTCTACTTCAAATCCTCCTTTTGGACCACCCAATCCTCCCCTTCATACAATGGCAAACATACCTTGGCAAAATCCTGGGTTTGTTCAACTACCAGGGCCTCTTCATCCTTTACCTAAGAATCATGAAAAATGGTTGCCTGAGCATAATCTGGATGATGGATTACCTGCAGAAGAGCATCTCCATAATTTCATGCTTGCTATAAATCTTAATGAAGTTTTAGAGGAATTTTGTGTAGTTCGATTATTTCCTTATACTTTTCAAGGATCAACTGGATCATGGTATTTCTCACTACCATCAGGCACAATTACTAGTTGGGATATTTTTGAAGAAAAATTCCTTACTAAATTTGGAGATGATTGTACTACTGCAACCCTTCTCAATTAACTTTCCAATATGAAAGCAAATACAAGCGAAAAGATCAAAGACTTCAATTACAGATTTAATAAATTGCTCAAAAAAATCCCAACCACATCTAACCCTGGAGTAGATGTGCAAATACAATGGTATATAACCTCTCTTCCTTCTAATATTTCTATATTTGTATATAGAGCCAATAAGGCTACATTGGTAGAGAATATGAAAGTATCTTTTTCTGTTAAAAAAAAAATACTTGCTTTAGAGAAGAAAACTTCTCAAGAAGACAGGAAAACTAAGAAAGTTTCCTTTAAAGATGAGCCCAAAAAGAAATCATATAGAGATCCCTACGATCTTGAAGGATTACAAAAGGTCCTCAAAACCATGTAAAACAATATGGTTGAGATAATAAACAAGTAGTTGAATCTTCTTCAAAGAAACATTTTAGATCTTTTAAGAAAATCCAGGATTCTCAACCCCCAAATGTAATCTCAAATGCTGAATTAGATCAAGACAAGGATCGTGATGAAACAATAGCATCTGCAGAAGAATCTCAAGAAGAAGAACTAGTCGAAGTTCATGGACTATGGGACTTTATCCTTCCAACCTCTGATGATGAAAATGAACATGAGGCATTTCTGGTAAATAATAGAAGTAAAAATAGTGTTGATCTTCCTTAGTAACCTCAAAAGAAAAAATCTTCATCCTCTATTGTTAAGGATAAATTAGTTAATAAAAAGACTTCGTCTTCTCAATCAAATCCAAATTCTTCTACTCTTCCATCTACCTCTAAGACATTAGTGGTTTATGATACCATTGAATAAAATATAGTGGGATATATGAAGAAAATTAAAGGAAAAATCTCTCTCCATGAGCTGAGAAAATTGAAACAACAATAGAAGATTTCTCTCAAAGAATTGAATGCAATTCCCACTACACCCTTGCCTACTCCTATAAATTTGAAATAATCTAAAGTAACAAGTAAGCCTCCTAACAATTCACCTAAGAAAATTGATGCAAGTGATGCTATTTTAATAGGTGACATATCCAATTCACATATTCCTGCTTTTTTGTTAAATTTTGAATTATTCAACAAAAACGTGCATAATTGTTTAATTGACTCTCGAGCCTCATAAAAAATTATGCCATATTCTGTTTTTTTGAAATTGAATATATCTCCTCAGAAATAATTGTCAAGCAGGAAAGAAATACCATACACTGTATTTCCAACCATCTTAAACATTATCAATCATTAGTACACTCTCTTACCTCTCAATTTTTAGCATTCAATATCTCGTCTATTCCAGGAATTCAGAATGAAAGTGTAGACCTTATAGCAAATGTAACATCCAAGCTTATTCCTTCAAAATATTATAGCCCAGATAGATTTTCCATTGAATTGATTGTTCACTCATCTATTCCTGATAATATTACTAATTGGAAAGTATTTAATGATGATGATGATGTTATTAATTTTCTTACATCATACAGATCATATTACGATTAATTAATTGATGAAGATGAGCATGAAAGACAATTACAACAAAAGTATGAAGAAAATGCTATACCTAAGTCTGTGGTCAGACTCAAAGATCTTTATGATCTTAAATATAGATTCAAAAATATTACTAATTCTAAAATCCAAAGTTCAAATTCGAGGTTAGAAATGGTAAATATTGGAACAGATCACAATCCTCAGAACATCAACTTAGGACTTGATCTTTCCTCTGATGAAATATTAGCCTTTATTCATTTATTGAAAAAATACAAGAATGTCTTTGCATGGAAATATGAAGACCTAAAAACTTATGATACTTCAATCATTCAACATAATATCCCAACGATATCCACAGAAAATGCTATACAACAAAAGCTAAGGAAAATTCACCTTGACCTTGAAAGTCAAATCAAAAGTGAGCTTAACAAACTCCTTAAAGCCAAGATTATCTTTCTTGTTAGGCATTCTAAGTGGGTTTCAAATTTATTTCCTGTTAGGAAGAAGAACGGTGATATTCGTATTTTTATTGATTTTAGAAACTTAAACAAAGCTTTCTTGAAAGCTAATTTCCCATTACCATCGATGGAACAAATTTTGCAATCAGTTTCTGGTTCCGAATTAATGTCTATTCTTGATGGATTTTCAGGTTACAATCAAGTTTTGGTTAATCCTGAAGATAGATTAAAAACTACATTCATAACAAAATGGGGCACTTATGCTTATAAAAAAATGCCATTCAGATTAATCAATGCAGGAGAAACCTTTCAAAGAGAAATGGATATTTATTTTAGAGGGTCTATAAACAAAACAATGGTTTTTTATCTAAATGATATAGCTATTTACTCCAAGAAAAGAAGAGACCACTATCATGATCTTAATCAAATCCTTGAATGCTGTTTGAAATATGGAATTTCTTTAAATCCAAAAAAGTATTATTTCACTTTAAGTGAAGGAAAAATCTTAGGATTTACCATTTCAAGACAGGGCATTTGTATTGATTTTGAAATAATTAAGGCAATTTATGAACTCTCATATCCCCATAAAAAAAATCCGTGCAGTCCTTTTTAGGACAGATAAATTTTGTTAAAAGATTTGTTCTGAATTTTCTCAAATTGTTTTACCTTTGCAAGTGATGATTAAGAATAATTCACTTTTTAAATGGGGACATGATGAAAGAGAATCTTTTGATTTGATTAAGGAATCTATCATTAACACACCTTCTCTGACTACCCCAGATTTTTCCAAAGATTTTATTTTATATAATTTTGCATTAGAAAAATATTACGCTGCTATATTAACACAGATTGATGATAAAAAAACTTGAAGCACCTATTTCATTCTTTATTTCAAACTCCAAGGTGCAGAACTAAATTATTCTGAAGTAGAAAAACAAGCATTTTTTGTCTATAAATATTTAAAGCAATTTAGACATTTTCTCTTTAAAACACACACTAAGGTAATAGTTCCATTCTCTGTTGTAATTCAACTAATTATACAGAAAGAACTAGGATAAAAGAGAGAAAATTGGGTAACTGCTTTGAAAGAATATGACATTGAAATAAGACCAGCCAAAATCATTAGAGGACAAGGTCTCTGCAAACTGCTATCTGCAGCATCCAATATATCAAATGACGAAGAGTCAGGTAATACTATACGAATTGCTGAGGTAAGCTTAAATGATTCAAAATCAAAGTATATTGATTTAATATTTACTTGGAAAATGGACATGCTCTGATAGAACTCAATCATTAGAGAAAAATATCTTTAAGACTGAAAGCTAATCAATACCAACTTATAGACAATGTCTTATTTAGAAATAGTTATGACTCTGTACTACTAATATGCCATGAGAAATTTGAAGATCAGAAGGTTTTGCAGGAACTCCATGATGGACCTCCAGGTGGACATTTCGGTGGAGATACCACTGCACATAAGATCGTTCATGCAAGTTATTACTGGCCCACTTTGTTCAAATATGCTCATACATATGTGAGAAAATGAAAAACATGCCAAACTATTGATGGAAGACAAAGAAAACCAGCCTTGCCATTGCAACTAGTGAACATTGAACAACCTTTCGAGCAATGGGGATTAGATGTCATAGGTGAGATTGTTCCTAACTCATCCAAGAATCATAAATATATTCTCACTGCAACATATTATTTTACTAAGTGGGTGGAGGCAATTCCACTAAAGGTAGCTAACTTTGAATCCATAATTGAATTTATTGATCAATTCATTATTACCAGATTTGGTTTACCCAATGCAGTTATGTTTGATAATGCATCTTATTTTTCGGGAAAAAGTATGAAAGACTTCGCTCTTAAAACATGTTTTAAGCTTAAATACTCTTCCAACTACTATCCCTAAGGGAATGGTTTAGTAGAATCAACAAACAAAAATCTCATAAGAATCATCAAAAGAACTATTGATCAAAATAAAAAAATTGGCATAAATATTTAACATTTTCACTATCGGCAGATAGGATTACCCAAAAATCCTCCATTAGAACTTCTCCATTCCATCTAGTTTATGGGAAAGAAGCTATAATTCCTTCAAACTTAGTTCTTCCCTCATTAGCCCTAGTTCAATTTATTGATGAAGTACCTTCTTCTTACCTACAATTAAGAATGTCACAGATCCTTAAAATGGAAGAAGAAGGGGAAAAATCCAAAATAACTCATGTTCATCATGAGCAAATAGTGAAAAATTATTTTGATGCAAATTTTGTTTCCAAAAAAAAAAACTTCCAAGTTCAAGACCTCGTACTCAAATGGGAAAAAGCACATGAGGAAAAAGGTAAGCATACCAAATTCCAAAGAATGTGGCTTGGACCATTCCAAATCATTGAACAAATTGGCCCATCAACCTTTATGTCACAAGACCTTCAAGGGAGAAAAAACTTACTCCCTATTAATGGGCTGATCCTGGAAAAAATCTTTTCTTAGAAGAAGATTATCTTTTAAATGTATTATATCCTTATTTATTTTAGAATATAATGTTTGATTACATACTCTGGTTGTTCACAACACCTTTGAATTATTTTATGTTTTTATTTTTGAAGAACATAATTTTTTGAGGAAATAACTACTAACCTAGAAAATTGAATGAACACTATAGAACTCTCAAATATTTTTCCATCGAAATTGTAAATTTTGTAAACTCGAAATTTGTAAAGTCTTTTTACTCTATTATAAATAAGAAAAAAGGTTCATCTTTGCAAAGAAAATATTTTATGTAACTAAGCATCTTTAACTCTAAACTTTCATCTAAAACTCTTAAGGAGTCAATGATTCTCCCCATCCATTGAAAATACCTTTTTTTAGAGTGTAAAACAAAAATGTAAAAAAATTAAAAGGACAAGAAGTATCATCACGATTTTCTTACCATGATCATAAGTTAATGATTAAATGAAATTACCATAATCGCATACCAAATCAGGGTAATGGCTGATGATTATTAAAATCATAAGGCAAGGGGTCTCATCATGAGCTATCTTGTTCAGTCTAAATCATAAACAGTGAATGGCATTGTCACTTTCTGGTCATTAAGCCAAGACAACGAATTTTTAAGAGAAAAAAGAAAAATGAGTAACTAAGGAGTTAAATAAAAGAAATTGTAAATAAATGGATGGGACACTGAGTCATTGATGGTTAAAAGGTAACCTTGCTTGAGCTATTAATCTTTACTAACAACAGTGGCTCTACCTATGACAAAAGGAGAAAATTAAAAAGCTAAGTTACAAAAAGAAGACTTACTTTACCTTTCAAAGCATATAATGATTGATATAGATCAAAGAAGATATTTATTTATGAAAGGTTTATGAAATATTAACGATATAAATGAGTTTTTTTATATTCAAAGTAATTTTCTTCATTTAAATATTTTGAAAATAATTCTTATTTCCTTAAATTATTTTTACTTATTCGAAGATACTAAAGAAATTGTTTTTCAAAGATAATTGGTTCTTCCAGTGAATTGCCAATTGTTGTGTAAATCAACCAACAAACCCCATTATTTTAAGCCATAGTTACCTTAGAAAATAATGGGACCCTTTTAATCTTTAGAGTTAAATCAAATAAACCCTTAGAGCATTTCTTTTGATAGGAATAAGAGCCAAAAGGGGATGAAAACTTTAAAATTTGGCTTTCTTAATACTTAAGCGGAGATAAATCACTTTTCAAAAATCTCAAAATCATTGCAAAACATATATAATTCGAGAATAATGACTTGAAACATAATTTGTGATCCAATGAATATAACTGCAACATTTTTATATGAGGAAAAGCCATATTTATAAGTAAATCTGATAAAGAATACCCATGGGACCTAATTTTTCCATGTAAGCCTATCACATTTCGCAAATCACAATTTCTCCCCGATAGTATTATTTCTTATCACTCATAATCGCCGATCCGATAAAGAATATCACATCGCATTCTCGCAAAAGCTTAACCGGTCTATTCATTACCGCTCATATTCACTGATGTGATAAAGCACATCGAAAATCGCACATCGCACATCGCACTCTTGTCAACAAACACATTTTGCATACTATCAACTTTCACTGATAATGCGATTGCGATGTCACAATCAGTAGAAAAGCTAAGCTCATCATTATTTAATGAAGATATTTCCCACAAGCCACGATGTAATGCGATAGATCTGGTTTTAATTGATAAATGAATACATAGGCACGATAACCCATAACAGTTATCAATATCATAAATTAGCGGTTTTCTCGCCCATACCGCCATAATAAAATTCCTACAACGAGCATTCAATTCATATCCCATAAGCATGCAAAGTCTCATCCATTTGAAATGTTTCTATTACTATGGTATTTGTGCGTATTGTAAAACTAAAAGGCTCCTTCTTTCCACTTATTATTTCTTACTTATTAACAAGCAAGTTTGAGTAAGCAAGGTTCTCCGGAAATGTGTAAGGATTTGAAAAAATAAATAAGCATATGGCTCTTGTTAACCTTGCGCCTACTACCTCCGAGAGAACATAAATGTTGCCCCTCTTTACAGGCACAACTTGAGGACTCGAAAGTGCATCCTCTCTATGGGAATCTATGTATAATTTGTTTGAAGATGAGAAACCCTGCAAATTCCAGAGAAAGGCAACAGTTGATGCCCCAAATTCTTCTAAAGCTATAATTGGAGACGTAGCTAATTCTTTTCTTCACCGAATTACAACATGGCCCAAGATACTACCATATACTGATATGGTAAGGTGGATTATCGACAATCTTAACATCAGGGACATGACTTTCCTTACCAGTAGAGGAAAAATGATTGGTTCCTTTAAAGCGGAAAACCTGAAGCAAATGTACCATATTCCAAACCCTGATAAGATTTATGATAAGGAATTCCTTGCAAAGTTCGCTAAGGAAAATGAACTAAAATTGATTCCAATAAAGCAGTGGAGGATCAACCCTAACATACAAAAGAACGATGAAAAGGGTATGTATTCTACCGAATCTCTTGCAAGTACCTATTCCTATATCTCTTCAATGATGTCTAGACCTTTTGGTCAGTCAGACACGACTAGATTTTCAGTAGAATGGGTTCTCCTTATGGAAGAACCAACAGATGATTATGTTATGGACTGGGGCAATATTCTGTCAAATAATATTTCCACCCAAATTTTAGAATATATAAAGAACCGTTATATCTCTTCTAAAATATTTCCTCTATTTTGTATGAGTGGTTGTATTATGGACGATGTATGTTTTACATCAGATTTTCCACCCATGGGCTGGAAATGGACTACCCAAGATCTTGTTCCCATTCATTTATTTCATAGTATTATGTGGGAATCCAAATATGAAAGTCATTTTTACAATATTTGTCATGGATTTTTCTTACCCCTTTTCGAAGTTGTTTTCAATGAGAAAGCCCCCAGACTTTCGAAAGAGGCCCAATATGACTTTTTTTTTATAGGAAGGTGGTTTGGTGAGGAGAAATTCACCTATGTACAAGTATTTGGGAGCCTAGCTCATCCACATGTCTTACCCGTGTATGTTCCTGATAAAATTCTCCTGAGAGAAATTTCATATCAAACCGTTGGAAATGGTATGACCAGATTTTTAAAAGAAGCCAAGAAGGCATTATGGCCTTCCTTTCTGATTAATTGCATTGTATATGGATTGGACAACTACAAGCACACTATAGTGGGAATTGGCCAAATTGAGTGTTTTAAATTATTTAAAATTCCAAAAAAGCAATATGATCCACTAAAAGTAGCCAATATTTTCACTACACAAGTGAAAATTAGACTCTTTATGCACGAAGATAATGATTTTGAAGACTTATTTGAGTCTGTTGACAGCTATGTTGTAGTTAAAAATTTGGCAACTGAAGAAAACAAAGTTCCTTCTCAAGTTAAATACTCCAGAAAACTTGGAATACAAAGATATCCATTGAGGATATAAATATTGTATTAGAAAGTGTGATGAATGAGATGATGAATGTTACAAATGAGGCCTGCTTATATACCTACACAGGTGCCTCTTCACGAAAGGTCATGTCTCATCAGACATGGCCTTTCAACCTAATTACTCATTTAACTAATTATCATTAATTACATTAATTTATTCATTACATTGCCTTCCTCCTCAAAAAGCTTTGTCCTCAAAGCTTGTTGATGAAAAGGCCTTGATTCTTGTCTCTACTACGCATGTCTTCTCTTCTCAGGGTAGTCATACTGGTTGACACAAGTTGATATGATCTTCTAAGTGACAAACAAAATTGTCACATGGAGAATGGATCGAACCATCCTAAATCAATCTTCTGTGGAATCTTACGGCGACTAGAAACTTGTGACGACTTCTGATCACATTAGAGGATTCAACTGACATTAGTATTATTCGAAATATCAGCTTGTTGATTTTGTTCTGAATACATATTTTGGTCGAGATGTCTGCTCCCATGATTTGGATGTCGATAGGGAACCTTTTTGGTTTGCCTTATTTGATTTTTTTCCAAGGACGATGTTATTGAGCTGGTTATAGAGCCTTCACTTAGAATGTTCCTTGTTGGAACTACAACATCTAATTTTGCATCTTCTGCAACTTTCTTGTCTTCTTCTTGAGTTGTGACTTTTATTGGATCAATGTTCATTTTTTCTTCAACTTGAACTTCTACATTTGAAGGTTTCGATGATTCATTTTCGACAAGTTGTTGCACCTTGTTTTCTAATGACTTCTTGTCTTTCTTCAGCTTCTTAATTTGCATTAGTAACTTTTCATTGTAGTCCTTGAGGTGAGAAAATTATTCATTCTTGTTAGTGGTGATTTTGTCAACTTCCTTTTGCATATTTTGGATCACCTTTTTAACTTCTTGAGAAATTACTTTTGAAATTTCTTGAATATCTTTAGGTGTCACTGAATTTGGTTTTAAGTTAATGTCCTGTAGCGTTATTTTCTTATTTTTGTAGGAGAATGTTAAAAACTTATTTTTTTATTAAGGATGAATGACCCCAGTGATTCCATCCAGAGAAAACCCAGAACTATATCGCTATTATTGGAAAATAAGGTTTTAACGGTGAATTGCGAGATACAAGAATACTCCCCAATACTTAGGTGTAAATTCTCTATGTTGTATTTTTTGTCATTTGCGTTAAATGAATTTGCTTCAGTTATATTTGATTCAGGGATCACTAATTGGTTAGCACATTTGGTACTAACATAATTATTCTTTCGAGTAAAATCAATAGATATGAGAACTCTTTTCCCGCAAGTGACCCGTTGATTTCAATTAGTGCATCGACAGACATACTATAATTTTTAGGAAATATTCCCTCTTTTAGTTCTGTTTTGGATGCCATTTTGTCAGATAAATTCGAGGTTTTTAAGGGTGACCCTTCCTAATATTTATGATAAAATATTATTGTTTCCCTTTAATAAACCCTCAAGCTTAATTATTCTTTCCAATATCCTTTACTATTATTCCTTCAATATTTGGTAATGAATCCTTCACTAATATTCTCTTTTAAAAGAGGCTCAAATTCTTTTATATATCTATATATTCCCTTTTTAAATAAAATCTTTAGAATATAATGATTTATCTCCTTTTCCACTTTTCCAATACTTAAACCTTTAATAACCTCTCTTTCCTTTTATTTACCTTCTAGCTTTAATAATTATTCCTTAACATTTTAATAAATCCTTAATAATATTTTTCCTTTCGTTTTTCTTCTGAAAATTACTTCTTTTATATAACCTTAAATATAGTCTTCCTTTAGTGATTAGTTCTTTGACTAAGTAAATTCTAGTTTTATTTATTTATTTTATTCACCTATAAAATATATGCCCACTTATGTGTATTTGACTCGGTTAATGTTATCCACGTAAAAGTAAACTTACCATTCACACAGAGATTTTTTATTCCTTTTCCTCTTATTTTACCTTGCAAATACCATGGGCTTCTAAAACCACGAGCTTGTAAACCACTTAAAGAATAATCAAAATAACCTTATCTACTCTTCCTTCTTTCTTTTTCCTTTTTATTTTTAAATTGTCTTGGTATGTATGTATATGTACTACTTTATATATATCTCTTTTTTTATTTTTTCTTTTTTTACTTATATATATATATATATATATATATTGCTTTTTCTTCTTTTCTTTCAAAAATTTCCCTTTTTTTTCCTTCAAATTTTTAATTTTGGCCAAAGGCCTACTGGTGAAAATGGAGAAACTCCAAGACTGGTAGCGAAATGCTTCGACGACAAAAATGTTGACGAATTTTTGATGGCCAAAGGCCTGGACTGAGGAGCGTAGCTCTGTGCAACGATGAGCAGCCAGAAGATCAATCTGCTCTGATACTAAATGAAGCGAAAAAATTTCCTTCTCAAGTTAAATACTCCAAAAAACTTGGAATACAAAGATATCCATTGTTTATATAAATATTGTATTAGAAAGTGTGATGAATGAGATGATGAATGTTACAAATGAGGCCTGCTTATATATTTACATAGGTCCCTCTTCACGAAAGTTCATGTCTCATCACACATGGTCGTTCAACCTAATTACTAATTTAACTAATTAATCATTATTTACATTAATTTATTCATTATAGCAACTTTATGCCTTCACCCACAACAATTATTAAATTTTCAGCAATACAGAAATAAGAGACTAGAAACAATTCCACTAAAGATTTTGGATTTTTCTCGAACAATGGCACAGAAAGAAAGTGAATCAACTATTAAGGATAATAAAGTCCTTAATACAACAGATCAAGAGAAATCAGTTGAAGTTAAAACAATAGATGTATATTTCCCCAAAAATATCAAATATGTTTGGAAAGAGTTTGACCTCAAACTCCAAGAAGAACAAAGAGTCATGGTTATTGACCAACAAAAAACTGGACAAACTCCTCCTACTACATGTCAGGATTCGTTTACTGTTAGGCCCTCTGAAAAATTAGTAAGTACAGAGAGAATGGAATACATCCCGACCTTCCCAACCTCTGAGATTGTTCTAAATATTCAAAAAATTCATCCCTTTGAATTTTTTTATAGTCATAAGCACAAGGCAGTTGTTAGGATGAAAAATAAAAGGAGAAGAACAGAGAATTCCTAGACTCTCACTCAAGAAGATATGTCAATGGACATTGTTTGGAAAGACATAGAGTCAGATCCTTCACAGGATCTAACTTGCTTATCACATTTTTCAAGAGCTTGTGCTTCTCCAAGTATTGACAAGGCATCAGAGGTTCATCAATTGATGAAACAAAAAGATGAAAATATCCTTCAACTTGAAATAGAGTTACAAACACAAAATCAAAGTTTTAGTCAAAAAATAAAAGTACAAATCGCAAAGCTTCAAGAGAGCCTGCACCAACTGAAAATTCAACATCAAAGTAAAATTAATTCTAAAGATACTCAAATTCATCAATTACAACTCTCCATTGAGAAAATGAAAGATATCCCAAATACTAATGAGTTTAGGAAATAATCTTTAGAATTAAACACCTTATTGAAACAAAAATAGGTTATCTTTTGTCAGAAATTAACAATGATCATTGAATTATGTGAGCAAAGCAATTCACTTGTGAATTGAATTGTTGATATGAGGATTAGTTTCGATGACATAGACGAGAAGGTATCCCAATATGTTACTTGGCAGGATTCTTCTGATGGCCGAAAGGCCAACCTGCCCAGAATTAAAGAATCAAAGAAAGAGATATTGTTCACATATTGGGAAATACAATTAAAGAATGCAGAAATGGAAATTTGCAGAGCCAAATACATTGCCACAAAATTTGTCGAAACTATTTGTCAGAACCTTATTGCCACAAATCTCATAGACATATGTCCTCCTAGTGCATTACCTTTGTTAAAAATTTTGATAAGACAATGGCAGGAAGTGTCAAAAGTAAAATAGGAGCATATTATGAAGATTGAAAAGATGGATTGGGAAAGATATTGGAGATATATATTGAAGCTTCATGACCAATGGCTTATGCTTCGTTTTGTTACAAATACGTCCTCATACATGCTACCTCCATTATCTGATGTTGTTTTTACTAGACACCTATCCATTAGGCCAGGCCAACCTCCCGAGGTTAAGCCTATGCTTAATATTCTTCAACTCAAGGAGCAAATGGAAGCAGGGACAATAGGACATTCCTCCAACAAATCACCCCTTTAATTTCTATTTTTGTTTTAATTTTACTTACTTTAAGGAGAGTTGTTTGAAACCTCCTATGTTTTTATTGTAATGACTATTTTAGGACTTATTAGTTTTATATTTAAAACCCTTCATGTATTTTAATAAGAGGTCCTGAAGTTTTGAAAAGAAGACTTTACTGATGTTGCACTTAAGTACTCTTAAATTTTTCTGAATAGAAAAGGCTAGACCAAGAGTTATTTCTCAAATGAGCTGAGTAAATATATATATGGTACTTTTATCTTATATGTTTAATTTGAGTTTCAAATGAGAAATGGTTCATTGATATTATGATATGTTGTCTTATATATTTGTTTGAACACAGTTTGACATTAATTCACTTTTGAACGTGTTATGTTGTTATCATTTATGTATATGTAATACATGCATTTTGTAAAAGTTGCGACATAAGATTCATTAAATTGATTTAATTAAATTCTTAATTAAATCAATTATCTTAAATTTTTTTCATATATCTAAGTGAATTTATGATCTTTATTTTCATCCACTGAAATATTATTTTACATATCGCACAAAGAAAAGTTTTCATCTCGAGATATATAGAGATATATCTAGTTATATATCTATAAATAGATAGATTTATTATCTATTGCAAGCTTGCCTATTTTTCCATCTATCAATTTCCACTTAGAGATAAAATCATCCATTCACTCCAACTATATTAAATTGGGAAACTGGTCCCACAAATCCAGTCGGAGTCACCATTCCAAACGGAAAAGGAACGATTTTTAAGTCCTTGACTGGGTGGTTTTCCCCAATGTTGTTGCACCAATTTTTGGGGCCTCAATAGACTCATGCACTAGTTTCTAGGCCTTGAGGTGTGGCAAAGGCGTGGTGAGATTTTAATTTCACAAGGAATATACTTTGTGAAGTCATTGGAAATATTTGGAATGAAAAAATGCAAATCCATGGCTACACCGATGGAAATGAACTTCAAGAAGTTATGCGGAGAAGTTGCAGGACCCGACCTGGTAAATCCATCCGAGTATAGACAATTTATTTGGGTTTTGATGTTCCTTGTGAACACCCATCCAAACATATTCTATGTAGTGAAAAAATTGATTCAATTCATAACCGATCCCCTCCATGCACATTGGATCGCTGGCAAACACATATTGAGATATTTTCATGGGTTGATCACAATTGGATTGAGATATTCTGCTAGGGATGTTTGACCTCATGTATACACCGATGTTGACTCAGAAGGAGATTTTATAAACATAAAGAGTAAATATGGATGTTGTTTTAGTCTTGGATCTGCCATGATATCCTAGATGAGCACGAAACAAAAGTCTGTAGCATTGAGCATAGTCGAAGCGGAGTATATTTCTGCCAACATGGCTAGCTATGAAAATTTTTGGTTAGGGAAACTCTTTGGAGATCTATTTGAGTAGGTTCTAGACACTACAGTGATATACTGTGACAACAAGAGTGGGATCCTTCTGGCATAGAACCATGTATTTCATGACAATTCCAAGCACATATAGATTCGATATCAGTTCATTCATGACATAATGCAAAGAGGAGTTGTTAGACTCCATCACATTTCGATAGATGAACATATTAAAGAGATTTTCACTATAGATTTACCAAAATGGAAGTTCTTGGGCTTCAGAGAACAAATTGGACTGATGGATATGACCCCTCATGATAAGGGAAAACGCCGATTGAGGACATTGAGTCAACACTTCCCACCCTGTTTGAGATTCGAGGGTGAGGAATTGAGACAAATATCTCCTGGGGTTGAAGGGTCTTTTGATAATAGGGTATCACCTTATCTGTTACCCATAGGGTTGGAGATGCTTCTCCCATATCTGTTCTATGCAAATTATACCCCAGTTGGCATCATACCCACAAGTTAAGATTGTTGGGAATACCGCTCCTCGTTTGGCCAATGGGTTGAGAGTTTACTTGGGGTGTAAAACCTAATTTGATTATGATGCAGGTGTTATACCTCATGAATTTTGAGGGTCATTGAAGGGAATATCAGTAGGAAATATAATTGGGTTGATATTTTCTTCACTTTATGATTATCAGTTGAGAATGAGCTCCTCGATGTGATTCTAGGATTGAAGATGTGTTCCCCTGTATGATTGGATATCCTATTGCTAGGTATGGGTGGAAGCTAATACTCCTTGATTCATATTCTTTTAGTTTCAAATTTTTTTTAGTAGATCGAGTTAAACAGATATGGTCAAATCATGATGACAACATGACAGGATGATGTGATTATCAATAGACTAATCTTGGCAAGTGGAATTCTTCCTAGTTGAGAGGGAGCATTAATTTTTGAAACTAGGATCAAATTCCACTTTGGACAACTTAGATGATAGATATGATGATTTCATTGAACCATATTTTATAGAGGACAAAAATTGACCTAAATATCACATCATTTGTACAAGCAGAAGTTGGTTTTTGAATTTATGTATCCACTCATGTATATTGGATCAGGTTGGCCCTATGGACATGTACCAATGGACTGGTTGACCTCAAATCCAAGTGGAACCTCATGGAAGCCTATAAATAGATGAGAATTTAACCTCATTTGAACACAATCATCACCGAATCTCTTCTCCTATTATATTTTCTTGGTTCACATAGGTCTGATGGATGAAGTTTGCACAAGGGGCTGAAACTGCAGGTTTGAGGCTCACACACATCTAGGACTTATTTTTCTTGGTCACATGCACATCACTGGTAATTTTTGTCCCCAGTAACATGCACAAAATGTTCCTCAGTGTAGTTGGGAAGTCAAAGTTTCATGCACAGTAGCCTTAAGGGAGAAACTGGGTCTTGAGGTGGATTTGAAGGGTTTTGTCCCTAGTTACACACACACAAATCTCCTCTACACGATTGGGAAGGTAGATTCGCATGCACAAATACCTTAAGGGTGTGACTGAGGGTTTGAAGAAGATATGGGTCAGTTTATCCTTATTCACACACAAACAAATCTCATGGGAACAACCAATCGCTCACATAGAGTGTCTCATGGAGCGATTAAGGGGTTATAGTCGCTCCTAGCACATGTTGATGAGTGTGACCAGGGTTTTGAGATAGGGTTTTATAGTTGACCGCATTTTACTACAATTTTATGATGGTTGGACGATTTCTCTCTAATGTATATTAATTCTGAAAGTCTACTTCTATTTTGTATTGGGTAAATATCTGGTGGAAGTTTATGTATTAGGCTCATTGTACTCTCTGCTGAAACATTTTTATGATTATCTAATAAGAAGAATATTTTAAATGGTTTTCCACATAGTGAGTTTTTCCCTGGTCTTTGACCAATATGGTGTCTCTTATGGTTGTGTTATTGTCTCATTTGTCATTTCTTATATTGTTCTATCTTCAGTTACTTCTTATGATTGGAAACATTGTTAATAACTGGATGCACTACTTAATGAAGAATTGATTTGGGTTGAAGTAATTGAATCAACATAGAACAATATAAAAAATTAATAAGGCCTCCAGTATTATGTCTATCAGTCTAGCTTCGAAGCTAGCCCTTGCTTGACATGATATACCCTGTCGCGACCATGGAAAAACGTTTAAATGGGCTAAGGATAACGCCCTTTCCTGATCCATTTTGAAGGGACTTGACCATGGATTGGCCACGGTGGTTCTCCAACTGCTTATACTCATGCCATAACTCAACATTTCTTATTAAGAATATGAAGCATGAAATGATGCTATTCCTTCTAAGCTTATGACCAGTTCATCTCCTGAAGGTATTTAATATAAGAATACATAGAATATGAATCATGGAATTACCCAGTTAGCCGTTCAAATATTTGCGTTATCCTTTGATGATACGTTAAACATACCAAAACGTATGTGTGTTCCTAGAATCTCACAAAATATAACAAGTCAATAAGGATGAAATTCCATCATGGCTATGGCTTGGAGGTAGTTTCATGCCCATCCAAAAATTATAAAACCAATTCCTTCAGCTCTCGAGGAAATCATATCTTTAACAAAGGGAACAAGGATCTCTTGGATATATGCTTTTGAAAGAGTGAAGACACTAATCCAAACTGAGGGTCCACATTATGAGAAGAATGAGAGAAACATACGTATAAAATGAATAATTTAATAGGCCAATGAGAAGAGAGGGATCTCCAATATGCTACCCTAGACTATATGCAGTGAAGAACGAACTTATTATAAAAAAAAAGCTCATGTTCTACCATTCAGGAAGGATATTCCATATATATACATGCATGCATGCATACATACATACATACACACACACACACACACACATACACACACACACACACACACACATATATATCTATATATAGATATATTCAACCTAATAGAGTACAAGTCGATTCTAATACCATGACTATAACTCGTCATTCAAAACAAGGATTTACCACATCATTCCAACACAAATAGGACATACAAAATATAAAATCCATCCTTGATGGATTCAACAACAATACATACAAAGTAGAGATGCAACTTGGTGGTACAGGAACATAAAATCAAGTTATCCAACCTCATGAAACAATTCTATCCATAACATTGAATGCAAGGTTCATTCTAGGTTGAACTCTTGTTGACATGGAATTATAAACCAAAAACCAGAAACCCAAAACCACAGTACACAATATTTAGTATATGGAGGAGACCACCATCTAAAGTTATATGTCAAAAAGGATAAAACAAGGAGGAATCCTCAATTTAAATCTATAACACAAGAAACACTAATGAAATATTTAAATCCTTGTAGTCATCATATTAGAATAAATATAATTGCTCATGCTAAACATTGTTGTAACATAGTCAATATTATTTTGACGTTATTCTATCACCTTCAAGCATTAACACAACACATTAGTCACTCTTGTAAATAATAATAATACATACATGCCTGTTGCAGTAACAAAACCATCTCAAACAAGAACGCAAACATATTTTATTGTGAATAGAAAGCATAAGATCACTTACCTTAAGTATTGTAGAAATGTTACAACTAAGGGTAGGACTCTAACTCTCCACCTAAACATAGACAAACTACTCTTGAAAAATGCAGCAAGAAATTTTCAATTTGATTTTTCCTTGATTAAATTGAGGAAATTTGAATTTCCACATCAGCAGACAACTTGGATGATGTTAACTTGAGTGACATAGCTTGTGTTACCCAATTTACTCAATGAATTCGAGTTGTAGGAGTTAGAGTTCAGTTTAGCATGTGTGATTTCTAATTTGTAGCAATCAAGGTCAATTATCTAAGGTATCTCTCAATTAAACTAGTTCCAATGATTGGGAGAACATATGGAGGGTCAAGTTGTGCAATGGGGCTTCATTCGAATTCATTGATCATCCAGTTAACTGATCAATCAAACCATAATAGTTAGTGCATGAAAAGAGTTACCTAGTTGAGATGGAGATTCCAAGGTAGTGTAACATAAATTTTAGACTAGTTCTGAGTGTACAAGTGTTGCATGTAGTCAGATGATCAGCCTAAAAAATTTGAACAATCAATTAGAGTAATTTCCTAAATAATAGGGGCCCAATTCCTCAAGGAAGAACGTAAGGAAATATTAGCTCAAGCCAAGGCATAATTTTATTAAGTCTGGATCAGAGGCATTCAGTGAGCAGATAGATAGGTTTTGCACTTGCAAGGTGAGCTCAGTTGAGCAAAGAGATTGTATTACATCTCTATCTCATCTGATTAATGCAAGAAAAATTTGGATTTTTAGGATATTGTTTTCCCTAGATAAAAATACTTGTTGCATGTATGTTATTTCTTCATGCATGTATGAAATTTTTGTTCTAAATTGTGAAATAATGTTTTTAGAATAGTAGAGTAGGTTTGTGTCTTGTGATTTTGGTTAAAACTTCATGAGAAGTTTCAAATATAAAACATAATTTCTACATGGTATCAGAGTTGAATTCATAGTAGAGCATAAATTTTAAGTTGTTTCTCAGAGGTTCAAATTTGGAGATTAGTGTTTCAAGTTTCATTCAGAAATGAGAAGATGGCTTTCAATGAACTAAGGCTAGAGTATGCCATGGAAGGCACCTCAAATTTTGTTTCCTGGAAGGATCGAATGGAGGCGCTATCGATGATAATGGATTACTAGAATACATCAAGTCAGATGTTGCAAAGCCACAAACATCTGATGCCTAGAATGTTTCTCAGTGGAATAAATATGTATCCAAAGCAAATAAAATCATATTGGAGGGAGTACGAGATTATATTGTCTCAAATATCCACGAAAAGGAAAAAAAATTTGTAATGTGAAAAGCATTGACATAATTATTTAACAAATAATAGTGACCACAGGAAGTTGGCGCTCAAGGATAAACTTCGGAGTATCAAGATTAAAAAGAATGAAATAATTATGTAGTATCTGAGCAGGTTCACACAACGTCATGATGAACTTGGTGGGGTCAGTGTTAATGTCCCTACAAAACACTTGGTGGGCCTAGCCCTTCTGGACCTTCCCAAGAGCTAGAAAAGCTATAAAGATTTGGTGAATAGGAGGGAGAAACTACCGAATTGGGAGTGCTTATGATCTGATTTGGTGGGGAGGAAATAAGGCAGAATATTAGAGATGGGACTTCATCCAAGGGTGAGGACGAAGAAAAATTTGTATTGGATGGAAAGGAAAATAAGGGAAAAGGGAATAAATCCCAATCTAAACCAGAATCTAGTCAAGGGGGAAAAGAATAAATATTTGTCAAAAATTAAATGCTTCCATTTTCATGAATTTCGGAATTATGCCACGAAGTGTCCAAATAAGACAAAAATCAAGAATACCTTAGTAGGAGTATCAGGTGAAGCTTTGGCCTCACATTAAGAGATTTAATTTACCCTCATTGCACGCATGGGCAACACAATGATGAGGAGCGTGCGGTACTTGGATTGAGGTGCCTCGTTCCATGACAAAGAATAGATATTTTTTTAGTGACTTGGAGGAGAAAGACTTGCAGATGCTCATTGATGAGGGATGATGGAAGGTATAGCATGACCGGGCTCAGTACAGTCACCTTTTAGAGGGAGTCAGACTCCCCCCTCGAGCTTAAGGATGTCATGTTCATTCCGATCCTAACGAAAAATCTCGTCTCTGATGCAGTTTTGGAAGACCGTGGGTATGATGTGATCTTCAGCAAAGGAAAGGAAATCCTAAGACACATAAACACAGGATAGGTGAAGCATATTTGGGTTCAGGTGAAGAACACGTACATGCTAGATATGGAGGATTGTGTTCCATTGAGCACAAAGGTAGAGAAGGTGAATAGCCATGATGTAGGTGAAATTTGGCATAGAATACTTAGCCATTTGCGTCATGGAGCTTTGAATATCATGCAATAGAAAAATACGGGCCTCCCCAAAGGAGCACCTGAGTAGCAATATGTATGTAAAGGACGTACTTTGGGGAAGTACAGAAATCCAATTTCCATGATCGGGACAACAAAGCACGTGCAGTCCTAGAAAATATCCACTCTGATGTATGTGGACCTTTCTCAATGGCCTCCACTTCCATGCATATATTTTTGTCATTTTTATTAATGACGTCTCATAGAAGTATTGGATCTTCTTCATGCAGAAGAAGGAGGAGACATTCTCCAATTTTTTAAAGTTCAAGGCACTAGTGGAGAAAGAAAAAGGTAATAAGGTGAAGTCTCTGAGGAGTGATAATGGAGGTGAGTATGTGTCGAATGAGTTTAAAAATTTCTATGTGAAATAAGGGATTTGACGGGATTTGAAAAAACCCCACAACCCACAACAAAACATGGTGGGTGAGAGAAAGAATCGTAGAATTGTGGGAGAAGCGAGGGCGATGTTGCATGACCAAGGCCTACCTCTACACTTGTGGGCCGAAGCATGCAACACATATGTCTATTTTCAGAACCAAAGTCCTCATTGCATTTTGGGCATGATTACACCGAAGGAGGATTTCTCAAGCAGAAAGATAGATGTGTTTCACTTCAGGATTTTTCGAGACTATGTCTTTTTCTATGTCTCGAGAGATGCCAGGAAGAAGCTAGATCCTACAACATAGGTTGGGGTATTTTTGGGATACACATAAACTCCCCACAACTACCATGTGTAATTTCCATCCCTCAGAATGACATTTGTTCGAAGGGATGTAAAATTTTATGAAGATAAAGTTATGTGGTGCTCACTTGAGAGGGAGGTTCAAATCCCAACAGAAGAAGAGATTTTAGCTCCAAAGGAAAAACCTCAAGAAGTTTTGGAGCAAGCAAAAATATAGGAGCAGAGAGTGGAGACCAGCACTCAATCAAAACCATCCAGAGAAGGCAAGAAAATAACCAGGGAAGCTGAGATACTTTTGCAATATGTGAGGAGAATGTGGGTGCTCCTTCAAATTAGTGCCGACAGAGAAGGTCACCAGATCGATACATCGAATACATGGCTCTAATGACTGAGCTTGAAGATACTGATACATCCTATTTCGAGGAAGAATTAGAGAAGCTTGTATGGGTTGATGCAATGGTGGATGAATACAAATCCATTATAAGAAATAGTGTATGGGAAGTTGTCTCGAGAACATCAGATAAGTTAGTTGTTTATTTGCAATGGATCTTCAAGGTAAAGCAGGAAACAAACAGAGGCATAGAAAATTACAAGGCGAAATTTATGGCCAACGGGTACTATCAAGTTGAAGGGATTGAATATGAGGATACCTTTGCTCCTGTAGCAAGGTATTCATCCATTAGATCAATTATTGCTCTGGCTACACAGATGGGGTGGAAGATCCACCAGATGGATGTGAAAAAAAATTCCTCAATGGATTTATTGAGGAGGAGGTGTATATCGAGAAACCAAAAGGCTTTGAGACTTTTGATCAAGAGCCTTATGTGTGTAAACTCTGTTGATCAACGGTTGTCATTGATTTCAACCTAAGCAGCACTAGGAAATAACCCAATATTGAATGGGAATTTTGACCTACCAAATTACTATATTCTGGTTCAAGAATTTTTTTGATGGTTTATACTTGTTGAGAATTTTCCGTTGATATATGGAACGCCACGTAATTCTTCACGGTTTGAGAGATATTCATGTTTGAAGTTTATACCCCCAGTTAGTGGGCTAAAACCCCATAGGTTTATGGCATGGGTCATTGAAAATTCATAATTAATATTTTTTAAGCTCCTAAAATCCCTCCCACTTTCAGTTGTTGAAGCCCCTCTCAACCTAAGAATTTATATAAATTGTGATCCTCATATCCTCCTCATGCAAGGGATTTCGCTATCTGAAACAGGTCAGCGTGGAATTTTCGCTCTAAATTTTTTTCTACGACGGTTCAGAAGCTGAAATTTTTATGAGGAAAATTTGAAATCCTGAGGAAGATTATGTGAAAATTTCATATCAAGGAGTGCAATATTTTCGGAGATATTATCTGTGGAATTCAGGGTTTTTGCAGGCTCCCAAAATTCATCTCAAAGAAGTGACCTTGGAAAAATATGGGATTTTGTAAAAAGTGACAGATAGCGCACATACTGTAGTATTTTCTCTATCAATTTTAGAGTCGAATGAAGAAACAATGACACGTGACAGGCCATAAAAGTTCACTCTGCTAAAACAGTCTAGAATTAGGGAATTGTGAGGGATTGGGTATAACTCTCTCTTAAAGAATCCAAATTTGGCTAGACCTATGGCATTGGAAAGACGACTTAGAGGACTACTACAGGACTAAAAATCAGATATTGGGGATCTGAAATAACATAGATACACCAGATTCAATATCGAGCTCCTAGAAGGCAAAGAAAAAGCTAGATCATGTGTTGTCAAGGGTTGCAAAAGACTAGACTTTCTAGGGCAGAAAATTAAAGCAAGGTGCACCAGAGGGTAGCATGACAAGAGCAGCAACCAAGGTGCATAACAGCAGCAAGAAGTTCATCTTATGAAGTCTTCAAGTGGGCAGCATTGCATACAATCATTGTAAAGGTATCATTGTACTTAGTCATTGTAAATACATTATTGTACAAATTGCACTAGTATCTATCTACCAAGAGTTGAAGAGGCAGTGTTAGGTGGTCTAGGATCATCATTAAGTGGTTGTGTCATAGTTGGGGTTATTTTCTAGTGTGTCTTCTTCTTCTACATCATTCTATATCATTGTAAAGTGGACAATTTTCCCTGGTACAGGAGTCCATTCTTCTTTTATTATTCTATAGGGTGGTAGGGTGGTGCTAGGGTGAGTTGTAGCTCATTGGGTGTTGGGGCATCTTTTCAGTTGACTACTGAAGAATCTCGAGTGTTGGAGCGTCCATCCAGTGGGAGCTGGAGAAGAATCCTTTTCTAGATTCTAGGAAGTTAGAGCTTTATTTTCAATTGGAGTTGAATATTAAAGAATTATTATAAAAGAATTAGGTGGTTTTTGTCCTGGAGTGGGTTTCCACCTTAAAATTGTGTGCATTTGTGTTCCTCTTGTTTGCTGCTATCATTGTACAAACACTAATTTTAATTGAAGATTAACTAATGCTCTAATTGAAAGGAATACTGATTCACCCCCCCCTCCCCCCCCTCTCAGTATTTCCAACAATTGGAATCAGAGCTTGGTTTCTTCAATAATAGTTTAACAGCTGGAAGGAGGTCATGGAGCATACCAAGAATGGTGTACCTCTATGCAATGAAAATAATTATGCACTCTGGAAAGGAAGAATGGAGGTCTATCTCTTGGCACAAGGTTACAAAGTATGGGACACTGTTCAAAATGGATTTACATCAACCATAGATGAACAAGGTAAGAATAATTTGGTAAATGATGCAAAAGCAAAGAATATTATTATCAGTGGACTTATTGAATCTGCTTATCATAAGGTGTTGGGTTGTAAAACTGCCAAAAATGTATGGGACAAGCTTGAGAATATATATGCAGGTGACTCAAATTTCAAAGAAGCAAAGCTTCAAATCTATAGAGCAAAATTTGAGCAACTCAGAATGAAAGAAGATTGCAACATTGCTGCATACTTTCAATACGTTGATGAAATAACCAATACTCTGGAAGGATTGGGAGAGCCAGTTGACGAGAAGACTATTATACGTAAGATTCTTAGAACGTTACCAGGGAGATTCAACCCAAAGGTATCGGTCTTAGAATACAGTGCAAATCTAGACAAACTCAGCAAAGAGGAATTACATGGAGTTCTCATAGCATATGAAATGAGACTTGATGAAGAAGAGGGTACTTCAAATCTAGAAACTGCGTTCGTTGCATCTAAGAAAACCAATAAGGACAAACAACCTTCAATTGAAATGACATGCACCTGCAAGTGTGAAGAAAAGGGAGATGATGGAGAAGGTCTTTCAGATGAAGAATATGCTTAATTTACAAGAAAACTAAAAAATGGTAAGGGAAAATTCAAAGGTAAACTTCCATTGATATGTTTTAGTTATGGTGAGGTTCGGCATTTCGCAACAAAATGTCTAGACAAAAGTGATGGAAACTCAAAAGGAAAGAAAGGCTTTAAGAAATTGAATAAGCAAGGAAAAAAGAAAGGATCCAAAAGGAACTTTCTCTCTAAAGAAGATAGCTCATAATCCGATGAAGAAAGTGACAGCAAAGAAAAAGCCAATGAGAGAGTATTGTTTATGGCCAAGCAAAATAAACAAGAGGTATCAAACAACGAAGAAGAAGGATGGACCATAGAATAATTTTATGAGGAAGCAATCAAGCTTATAAAAGATCTCAAGGCGGAGAAGATCCATTCCAATACTCTTAAAGAACAAGTTCAAGGTCTCAAAATTGAAGTTGAAGAAAAAAAATGCATTGAGGAGTCACTTCAAAAGAAGTTGGAAGAAATCAACCAAGAAAGGGAAGAATTAGAAGCCGAAGTAGTGTCGCTGCGTGAGGAAGTGAAGAAGGGAAAAACTATCCAAAACTATGCCAACAGCTCAAGGGCATTGGAAAAACTCATCAACAATCAACGATCCTACAACGACAGAACTGGCATCATTTACAAAGAAGAAGAAGCAGGACCTTCTACAACAAAATACAATGAACCTATGAGACCTGACATGCATGTAGACTTTATTAGACAAGATTCGCAAGAATAGACTTGGAAGACAATTCCTCGACGAAAATTTCCATCCAGCTACCAACATATTTTTTATGGCTACTATTATTCATGTGGAAAATTTGGTCATAAAGCTGTAGAATGTCGCATGTACCCTAGGAACGAATACAATTCCAGGATATATATCAAATATGAACCTCCCAGGGCTCAGCGAAACATAAATAGATTTGAATATTTAAGAAATAATATTGAATGTTACAAATGTCAAAACTTTGGACACATAGTAAAAAACTGCAGACTTGAAAATCCTCCAGAAGAATCTTTGAAGCCACAGAATGAACGAACATAGAAGAAGAAAAAGAATGATAATTTTTCTCTCGCTCTCAAGGCTCAAAACAACAAAGATGTGTGGTATGTTGATAGCGGTTGCTCAACGCATATGACTGGAGATAGAAATAAATTTGTATATCTGAAAGAGAAGAAGGATGGAACCATGTCCTTTGGAAATGATGGATCTTCAAAGGTTATAGGATCAGGTACTGTCACTCTCGGAAGAAAAGATGCTCTAGCCAAGAATGTTCTATTGGTTGAAAACATGAATCACAATCTACTCAGTGTTGGACAAATGTGTGATCAAGGACACACAATACTATTCAACTCCACAAAATGTGAAATCAGGAAAGGCATGTATGGTGAAATTGTGGCTACAGCAAGTCGACCTCCAAATGACATATATGTTCTAGATGAAGCAACTAAAGCATGTCTAATAGCTAAAGAGGATGGTATAATATTTGGTAGCAATGATGATCGAGTAAGTAAGAAGTTTGCTACAAAGGTGCAAAGTGATTTCGAGGTGTCTTTACTTGGTGAGCCGACATACTTCTTAGGGCTTCAAATATCTCAGCAAGAGAAAGGAATATTTATATGTCAAGCCAAGTACATCAAGGAAATGCTCAAGAAATTTAAAATGGAAGATTCCAAACCCATCCTTACTCCAATGATAACAGGTTGAAAATTGAGCATAGACGACTCATCTAAGGATGTGGATCAAAGGTTGTACAGATCTATGATTGGTAGTCTTCTATATGTAACAGCCTCCCAGCCAGATGTTATGCAAGAAGTTTGACAAGTAGCAAGATTCCAAGTAGCACCAAAATAATCACATATTAAATATTCACTAGCATTGGAATATCTTCGCTAGAAGCTTGGGATTCTCCCAAGTTCTCATTAGATTTTCCTTATTCAGAATATAAAGGGGGAGTGGAAGTAGATTACAAGTCTGCAAGATGGTTGTGTGTCAGGGGGAGTGGAAGTGTGTACAGGTCCGCAGGATGGTTGTGTTTTAGGGGGAGTAACCCTTTGCCATCGATGTCAAAGGGGGAGAGAATGTTGTAGGAAGAGGTTTCATGATCACAGGGGGAGTACTTGTGTTGCCATCAATGCCAAAGGGGGATATTGTTGATCAGCGGTTGTCATTAATGTCAACCCAAGCAGCAACAGGGGCTAACCCAATATTTCATGGCAATTTTGACCTACCAAATTACTATACTATAGTTCAAGAATTCTTTTGATGGTTTCTACTTTTCGAGATGTTTCCATTGATATATGGCACGCCACATAATTCTTCACGGTTTGAGAGATATTCATGTTTGAAGTTTATACCCCCAGTTAGTGGGCTAAAACCCCATAGGGTTGTGGCATGGGTCATTGAAAATTCATAATTAATATTTTTTAAGCTCCTAAAATCCTTCCCACGTTCACTTGTTGAAGCCCCTCTCAACCTAATCATTTATATAAATTGTGATCCTCATATCCTCCTCATGTAAGGGATTTCGCTATCTGAAACAGGTCATCGTGGAATTTTCCCTCTAAATTTGTTTCTACAAAGGGTCAGAAGCTGAAATTTTTATGAGGCAAAGCTGAAATCTTGAGGAAGCTGTTGTGAAAATTTTAGGTCAAGGTGCACAATATTTTCGGAGATATGATCTGTGGAAGTCAGGGTTTTTGCAGGCTCCTAAAATTCATCTCAAATAAGTGACCTTGGTAAAATATTCATAACTCTCTCTCTGTGTATCAGATTGGAATTCTGTAAAACACGACAGATATTTCACAGACTTTAGTTTTAGCTCTATCAATTTCAAAGCCAAATGAAGAAACAGTGACACGTGGAAGGCCGTACAAGTTCGCTCTGCTGAAACAGTCCATAATTAGGGCATTGTGAGAGATTGGGTATAAATCTCTCTTGAAGAATCCAAATTCAGTCAGACCTATGGCATTGGAAAGACGGCTCAGAAGAATACTATAGGACTAAAAATCAGATATTGGGGATCTGAAATAATAGAGACACACTAGATTCAATATCGAGCTCCTAGAAGGCAAAGAAAAAGCTAGATCATGTGTTGTCAAGGGTTGCAAAGGACTAGACTTTCTAGGGAAGCAAAGCAAAGCAAGGTGCAACAGAGGGTAGCATGACAAGAGCAGCAACCAAGGTGCATAACAGCAGCAAGATATTCATCTTATGAAGTCTTCAAGTGGGCAGCACTGCATACAATCATTGTAAAGGTATCGTTGTACTTAGTCATTGTAAATACATTATTGTACAAATTGTACTAGTATATATCTGCCAAGAGTTAAAGAGGTAGTGTCAGGTGTTCTAGGATCATCATTAGGTGGTTGTGTCATAGTTGAAGTTATGTTCTAGTGTGTCTTATTCTTATACATCATTCTATATCATTGTAAAGTGGACCATTTTCCTTAGTACGGGAGTCCATTCTTCTTTTATTCTTCTATAGGGTGGTAGGGTGGTGCTAGGGTGAGTTGTAGCTCATTAGGTGTTGGGGCATCTGTTCAGTTGACTACTGAAGAATCTCAGGCGTTGGAGCATCCATCCAGTGGGAGCTGGAGAAGAATTCTTTTCTAGATTCTAGGAATCTGGAGCTTTATTTTCAATTGGAGTTGAATATTAAAGAATTATTATAAAAGCATTAGGTGGTTTTTGTCCTGGAGTGGGTTTCCACCTTAAAAGTTGTGTGCATTTGTGTTCCTCTTGTTTGCTACTATCATTGTACAAAAACTAATTTTAATTGAAGATTAACTAATGCTCTAATTGAAAGGAATATTGTTTCACCCCCCCTCTTAGTATTTCCAACAAACTCAAGCAAGCATTGTATAGTATAAAGAAAGTACCTTGTTCTTAGTACACCATGATCGAAAGCTATCTCACTCATTTAGGCTTCACAAAGGGTGGAGAAGATGTAAACCTCTGTCATATTTTGGTAGTAGGTAAATTGTTGATTGTTTTCTTATATGTTTATTACTTGATTTTAATTGGTGATGAAATACTGATCAGATATTGCAAGGAGGACCCTGAATGATAGTTTGAAATGAATTTCATGGGTCTCATGCACTACATCCTTGGATTGGAAGTGTAGCAAGGAGATGAGGAACTATTTGTCTCTCAAGGAAAGTATGCAAACAAGATACTTCATAGGTTTCGCATGAACATATGCAAACCCATGGAAGCTCCTCTAGTTACCAACTAGAGGAAAGAGGATGCCACTTTAGGTGAGGAAGTGTATTCTACTATTTACCAACATTTGTTGAGTTCGCTCATGTATCTTTTGAAGAGACGGATAGATATGTTCTATGTAGTCAACTAATTGAGCCAAGCTATGGTTTGACTGACCAAATTATTTCGGATGACAACTAAGCATGTTCTATGGTATCTTACAGGCACTATCTAGTTTGGACTATGGTACAAATGAACAGAGGGAGCGAAGATGCATGGCTTCATATATTCAAATTGGGTGAGGATTTCATCAGAATGAAAGAGTACATAAAGTGGAATTTTTAGTGTTGGGTCCACCATGGCTTATTGGTATAACAGGAAGAAAATTTATTTGTGGCACTTAACTCAACAGAATCATAATACATGGCTACCATTCAAGAAAAATGTGAGGTGATATGGATGAGAAAGATACTTGTTGGATTGTTTTCCCATATGATGGATCCAACTGTGATCTACTGTGATAATCAGAGCTACATAAAGCTCTCTGAAAATCATGTTTTTCATGATTGATCTGTATGCATATATATATATATATATATATATATATATATATATATATATATATATATATATATATATATATATATATATATATATATCTGGTATCACTATATATGGGATTGTGTGCAAAGGCGGATCATGTTGTTGCAGTACATTCTGACAAAAAAATAAGATGAATACATTTTTACAAAGGAATTTTCAAGAGGGAAGTTCAAGTTCCACAGGTGCAGGATAGGGGTGGTTAATAATCGCTTTCTTGCTAAGATGGAGTGTTTAAAAATGCAGAAAGAAATTATCAATTTTGTTTTCCCTTTATTAAATTGAGAAATTTCAAATTTCCACATCATAAGAAAACTTCGATGATGTTAACTTGAGTGACATGGCCTGTGTCACCCAGTTTACTCAGTAAATTCGATTTTGAGGAGTTAGAGTTCAATTTAGCATGTGTGATTGCTAATTTTTAGCAATCAAGGTTAGTTATCTAAGGTTGTTTTCATTTAAACTAGTTCCAACTGTTGGAAGAACTAGTGGAGGATCAAGTTGTGCAGTGGGACTTCTGTCAAACTCAGTGATCATGTAGTTAACTGATGCAGGGGCATTAGACACTAGCTAGCAATGTAGGAATTTTTTCCACATGTTGTGGCTAGGAGGGATCAAAATAATTCGAAGTTGTAACAGCAAGTTGTCAATACCTTAGCTTTCTGTTGCATTTAGGTCAGTTAGAGTCAGTAGTGTTAGCCCCCTGTAAATTTTTGATAGGCAAAGTAGGGGGCTAAATTGTTTCTGAGCCTTCAATGAATGCATCTCCCCTGGAGACACATCATCCTTGAAGTCTCCTATGCCTTTGCCCTGTGATGAAATCCCCTCTGTTGTTTCCCATTATAAAGCCTCTTTAATTGCAAAATCTGTGCTCCAAAGGAACTATTTTTATCCCTGTACCCCTGCAGGATATCCCATTTCACTCTGTTGTCCCTTTTTCTAAGTTTCCTTTCCACCCTTTTGTCCCCCCTTCTAAACTTCTTTCATTAATCCTCTAATCCTCCCAAAACCCTATTAAAACCCTTCAAATACTTTTTGTTTGGTTTAAACAGTCCTCTTCTCCCTATCGTTTCCCTTTTCCACCCTCAAATTGCATTAAAATGGCCCAAAAAGCCATATTCTCCATGTATATGGGTCTTAGCCCCCTTCGGCTAGCCCCAGAACCATCTTCCCTCACGTGACCCAGGCGTTAGAACCACCCGCCAGCCCACAAGAGCGCTTATCTCATATGTTCATAGGGCGCGTTTATAGCCGTTGATCCAAACAGAATGGACGGCGATCGCCGCCCCTGTAGCAGCTACCGTTAAACCCGTTCATCTCCGATCATCACATCTTAACCATTCGTTTACCTTCAGATTCGACGGTTCGGAGTTCACCTGCCCCTGTGGTCCCCGCCGCGCACTATTCAAAAACCATTCGGTTTCTATCGCACCGCCTTTCGGAGGCAGGCGGTATTTTCCAATCGGCCAGCGATTCCATACATCATCCGACGCATGGAAGTGACACTATTTCAAAACCGCTATCTCAACGCGCGTTATCGTTCGGTACAGGACGCAGAGCGATATCGCCGTTAGCCGTCTGATCTGCGATTGCCCATCTAACGGTTGTCGCTCCACGAAGTTGTGCGGTGTTTAATCCATGGTCGCCGTACCCCTGGCCCACCGTTCATTTCCCTTCGCTATGTTTCCCGCCGTCGAACTCCTCCTGAGATCGTACGGTCCAAATTTGTTTTCCCCGCTGTTGACTATCCCGCCATTTCCCGGTCTCGCCACATCATCATTCCACGTGTCTCACCGTACATTCGCCCCTCCCATTATATATATTCATTCAAAATGTGAAAATTAAGGTTTTCACGTTAAATTTCTCTGCATTTCGCCAACCTTCCACCAGAGCACTTCTCCAACATTTCTCTGCATTTTTTCGCCATTCCTCCGCAGTCCCATTACCATCGTCGTAGTGGTCCACATCATCTGACCCCATGCATTGTTTTCTTAACATAGTTTCATATTTTGCAGGGTTACAGAGGGGCGGAAAACCACCATGATGCACAATCCCATTACAGTGACAGAAAACGCAGAAAAGACCGTGTGCAAGGTTCGAAATCGCGAACGAAGGCCTGGAGGGTGTTATGACATGACCGCCATTAAAGAAATAGGGTTAAACTCTGTGTAACCCCCTCCAGCGCCATTAAAGCTCGAATTTCACAGACAGAGACAGTACCGGAGCAGCAGAGAGCTCGAGGCAAGAAATAGAAGACTTTTGAGCTTCTTCAGGGATTTTAGAAGGCAGGGGTACCAGAATTAAGACCCCATGGATTGCTCGGAAGGTCCATAGCACAGAAAACTATACCATCAGGGTTTTTCATATCAACAGAATGTTCTTCCATAAAAGGACAAGTTACCCATACATTTCTCATCTTATGCCATGTTCTAGAGAGATTTTCCAGCCTTGACAATAGTCCTATGCTGCTAGTGCATTAGTTATACAGTATGGCAAACCCCACAATTTTCCATACACCTTGGTTTATTCACCAGAATTCTGCAAAAGGCTACAACAAGTACATCAAAGACGTACCGTGAGTAAATTGTAGCCTGAGGAAGACCATTCTTCTCATCCAAAGAGTACCAGAGATAAATGCTCAGAATTTAAAACCGAATGGAGCCTCGACCCTCCTACTGCTTCAGTGTTTTAATGCTGCATTTAAGTTTACAACTACCATTGTTATTCTTTCTCCTATAAGAACCTTGTAGAGCATATTGTAAGGTTGTTTTTCGGCTGCTGCCGTTGTAGTTAGAGGGATTCAGTTTTGACTGTTAGAACAGTTTGGGAGAAAGTAGCAGAGTATTTTGTATTGTAGTAGGCTGGGAGGAGAAGCTTGGATTGTAACAGCCATTGAGCTCAGTGTATGTGACTGGTTTTGCATCAATTAATCAAAGCACATTTCATAGGATCCTGGTCTATTACTATTGGTGATGTTTTCTAAATTTGTTTATTACATTTTCATGTTGTTCATTGTTCTTCTGGGCTCGCATCAGAATATTGGCATAGGATTTACCCTTGTTAGGTACCCTATGTTTCTGCTCTCCTTGCCTTTAATGTTTTATGCTGTTAGTTGTTCTTGTTGGGTTTAAGCTGGAAGATTTGGGAACACTGGGGATTAGAGTTAGCCCTGTCCACTAGGATCCTTGTGCGACCAGCCGACCTTTCTAAGATCCCTCTGTTAAACTTATCCCTGTTTCCCCTTGGAGCATGCTAAAGCTGACCTGGAGTTAAATGACCTCTGGTCCGATCTATAAGCTGCCCCTTTGATGCAGGGGCATTAGACACTAGCCAGCAATGTAGGAGGTTTTGTCCACATGTTGTGGCTAGGAGGGTTCAAAATCATCGAATTGTAACAGTTAGGTGTCAATACCTCAGCTGACTGTTTCATTTAGATTTGTTAGAATTTTAGAAGTCGAATAGTTAGATTCGATCCATTTGTCATGTTTCAGTTAGTTGAATTATTGTAATTAGGCTTTTGATTTTCTGAAACGGTCCTCACAGAGGAACTGAAGAGAAAAATGATGATGTATACATGTAATCCCTCGGATGTATTCAAAGAAAGGGAATGAGAGAAGAGAGATTTCTGTAATAAAATCTCTGTGTGTTAACAATTGTTTCCAGTTAAATAAATTCAGTGCTCGTTGGCCATTGAATTTTCTTGAACTGTTAATTGTGAAGAATTGTTTAACTGTGAGGCGATTGTGTACTGGTAATTCCATTTCTCTGTCTTTGATTTCTCGTAAATTGTTTGGATAAACTCTGTGAATTCATCCCACTTGCAGGTGAGGTCAGAGTAGGAAAGCCATTGTCGTCGAGCCCTGTTTTATGATAATGGAAACCCCGATAAATAAAGAGATAAGCCGGGACTAAACCCCGAGTCAGTGAACAGAGCGGATATAAGAATAGCGCAAACTAGACTTAAACCGCGGTCAAACCCTATTCCAAAAACCGTGAGTGGATTTGCAAACACGGGTTGCCCATATCGCAGCGCCTTTCATGGATAAGTGGTATTTCCTGGTTGGGGAGCGATTCCATAGAGTGCTCGACACGTGGCGAGGTGGACCCCCAGAAAACCGTTGTTTCTACGCGCCATCGCACGTTATCGTTCGACCAAGGAAGCCGAGCGATATCGTGGTACGTCGTTGATCTGAGAAGGAGCCATCAGATGGTGATCGTTGGATGGCGATGCGTGGAAGATAAGCCAGGGTACGGTGTGCATTTGATTGGCCGCCAATTATGTATGTGGGGCCAGAACCGAAGGTTTATTAAAAAAATCATTTATTCAAAAGGCGTTGGTTATTAACATAAAGTTAAATTATATAATTTAATTGCCAAAGGCTGTGGATAATGTATGTTTATCAAATTCCGCGAATATGATAAATAGAATCCCGGGAAAAGGAAGAAGACCACGTGGAGCAAGGAACAGGGTTTTAGAAGGAGAATAGTGATAGAGTCACGATTACAGTAGACCAAGCTCTCCTCAGGGGCGACTTTCGGCTTCGTAGCCGTCATTTGTGGTATCAGAGCCTTTTTGAGTTTTTTTTGCAGATAATTGACATGGCAATCCGAGTTGGTAGAGGTGCTGGCAGAAGGAGACCCGTTGCCAACGCAGAGGTGTTGGGGATGTTGCAGAGGGTCGATGCCAGAATGGATGTCATAGAGCGAAGACAGCCCATATATCCTGAAGACACCAGTGAACCTGAGATAGAGGAAGTGGAAGAAAATGTTGAGATTCCTCCTGACATGAGGCTCCTCAGAACTGTTCTGGGGTCTACAGTTAAGCCCAGGATTGAAGTATCAAATTTTACAAGAGGATTGAATCCAGAGGAACTGGTGGAATGGATTAATGAAATGAACAAGTGCTTCGATTATGAAGAAATAAGTGAAGATAAAAAGGTCAAGTTTGCGGTGACAAAGCTGAAGGGACATGTTGCACTTTGGTGGGATGGAGTGCAGGCAGAAAGAAGGAGAGTTGGAAAGCAACCTATCAAGACCTAGACCAGAATGATGGCTAAATTAAAAGGTAAATTCTTTCCTAGTGATTATCAGCTGACATTGTATAGGCAAATGCAGAACCTGAGACAGAGGTTGCTGACAGTAAAAGAATACACAGAGGAATTCTACAGAGTAAGCAGAAGAGCTGGGCAATTCTAGGACACACCAGAGAAGACTGCCAGATATGTGAATGGTCTCAAGCTGGAGATCCAAGATGAGATTGGCCTTTTGTCTCCTAAAACAGTGGAAGAGGCCTACCAGATGGCCTTGAAAGTAGAGGAGAAACTTTTAAGGAAATAGTCTGCCAAGAAGAGAGGTACTTTCCGAGGAAAGGGAAGTTAGGGTGGTAGAGGAAAGCCTACTACACCTAGGGATGGAGCTAACAGTAGCTCACCTCAAAATGCATCTACAAAGGATGATGCAAGGGGTAGAAGGGGTTCTTACAGAGGAAAAGGAAGAGGAGACAGAGGCAGAGGTAGAGAATTGAGGTGCTATAGATGTCGGGAAGTGGAACATAAGCACTATGAGTGTCCAGAGAATGTGGGTGCTGGTCCAAGAAATGTTGTTGTTGCCCAGGCTAGAGAAGAGGCAGAAATTGAAGAAGAAATTCTACCAGAGAGGGGAGAGTCCTTGGTGGTAAATAAGGTCCTATTGAAGCAAGCCAAAGAGGTCACTGAGCCTACACAAAGGAATACTTTGTTTAGGAGCATATGCAAAGTCCAAGGGAAGTGCTACCAGCTAGTCATTGATAGTGGCAGCACAGAAAATCTGGTTTCCACTGAGGTGATAGAGAAGTTGAAGTTGAAGACAAGGGAGCATCCAACTCCCTACAGGGTGTCCTGGCTGCATAAAGGGCACCAGCTGGTTGTAAAAGTGCAGTGTGAGATAGAGCTGCAAATGGGAAAATACAAGGACAAAGTTTTGTGTGATGTAATGCCCATGGATGTGTGTCATATACTGCTGGGTAGACCTTGGTAGTTTGACAGAGCAGCAGTGCATTATGGAAAGAAGAACACTTACAAGTTCTTCAAGGATGGGGTACATCATACATTGATACCCATGGAAGAAGGAGAACCATCCAGCAGAGTGATTGATCCAAAGACATTGTTGCTGAGCGAGAAGGAATATTTGCAGTAGATAGAAGAAGAAGAGGTAAGTTTTGCTCTAGTTTGGAAACCTAAAGTAGTTCTTACTTCTACAAATATTTCTGATTTTCCAGTAGAAATCCAAGAGATGCTAGACAATTATTGTGACATTGTTGTGGATGATTTACCTGATGAGCTGCCACCTGTGAGAAAGATCAGCCATCAGATAGATTTTATCCCTGGTTCAAATCTGCCAAATAAGGCAGCCTACAGAATGACTCCCAAGGAAAATGAGGAAATCAGGAGACAAGTACAGGAATTGGTGGACAAGGGGCTGGTCAGAGAAAGTTTGAGTCCATGTGCCGTACCAACAGTATTGAGCCCAAAGAAAGATGGAGGTTGGAGAATGTGTACTGATTCTAGAGAAATTAATAAGATCACAATCAGGTACAGATTCCTTTTTCCCAGAATTGAGGATTTAATGGAATGTTTGAGTGGTGCTAAATATTTCTCAAATATAGATTTAAAAAGTGGATATCATCAGATTAGAATAAGAGAGGGTGATGAGTGGAAAACTGCCTTTAAAACAAATGAAGGACTGTATGAATGGATGGTAATGCCTTTGGGGTTGTCAAATGCACCTAGTAATTTTATGAGACTTATGAATGAAGTATTAAAAGAGTTCATTGGTAAATTTGTGATAGTGTATTTGGATGATATATTAGTTTTCAGCAGAACTAAAGAAGAACATTTAAGGCATCTTAATCATGTCTTGAAAAAGTTGCACCAAGAGAAACTGATGATAAATTTAAAGAAATTCTCATTCATGAAAGAAGAGTTGGTGTATTTGGGTTTTGTTGTCTCTGCAGAAGGATTGAAGATGGACCCAAAAAAGGTTAAGGAAATTGTGGAGTGGCCTTCACCCAGGAATGTTTTTGAGGTAAGAATTTTCCATGGACTTGGTAGTTTTTACAGAAAGTTTATAAGAAACTTCAGTAAGATCAATGCACCCATAATTGAGACAATAAAGAAGAACAAACAGCCATTTAAGTGGATTGCTGAAGCAGAAAGAAACTTTAAAGTTTTGAAGCAAAAGATAACAGAGAAGCCTGTTTTGATCCTGCCTGATTTTGCTAAACCATTTCAAGTAAAGTGTGATGCCAGTGGAGAGGCCATTGGAGCTGTGTTGAGTCAGGATGATCGGCCTGTAGCATATTTTAGTGAGAAGTTAAATGACACCAGAAGGAAGTATTCCTCTTATGAGAAGGAATTCTATGCAATTGTTCAGGCACTGAAGAAGTGGAGACATTACTTGATGTCTAGGGAATTTGTATTATATTCTGACAATCATGCTTTGTAGTATATTGTACAGTAGCCCAAGTTGAAGCATAAGCATGCCAAATGGGTTGAGTATCTCCAAGGTTTTGATTTTTTTTTTAAACATATAAGTGGCCAAGCAAATAAAGTAGCTGATGCTTTGAGTAGGAGGCACATGCTTGTTCAAGAAACTAATTTTGAAGTTGTAGGGTTTGATTTTCTCAAAGAATTGTACAAAATAGATTCAGATTTTAAGGAAGCATTTGAGGCATGTTGTAACCCTGTTTTAACAGATAGAAGCCAGTGGCTAGATTATTTCTTGCAGGAGGACTTGTTATTCAGAAGAAACCAACTGTGTGTACCAAAATGTTCCATGAGAGAAAATTTGATCAAAGAGAAGCATAGTGGTGGACTTGCTGGACACTTTGGTACTGATAAGACTTATGAGCAGCTGAGTCACTTCTATTACTGGCCCAAGATGAGAGTAGAAGTGGATAAGTTTGTGAAGAATTTCAAAATATGTCAATATGCCAAAGGAAGAAGCCAGAATGCAGGATTGTACACTCCCTTGCCTATTCCAGACAGGCCTTGGGACATGGTGAGTATGGATTTTGTTCTAGGATTTCCCAAGACTCAGAGAGGGAATGATGAAGTTTTTGTTGTGGTGGATAGATTCTACAAAATGGCACATTTTATTCCATGCTATAAAACTAGTGATGCCACCCATGTTTCTAACTTGTTTTTCAAGGAAGTTGTTAGATTGCATGGGTTGCCCAAGAGTATTGTTTCAGATAGAGAAACCAGATTTGTGGGTCATTTTTGGAGGACATTGTGGAAGAAAATTGGTACCAAACTGAGTTTCAGCTCAGCTTATCATCCTCAGACTGATGGACAAACTGAGGTAGTGAATAGGAGTCTGGGAAATTTGTTGAGAATTCTTGCAGGAGAGCATCCCAAGCAGTGGGATCATATTTTTCCCCAGGAATAATATGCATATAATGACTCACCAAATATAAGAACAGGGCAGAGTCCATTCCACATTGTTTATGAAATGCACCCCAGAGGAATATCAGAGTTAAGAAATCTGGGAAAGGCAGAGCTAAGGAGTGCAGATGGTGAGGAATTTGCTTCAGAGATCAAATCCATACATGAACAAGTGAAACAACAACTACAAGGTAGTAGCATCAGATACAAAAGCAGAGAAGACTTGAGCAGAAATGAAGTTCATTTTGAAGTAGGAGATTTTGTTTTGGCACACTTGAGAAAGGAGAGATTCCCAAGGAAGAAATACAACAAACTGAAGTTCAAAAAGATTGGGCCATGCAAGATACTTAGAAAGTTTTCTGCAAATGCTTATGAGATTGAATTACCTCCTGATGTTGGAATATCTCCCATTTTTAATGTTGCAGATTTGTACAAGTATGAAGATGATGGTGCAGAAGAAAGATCAGCAGACGAGGGATAGATTGAGTGGAAAGAGAAGCTACCTAAAGCACAACCATTGCAACCAGAGAAGATATTGGACGAGAAAGTGTTCAGGAATACCAGAGGACAAGAGTACTTTCAGTACTTAATCAAATGGAAGGATAATCCAGAAGAAGATGCCACTTGGATGACTGAAGTAATGTTGCAGAAGATAGGCAGATTAGTGGAAGAGCTCATGGATAGGATCCCATTAAGAAAATTGCCCTCGGGAGTCTGATGCAGGGGCATTAGACACTAGCCAACAATGTAGGAGGTTTTGTCCACATGTTGTGGCTAGGAGGGTTCAAAATCATCGAATTGTAACAGCTAGGTGTCAATACCTCAGCTGACTATTTCATTTAGATTTGTTAGAATTGTAGAAGTCGAATAGTTAGATTCGATCCATTTGTCATGTTTCAGTTAGTTGGAATATTGTAATTAGGCTTTTGATTTTATGAAACGATCCTCACAGAGGAACCGAAGAGACCAATGCTGATGTATAAATGTAATCCCTCAGATGTATTGAAAGAAAGGGAAGGAGAGAAGAGAGATTTCTGTAATAAAATCTCTGTGTGTTAACAATTGTTTCCAGTTAAATAAATTCAGTGCTCGTTGGCCATTGAATTGTCTCGAACTATTAATTGTGAAGAATTGTTTAACTATGAGGCGATTGTGTACTGGTAATTCCGTTTCTCTGTCTTTGATTTCCCGTAAATTTTTTGGATAAACTTTGTGAATTCATCCCACTCGCAGGCAAAGTCAGAGTAGGAAAGCCATTGTCGTCGAGCCATGTTTTATGATAATGGAAACCCTTATAAATAAAGAGATAAGCCGGGACTAAACTCTGAGTCAGGGAACAGAGAGGATATAAGAATAGCGCAAACCAGACTTAAACTGCGGTCAAACCCTATTCCAAAAATCGTGAGTGGATTTGCAAACCCGGGTTGCCCATATCGCACCGCCTTTCGCGGATAAGTGGTATTTCCTGGTTGGGGAGCGATTCCATAGAGTGCTCGACACGTGGCGAGGTGGACCCCCGGAAAACCATCGTTGCTGCGCGGCATCGCACGCTATCGTTCGACCAAGGAAGCCGAGCGATATCGTGGTACACCGTTGATCTGAGAAGGAGCCATCGGACGGTGATCGTTGGATGGAGATGCGCGGACGATAGCCAAGGTACGGTGTGAATTTGATTGGCCGCCAATTATGTATGTGGGGCCGGAACTGAAGGTTTATTATAAAAATCATTTATTCAAAAGGCGTTGGTTATTAACATAAAGTTCAATTATATAATTTAATTGCCAAAGGCTGTGGATAATGTATGTTTATCAAATTCCGCGAATTTGATAAATAGAATCTCGAGAAAAGGAAGAATACCACGTGGAGCAAGGAACGGGGTTTCAGAAGGAGAATAGTGACAGAGTCACGATTATAGTAGACCAAGCTCTCCTCAGCGGCGAATTTCGACTTCGTAGCCATCACCCCTTTTTCCCTCTTTTGCGAGTTGCCTATGAGTATGTCCAAGTAGGTCTGGAGTTAAATGACCTCTGACTTGATCTATAGACAGAAAATTGAGTTGCTTTCCTTCTTTCACTTTCTTTCCTTAATGTTCCATCCCACCGTCTAATCTAAAAATATCCTTTAGTATTAGATGACTTTCCCTCTGAAAGATTTGGCTAGTTTTTGCAAGTAATTCCCTTTCATGACTCCATTGCCCAATGGATGACACTTTCTTCACCTACCCTCTTTGCTGAAACATCCTTCTGGTTTGTTCCTTTCTCCCATTACTTTCTCAGTCTATGATCTCATGACCAACCCAGCAACCAGCCAACCAAATCATTTTAAAACCCCCCTTGTGCTTCATAACTAGCCTAAAATCTCATTTGAGCTTTCAAAGATACATCATTCTTTGTTTATTTGGAGATATCCCTCTTCGGGTCTAGGAGGGCTAGATCCTAGGGCCCCAAAGCGGTTCTGATGTTGTCTCATCTTTTGGTCTTGCCAATCTGACCAAAACATGGGAACTCCAACATAATGGCGACTCCACTGGGGAACTTGAGTGCATTTCACCTTAAACATTCTTAGGCACTCAAAAGACCCAAGATCTATGGTTAGATTGGCATTAAATTGCTGATGGTGGATAGCATTCTACTTCAAACATTCATATACATCCACCTGGTGACTCCACACTCCCTATGATCCAAAGACCTAATGACTCCACTGGTAGAAGACTCTGAATTGGTTGAAAAGATACAGTGACCTCTTTCTGATTTACAAACATGCTTCCACGCATACAGAGAAGATATGCCCCAATGAGTAGGGAGCATATCCCTGGATTCCCACACAAAATGCCTGAAGTGGATTGGTTGAAAAACCTGCCTACCTTTCAGGGTGAAAACGGTGATGATCCCTTGCTACATCTCATCGAGTTTCATATACATGTGTGGAAATTTAAAGTTGAATGGCATGAAGACTACCTAATGAAAATGTTCATGGCAACGCTAGAAGGAAAAGCTAGGGTGTGGTATGAATGGTTAGAACCTCGGAGTTTGTTTTCTTTAAGGGACATGCACCAAGTATTTTACAAGAATTATAGAGGAAACTCTCCATCCTTATCACGGGATTGTTGTGATCAATCTCAGAATATCATACAATATCTGTTAGGTATTGATGAGGATCTGGTTAATATGCATCCTGAAGATCTATTAACAGCCATTCAGGATTTCCATGTGCATCGTAGCTACCACAAGAACATGGATGAATCAGCTGAGGAAGGAAACAGTCAAGAGACTGTAGATATTCTTCATGACATTCCTGAAAACTGATATGCTGATCCATCGTCCCTTGCAGTTGAGGCTTCAGATGACATTCTGCCTCAAATCCAGTCTTCAAAGGAAACAGAGAGCTGCTACACTTCTGCACAAAGGAACGCAAGACCAGCTTCCCCTTTGCCAGAAGAATAAATAGATCAGATCATCAATGGAAAGCCACCCTTTGGAATTTTTTACAGATCAGACATCCTTGCCCATTCACCTGATGAGCTTTGTTGTACAGAGTTGGAAAGCTCACGTGTAAATCAGAGTGAAGAAAGAACTGCTGATAATCCAGTATACCTGATTGGTAGCATTGCTTACATTCATGATTCTCCTATTTTTGATCTATATGATGATGACGTTCTCTAAAGAGAAGATGATCTTGCAGGGTCATCATTAGTATATTTATGTGAGGAAAATCAGTTCCCTTTACTTCCAGAAGGAAATGAGCCAATGCAGGCTATTTATGATACTGATGAAGAAATCTTTAAGAGTGCAGAAGAGGGTGAAGGATCTCCAGATATTTCCTTCACTCCATTACAACTCATCATTAATGGTTTTCACGCTATTGAAGGTCAGCAGCCTTTCATCTCAGAAGATGAAGAGGAAAACAAGGAAGAGATCTATGAGCAGTTTGAAAGCAATGAGCCATCTCTTAAAAAAGAGGAAGCAATGGAACAAACCACTGCTCAAGAATACTTAGATCTTTTCACAGAGCTTAACACATCAGAGCAGAACATATCAGAGCTCCAAGAGGACAACACTGCCATATATGATGAGTCCTCCAGTTTAGAAAGTGAAGAAGATGAGGGAAATTCTCTTTCTCAAGAGAGTCTTGTTCTTGATCCAGTGGAAGAAGAGGAAATCCTGGTTGAAGCCTGCCTTCCAGATTTTCATAACCAGGTATCATTTCATGATCCTTATGTACATTTCCTGCACACATTTGAAGAAGGATCAAAGGTATTTTTGAGCAGCATGTTGCAAGCAGAAAGAAAATTTTTCAAAGCTGCTGTTATTGGACAAAAAGAGTGGGAGCTACCCTGCCTATCCAGCCTGCTCAAGGAGTTGAGAAAGAAAGACTAGTCATGGGATCACTTGATGGACTGTTTGCATTGGAAGACAATGTTTGTAAGCTAGACTTGTAAATATTCTAGTTAGATTAGGGTAGGTAGGAAAAGCTCAAATAAGCTCAGTCTGTGAGCATGTATTTAGTTGTTTTAATTTCTGCAAAGTTCAGCAAGTCAGACAGTCTAATCCTGGCTTGACTGTTTTCAATTTTTTTCTTAGCATGTAGAGAAGAAATCTGCTAGACAGTCTAATCCTAGCAGATAGTAGTGTAGATAGAGAAACATATGAGACCAAAAGTCTAATCTGGTCTCATGGAGTGATAAGGGTAGATTTAGAATAGGTTTATTTTCTGTTTATAAAATAAATGATGTAAAGGGTATGCTAGTTCAAATGCACCCTAAAGGAAAGATGCTAGGAATGTAGTCTGGGTAGGTAGATCGTTTGAGAATGTTTTTTCTGATATAATGTCTTCAATATTGGTGGCAACTGATCTAAAGAAAGAAAGGAATGTGCTAAGCAGCAGGTACCTGGCCTACACCAAATATTTATCCTCTGAATTCTTGACTCCTTCAAGAAGAAGCCATCCCCGTGTGGAGCCACTGTTAGCCCCCTGTAAATTTTTGACAGGAAAAGTAGGGGGCTAAATTTTTTCTGAGCCTTCAATGAATGCATCTCCCCTGGAGACACATCATCCTTGAAGTCTCCTATGCCTTTTCCCTGTGATGAAATCCCCTCTGTTGTTTCCCATTATAAAGCCTCTCTGATTGCAAAAGTTGTGCTCCAAAGGACCTATTTTTATCCCTGTACCCCTGCAAGATATCCCATTTCACTCTGTTGTCCCTTTTTCTAAGTTTCTTTTCCACCCTTTTTCCCCCCTTCTAAACTTCTTTCATTAATCCTCTAATCCTCCCAAAACCCTGTTAAAACCCTTCAAATACTTTTTGTTTGGTTTAAACAATCCTCTTCTCCCTATTGTTTCCCTTTTCCACCCTCAAATTGCATCAAAATGGCCCAAAAAGCCATATTCTCCATGTATATGGGTCTTAGCCCCCTTCGGCTAGCCCCAGAACCATTTTCCCTCACGTGACCCGGGCGCTAGAACCACCCGCCAGCCCACAAGAGCGCTTATCTCATATGTTCGTCAGGCGCGTTTATAGCCGTTGATCCAAACAGAATGGACGGTGATCGCCGCCCCCGCAGCAGCTACCATTAAACCCGTTCATCGCTGATCATCGCATCTTAACCGTTCGTTTACCTATAGATCCGACGGTTCGGAGTTCACCTGCCCCTGTGGTCCCCGCCACGCACTATTCAAAAACCATCTGGTTTCTATTGCACCGCCTTTCGGAGGCAGGCGGTATTTTCCGATCGGCCAGCAATTCCATACATCATCCGACGCGTGGCAGCGACACAATTTCAAAACCGCTATCTCATCACGCGTTATCGTTCGGTACAGGATGCGGAGCGATATCGCCGTCAGCCGTCCAATCTACAATTGCCCATCTAACGGTTGTTGCTCCACGAAGTTGCGCGGTGTTTAATCCATGGTCATCGTACCCATGGCCCACCGTTCATTGCCCTCTGCCTTGTTTCCCATCGTCGATCTCCTCCTGAGATCGTACGGTCCAGATTTTTTTTCCTCGCTGTTGACTATCCCGCCATTGCCCGGTCCCACCACGTCACCATTCCACGTGTCTCACCGTACATTCGCCCCTCCGATTATATATATTAATTCAAAAGGTCAAAATTAAGGTTTTCACGTTAAATTTCTCTGCATTCCGCCAACCTTCCACCAGAGCACTTCTCCAACATTTCTCTGCATTTTTTCGCCATTCCTCCGCAGTCCCACTACCATCCTCATAGTCGTCCACATCATCCGACCCCATGCATTGTTTTCTTAACATAGTTTCGTATTTTTCAGGGTTACATAGGGGCAGAAAACCGCCATGATGCAGAGTCCAGTTACAGTGACAGAAAATGCAGAAAGGACCGTGTGCAAGGTTCGAAATAGCGAAGGAAGGCCTGGAGGGTGTTATGACATGACCACCATTAAAGAAACAGGGTTAAACTCTGTGTAGCCCACTCCAATGCCATTAAAGCTTGAATTGCATAGACATAGACAGTACAGGAGCATCAAAGAGCTCGAGGAAAGAAATAGAAGACTTTTGAGCTTCTTCAGAGATTTTAGAAGGCAGGGGTGCCAGAATTAAGACCCCATGGATTGCTCGGAAGGTCCATAGCACAGAAAACTATACCGTCAGGGTTTTTCATATCAGTAGAATGTTCTTCCATAAAAGGACAAGGTACCCATACATTTTTCATCCTATGCTGTGTTCTAGAGAGATTTTCCATCCTTGACAACAGTCCTATGCTGCCAGTGCATTAGTTATACAGTATGGCAAACCCCACAGTTGTCCATACACCTCGGTTTATTCACCAGAATTCTACAAAAGGCTACAGTAAGTACATCAAAGGCGTACCGTGAGTAAATTGCAGCCTGAGGAAGACCATTCTTCTCATCCAAAGAGTACCAGAGATAAATTCTCAGAATTTAAAACCAAATGGAGCCTCGGCCCTCCTACTGCTTCAGAGTTGTAATGCTGCATTTAAGTTTACAACTACCATTGTTATTCTTTCTCCTATAAGAACCCTATAGAACATATTGTAAGGTTGTTGTTCGGCTGCTGCCATTGTAGTTAGAGGGATTCAGTTTTGACTGTTAGAACAATTTGGGAGAAAGTAGCAGAGTAGTTTGTATTGTAGTAGGCTGGGAGGAGAAGCTTGGATTGTAACAGCCATTGAGCTCAGTGTATGTGACTGGTTTTTCATCAATTAATCAAAGCACATTTCACAGGATCCTGGTCTATTAATATTGGTGATGTTTTCTAACTTTGTTTATTACATTTTCATGTTGTTCATTGTTCTTCTGGGCTCGCATCAGAATATTTGCATAGGATTTACCCTTGTTAGGTACCCTATGTTTCTGCTCTCCTTGCCTTTAATGTTTTCTGCTATTAGTTGTTCTTGTTGGGTTTAAGCTGGAAGATTTGGGAACACTGGGGATTAGAGTTAGCCCTGTCCACTAGTATCCTTGTGTGACCAGCCGGCCTTTCTAAGATCCCTCTGTTAAACTTATCCCTATTTCCCCTTGGAGCATGCTAAAGCTGACCTGGAGTTAAATGACCTCTGGTCTGATCTATAAGTTGCACCTTTCTCCCTCTTTTGCGAGTTGCCTATGAGTATTTCCAAGCAGGTCCGGAGTTAAATGACCTCTGACCTGATCTATAAACAGAAAATTGAGTTTCTTTCCTTCTTTCACTTTCTTTCCTTAATGTTCCATCCCACCCTCTAATCTAAAAATATCCTTTAGTATTAGATGACTTGGCCTTTGAAAGCTTTGGCTAGTTGTTGCAAGTAATTCCCTTTCATGACTCCATAGCCCAATGGATGACACTTTCTTGACCTACCCTCTTTGCTGAAACATCCTGCTATTTTGTTCCTTTCTCCCATTAATTTCTCAATCTATGATCTCATGACCAACCCAGCAACCAGCCAACCAAATCATTTTAAAACCCCCCTTGTGCTTCATAACTAGCCTAACATCTCATTTGAGCTTTCAAAGATACATCATTCTTTGTTTATTTGGAGAGATCCCTCTCCGGGTCCAGGAGGGCTAGATCCTAGGGCCCCAAAGTGGTTCTGATGTTGTCTCATCTTTTGGCCTTTCCAATCTGACCAAAACATGGGAAATCAAACAAGTAGAAGTCGAATAGTTTTAGGTTCAGTCCATCTGTCCTGTTCAGTTATTCGAATGAATGTAATTAGGCCTTTTGATTTAACTAGAAACGGTCCTCAGAGAGGAACCGAAGAGACACATGATAATGCGTATAAAATGTAACCCCGGGATACATTGGAAGGGGGGGATTTCCACAGAAAATATTGTGTGTGTTAAGAATTTGTTCTCTGCTTGAATATATTTCGATGTTTGTTGATCATCAGTGTGAAATAGTAGATATACTGTCTCTGTGTGTGCATTTTCTTGATTCTGAGGTGTTTGAACCTCCAGCTTTGTGTTAATTCGATGAAGAATCTGTTGTGTTGAACCTCCGAAAGTCTCTCTCTGTCCATGGTTGAGCGTGGTCCATATTGAGTCTCCTGAGTGTGTCTTATTGATAGGCACCCCTGTGAGAAACCGAGGTGATTACAGTAACCTTGATACCAGGCGTAGAATCATGTGCTCGGAAGAGTGTGACCTGTGGTTTTGGATTGCCCACAACACCGTGAGCTCAACTGGTAGAGAAAACGCCACTTACAAAGAAATAAGTTCGTTTTGTTGTGAACTGAGAGTGTTGTCCCAAGATTTGAACCTAGAGTCAACCCGTCGGAATGAATAACAAGATTTGTGTTAACCTTGGTGGTACCCCGGTAGCGGGTTTGTGAAACCAAACCCACCCATATCGCACCGCCTTTGTAAGGAATTGAAACCAGTCAAACATCATGCAATCCTGTGAAAAGCTGCCACGTCGACGAGGCAATACCACCCTCATCACTCCCTCATCGTACGATAACTAACAAAAGTGAAATCAACGCAATATCGACGTACGTCGTCCGATCTGGAGGCTGGCTCATCGAACGGTGATCGCACTCAAAATAGCACGGAAGATAACTCAAGGTATGGGCGTTTGCATTTAATTGAATCCCTTCGATTGTATATGTGGGCCCGGGGCCTAAAGTATATTAAAGTGTTTCATTGTCAATATCGTCGGGTTATTAATATAAGCCATAAGTGTTATAACCTTGATTATAAGATTAGAAGGTATAAGGCGGGCCAATCTATCCCCTCATGGTATTGTTGGTTGAGGAAGTTGGTGTATCGGCTTTAATAAATTAAATTTCCCATTGGTTGGGACTTAGGACTGTCGTGGATCTATATTGTGGGGGATTAAAGTCCGGAGATATAATTAAAATTATCCCAAGTCTTAACATTGGAAAGGATAAAACATGATAATGCGTATATATGATTTAGGCGCGTAGAAATAAAGAAACATAAGGAGCTGTGTATATAAGTGGCTATAACTAAAGTTGGATTAAAGCATTCATTTGTCAATCTCTATGAAATTGACAAATAAATTTGACAAGAATTAAAGGGGATTTCTTATATTAAATAGAGTATGTATTTATGAAAATGCTGACAGAGCTACTTAGAGGCCAGCTCTCCTTGGGGGCCCATGTTCAATTTTTTTGTTGTCAATTGTGGTATCAGAGCTAATTTTGAGATATTTTGCAGGGAGTTAACAGGGCAATCTGAGTTGTTAGAGGTGCTGGTAGAAGGAGAGGTAGACCTGCTGCCAATGCAGAAGTGTTGGAGACCTTGTAGAGGGTCCAAGCCAGATTGGATGCCATGGAGCTAGGACGGCCTAGAGATCCTGAAGACATCAGTGAACCTGAATTAGAAGAAGCTGGAGAAAATGCTGAGATTCCTCCTGAGATGAGGCTCCTTAGAACTGTTCTGGGGTCTGCAGTTAAGCCCAAGATTGAAGTGTCAAGTTTTGCAGGAGGATTGAATCCAGAAGAGATGGTGGACTATATTAATGAAATGAACAAGTGCTTTGACTATGAAGAAATGAGCGAAGACAAGAAGGTCAAGTTTGCAGTAACAAAGCTGAAGGGACATGCTGAACTTTGGTGGGATGGAGTGCAAGAAAAAAGAAGGAGAGCTGGCAAACAACTTATCAAAAGCTGGACCAGAATGATGGCTAAGCTAAAAGGTAAATTCTTTCCTAGTGATTATCAGCTAACATTTTTTAGACAAATGCAGAACCTGAGACAGAGGTTGCTGACAGTAAAGGAATACACAGAATAATTCTATAGAGTAAGTATAAGAGCTGGGCTGTTTCAGGACACACCAGAGAAAATTTCTAGATATGTGAATGGTCTCAAGCTGGAGATCCAAGATGAAATTGGTCTTTTGTCTCCTAAGACAGTTGAAGAGGCCTATCAGATGGCCTTGAAAGCAGAGGAGAAACTCCTGAGAAAGCAGTCTGCCAAAGGGAGAGGTACTTTTCGTGGAAAGGGAAGTCAGGGTGGTAGAGGAAAGCGTACTACACCTAGAGATGGATCTAATAGTAGCTCACCTCAGAATGCATCTACAGAGGGTGATGCAAGAGGTAGAAGGGGTTCTTACAGGGTAAGAGGAGGCAGAGGCAGAGGTAGAGAATTGAGGTACTATAGATGTCATCAAGTGGGACACAAGCATTATGAGTGCCCAGAGAATATGGGTGATGGTCCAAGAAATGCTATTGTTTCTCAGGCTGGAGAAGAGGCAGCGATTGAAGAGGCAATTTTACCAGAAAAGGGAGAATCCTTGGTGGTTAATAAGGTCTTGTTGAAACAAGCCAAAGAGGTCATTGAGCCTACACAAAGGAAGACTTTGTTTAGGAGCATATGCAAAGTCCAGGGGAAATGCTGCCAGCTAGTCATTGATAGTGGCAGCACAGACAATCTGGTTTCCACTAAGGTGATAGAGCAGTTGAAGCTGAAGACAAGGGAGCATCCAACTCCCTGAAGGGTGTCCTGGTTGCATAAAGGGCACCAGCTGATTGCAAAGGAACAGTGTGAGATATAGCTGCAAATGGGCAACTACAAAGACAAAGTCCTGTGTGATGTGATGCCCATGGATGTGTGTCACATACTGTTGGGTAGACCTTGGCAGTTTGACAGAGCAGCAGTGCATGATGGCAAGAAGAACACTTACAAGTTCTTAAAATATGGGGTACATCATACATTGATACCCATGGAAGAAGGAGAACCATCAAGCAGAGTGGCTGATCCAAAGACCTTGTTGCTGAGCGGGAAGGAGTATCGACAGTAGATTGAAGAAGAAGAGGTAAGCTTTGCTTTAGTTTTCAAACCTAAGGTAGTTCTTACTTCTACAAAGATTTCTGATTTGCCAATAGAAATCCAAGAGATGTTAGATAGTTATTGTGACATTGTTGTGGATGATTTACCTGATGAGCTACCCCCTGTGAGAAAGATCATCCATCAGATAGATTTTATCCCAGGTTCAAATCTGCCAAATAAGGCAGCCTACAGAATGACTCCCACAGAAAATGAGGAAATCAGGAAGCAAGTATAGGAATTAGTGGACAAGGGGCTGATCAGAGAAAGTTTGAGCCCATGTGCAGTGCCAACAATATTGAGCCCGAAGAGAGATGGAGGCTGGAGAATGTGTAATGATTCCAGAGCAATCAATAAGATAACAATCAGGTACAGATTCCCTTTGCCTAGAGTTGAGGATTTAATGGATTGTTTGAGTGGTGCCAAATATTTTTCAAAGTTAGATTTAAAAAGTGGATATCATCAGATTAGAATAAAGGAGGGTGATGAGTGGAAGACTGCCTTTAAAACGATTGAAGGATTGTATGAATGGATGGTAATGCCTTTTGGGTTGTCAAATGTGCCTAGCACTTTTATGAGATTTATGAATGAAGTGTTGAAAGAATTCATTGGTAAATTTGTGATAGTGTATCTGGATGATATATTAGTTTTGAGCAAAACTAAAGAAGAACATCTAAGGCATCTTAATTATGTCTTGAAGAAGCTGCACCAAGAGAAACTGCTGATAAAATTAAAGAAATTCTCATTCATGAAGGAAGAGTTGGTGTATTTGGGCTTTGTTGTCTTTGCAGAAGGATTGAAGATGGACCTAGAAAAGGTTAAGGAAATTGTGGAGTGGCCTTCACCCAGAAATGTTTTTGAGGTAAGAAGTTTCCGTGGACTTGCCAATTTTTACAGGAAATTTATAAGAAACTTCAGTAAGATTAATGCACCCATCATTGAGACAATAAAAAAGAGCAAACAACCATTTAAATGGACTGCTGAAGAGGAAAGAAACTTTAAAATTTTGAAGCAAAAGATAACTGAAAAGCCATTAGAGCTATGCTGAGTCAGGATGATAGGCCTGTAGCCTATTTCAGTGAAAAGCTAAATGACACCAGAAGGAAGTATTCCTCTTATGAGAAGGAATTCTATGCAATTGTTCAGGCATTGGAAAAGTGGAGGCATTATTTAATGTCCAAAGAATTTGTATTATACTCTGATAATCATGCTCTGCAGTACATTGTACAACAGCCCAAATTAAATCATAAGCATGCCAAATGGGTTGAGTATCTCTAAAGTTTTAACTTTGTTTTGAAACATATAAGTGGCCAAGCAAATAAAGTAGTTGATGCTTTGAGTAGGAGGCACATGCTTGTTCAAGAAACCAATTTTGAAGTTGTAGGATTTGATTTTCTCAAAGAACTGTATAAAATAGATTCATATTTTAAGGAAGAATTTGAAGCATGTTGTAACCCTGTTCTAACAGATAGAAGCCAGTGGCTGGATTATTTCTTGCAGAAGGACTTACTATTCAAGAGAAACCAACTGTGTGTACCAAAATTTTCCATGAGAGAAAATTTGACCAAGGAGAAGCATAGTGGTGGACTTGCTGGGCACTTTGGTATTGATAAAACTTATGAACAGCTGAGCCACTTCTATTATTGGCCCAAGATGAAGCAGAAGTGGACAAGTTTGTGAAAAATTTCAAAATCTGTCAATATGCTAAAGGAAGGAGCTAGAATGCAGGATTGTACACTCCCTTGCCTATTCTAGACAGGCCTTGGGACATGGTGAGTATGGATTTTGTTCTAGGATTGCCCAAGACTTAGAGAGGGAATGATGCAGTCTTTATTGTAGTGGACAGGTTTTCCAAAATGGCACATTTTATTCCATTTTATAAAACTAGTGATGTCGCCCATGTTGCTAACTTGTTTTTCAAAGAAGTTGTTAGATTGCATGGGTTGCCCAAGAGTATTGTTTCAGACAGAGACACCAGATTTGTGGGCCATTTTTGGAGGACGCTGTGGAAGAAAATTGGTACCAAACTAAGTTTTAGCTCAACTTATCATCCTCAGACTGATGGAAAAACTAAGGTAGTGAATAAAAGTCTGGGAAATTTGGTTAGAAGTCTTGCAGGAGAGCATCCGAAGCAGTAGGATCATATTTTTCCTCAAGCAGAATATGCATATAATGAATCACCAAATAGAAGCATAGGGCAGATTCCATTCCATATTGTTTATGGAATGCACCCCAGAGGAATATCAGAGTTAAGAAATCTGGGAAAGGCAGAGCTGAGGAGTGCTGATGGTGAGGAATTTGCTTCAGAAATCCAAGCCATACATGAACAAGTGAAACAACAGCTACAAGGCAGCAGCATCAAATACAAAGGCAGAGCAGACTTGAGTAGAAGAGAAGTCCATTTTGAAGTAGGAGATCTGGTTTTGGCACACTTAAGAAAGGAGAGATTCCCAAAGAAACAGTATAACAAACTGAGGTTTAAAAAGATTGGGCCATGCAAGATACTTAGAGAGTTTTCTGCTAACGATTATGAGATTGAATTTCCTCCTGATGTTGGAAAATCTCCCATTTTTAATGTTGTATATTTGTACAAGTATGAAGATGATGGTGCAGAAGAAGGACTAGTAGACAAGGAACAGATTGAGTGGGCAAAGCAGCTACCTCCAGCACAACCATTACAACCAGAGAAGATATTGGACAAAAGAGTGTCCAAGAAGACCAGAGGACAAGAGTAATTTCAGTACTTAATCAAGTGGAAGGACCAGCCAGAGGAAGATTCCACTTGGCTGACTAAAGGAATGTTGCAGAAAATAGGTAGATCAGTGGAAGAACTCATGGACAGGAGTCCATGAAGAAAAATTTCCCTCGGGAGTCTGATGCAGGGGCATTAGACACCAGGCAACAATGTAGGATTTTTTTCCACATGTTGTGGCTAGGAGGGATCAAAATAATTCAAATTTGTAACAACAAGGTGTCAATACCTTAGCTATATGTTGCATTTAGGTCAGTTAGAGTTAGTAGAAGTCGAATAGTTTTAGGTTCAGTCCATCTGTCCTGTTCAGTTATTCGAATGAATGTAATTAGGCCTTTTGATTTAACTAGAAATGGTCCTCAGAGAGGAACCGAAGAGACACATGACAATGCATATAAAATGTAACCCCCAGATACATTGGAGGGGGGGGGGGGGATTTCCACAGAAAATATTGTGTGTGTTAAGAATTTGTTTTCTGCTTGAATATATTTCAATGTTTGTTGATCATCAGTGTGAAATAGTAGATATACTATCTTTGTGTGTGCATTTGCTTGATTCTGAGGTGTTTGAACCTCCAACTTTGTGTTAATTCGATGAAGAATCTAATGTGTTGAACCTCTGAAAGTCTCTCTCTGTCCATGGTTGAGCGTGGTCCATATTGAGTCTCCTGAGTGTGTCTTATTGATATGCACCCCTGTGAGAAACCGAGGTGATTACAGTAACATTGATACCGGGCGTAGAATCGTGTGCTCGGAAGCGTGTGACCTGTGGTGTTGGATTTCCCACAGCACCGTGAGCTCAACTGGTAGTGAAAACCCCGCTTACAAAGAAATAAGTTCGTTTTGTTGTGAACTGAGAGTGTTGTCTGAAGATTCGAACCTAGAGTCAACCCGTTGGAACGAATAAAAATATTTGTGTTAACCCTGGTGGTACCCCGGTCAAAAACTGTTCACAATCTAGAGCGGGTTTGTGAAACCAAACCCACCCATATCGCACCGCCTTTATATGAAAGTGAAACCACTCAAACATCACGTGATCCTGTGAAAAGCTACCACGTCGACGGGGCAATACCGCCCTCATCACTACCTCATCACGCGATAACTATCGAAGGTGAAATCAATGTGATATCGACGTACATCGTCCAATCTAGAGGCTGGCTCATCGAATGGTGTGTTGAGTCTCAAAAGTGTTTTCCATATTCATACATATTTCCATTATGCCATAACCATTCAACTCTTATTTCATAGCCTTCTGACCTAAAACCCTACATCAAGTAACCATTTTCATAAATATATGGGTTAGGATCCTTGTCTTCCAAAGTTATTTATTTTATGTATTTAAAGTGAATTTATGATTAGAAACAGGTAACTTGAGGCACTAATTTCGAAACAGGTATAAATTCTTTTGGTTTTTCTTCGTAAAATTGTTTTATTAGTACCAATTTTCAATTTTTTTTGTGTAAATATCATAACCAGAGAGATTGATCACCTCTCTCTTTTGATAATCTTACATTCCATTGCAGAAGAAGTACTAGTTTTATTTTGCAGGTTCCTGGAGGAAGGACAAATGACTACAAGCGAATAGTGTCTCTCTCAGAGACTACATTTCTTTTACAAGAAGATGATCAACAACAAAGAAAGAAACATCAATGCATGAGCACATGCTAATGCAAATCAGATCCAACACTTGAAAGCCTTTCAGATGTCAGTATCTCCATTGCATCCATGCTTCCTAAGTCAATAAAACATTCACCTCATTTCCCTTTACATTCGCCATTCCATTTCTACTTAGTCATTCAATAAAATCCTCATCTCATTTTCCCTCACTGCTCATTTTATTTTCCCTAGTCGTTATATTTTCCTTCCATGCTTTCACAAACCTAGCAATAAAACCATTCATCTCCTCTACAAAGCTGATTCATTTCATTTCCATTTTCATTCTGTCAAATAAACCTTGATCCACAACAAAAAATTTCATCATAGTCCTTCAAAAATTATTCTTTCATGCTCGCGTTAGTTGATGGAGGATTCCTTAAGGTCTCCCTTCTAACAAGTCTTGGTCTACCGACATTAGCACATTATCTAGGTCCAAGACTAGAGTCCTTAATAGTACCTTGAGGCTTGTATGCATTAATGGAAAGTTCTCTCACTGACAATCATGGGAATACATCAATGTATGTTGATCGTTAGATCTTTCAAGTGGCTCGACATCAGCCCATTTATTCGCACTTTGCAAGATGTACTTAGGTACCTTTGCACTCATTGACATTAATGGTGAGTTTTCCTCGCATTGGTTAATGACATTCATCAATGGTCGGTAATCCAATGACTTCTCTTCATGCTCGACATCAACACATTTATTCGCATGACTAGAATTGTACCATCGGATTTTGTAACGATTGAAGACTACATCATTTTAGTAGTTTGCAGCAGGAATCAATTTGTATCAGTAGCAATAAAGATCCCAATCTTGCCATCAGCACAAAGAGAACAAAGAGAACAAAGAAGCAGATCAAATTCATTTGTTTACATAGTTCATGATCCAACAACATCATTAGCCACACTCTTCAGCATACACAACTCATCCACATTTAAGGTAAGTGAAGGTATGTGGTTTTCTAATTTTTAGTCATGTAATTCATTAGAATGCTAAAATTGTAACTTTGGAAAAATTCCTCACTCCCTTTTTCACATTGTCATATCTTTAGTTGGGGGGGAAGGGACATCATTTCATATCCACATGTCATACACTATCACATTTTTATTTCATTTCCACCCGCATATAATTCCCAGCCAACTATTGTTGCAACATGATCCAAAAGATTATATGCCTTGCAAATGATCAATTCATTGATGAAGTAATTGATTCTAAAATGTTTTCATGAACTTTGATGCAACAAAGAAAATAAAGCATTGTTACACAAGAACCATTGTTCAAAAAAATTGGTTGTCACACAAGAACCAACCATTAAAAAATGTTGCAATCAAATGTATTATACTTTGCTAAAAAGAAAATATCAAGAAGCAAAGTTTGGAACGAATCTATATGAGTCAAAACTCATAAAAGATTAACTCATGGACAAATGAATCATTGCAATAGTTGCATGAGGACATGCAACAACTTCAGTTGGGGGGTATGTTGAGTCTCAAAAGTGTTTTCCATATTCATACGTATTTCCATTATGCCATAACCATTCAGCTCTTATTTCATAGCCATCTGACCTAAAACCCTACATCAAGTAACCATTTTCATAAATATATGGGTTAGGATCCTTGTCTTCCAAAGTTATTTATTTTATGTATTTAAAGTGAATTTATGATTAGAAACTATAAAATTAACATAGTTTCATATATCTATATATGTGTTATGAGTGTTGTGACATGTGTAGGTCAAAAGGAAGCTTCTAAAAGACCTTTATGTGGCCTCCCAAAACCAAATTCGAATTTGAGTGGAGAAGATCATGGGATCATGAGAACATGTGTCTCATTTCCTTTTTGTATTGAAACTCTAAAGAGACATGTGTCTTATCATTTCCTATTTTGATTGTAACTCTATAGATGGAGGGAGAGATTCATGGACTCCCATTAATGAGATAGCTTCTCATATTTTGTATAAATAGGAGAAGCTTTCTCCTATCATGGGTAGTGAAAAAATAATGAAAAATAGGAGAAGGAGAGAAAGGAATAGAGAGTGTTTTGTAACAAAGCTTAAGATGGAATGGGATGTAGATTTGTGAGTTTTTCAATAAAGAGGTTCTTTGATGCTGTTTTGTTACAACTTTAAGGAGCTGAAGAATTTCACCAAATTGATAGCAGAGGGCCCCTGCTATTCAAGGAGGTTTTACATGTTTTCTAGATAAGTCATTTTCAATTATGTTTTGTAATATTTCCTTACTTATATTGCTTTCTGAAATCATAGCTTTTAGCATGATGTTTCATGTCATTTTCTTAGATAAAGGATCCTCATGATATTGCAGTTAGTCTCTTTCTCAAGCTCTTCCAATACATCTCTATTAAATGAATGAGATTCAATTGTGATATTTTGAGTTATTAGCATTTCATTTTCTGTTATTTAGTTAAAAAGAAGATCCTCATTATACTTCAGTTAGTCTCTTTCAAAAGCTTTTCCAATAAATATCTAATTCACGAATGAGACTAAGTTGTAATATTTTGAGTTATTGATTGTTTTGCTTCATAGAAGATCCTTATCACATTATGATTAATCTCTTTCAAAAAGCTCTTCCAATAAACCTCTAACTCATGAATGAGATTTATTTGTAATGTTATAAGTTGTTTCAGCATTTCATTTTATGTTTTAGGAGATCCTCATTGCATTAGAATTAATCTTTTTCACAAGCTCTTCCAACAAATCTCTAACTAAATGAATCAGATTAAGTTGTAGTGTTTTGAGTTACTTTTCATTTCATGAATGTTCATTTAGAAGCTGTGATATCCATGGATTAGGACTCTCTGTTTTCATCATTTTCTAATTAGGAACATAACTTGCAAATAAATTCTGTTTTAATTCATTTATTAACATTTCATTTTCTCCCTTGTTGACATAAATCTAACTTCATCTTTTTAGCATAGAGTAGCATACTAATAATAAAACATAAAAAACCCAAAACATCAGTAAAACACTAAAAACAACGAAGTAAGAAAAATGGATACTTAGGCACATATAGTGCATCACACTTCATCAGTTTACTAGCCCTGGTTGATAATTTATGTTAGCAATTTAGGACACTAAATTGACTAGACACAGTGATCGCACTCAAAATAGCATGGAAGATAACTCAAGTTATGGGCATTTTCATTTAATTGAATCCCGTCAATTGTATATGTGGGCCCGGGGCCTAAAGTATATTAAAGTGTTTCATTGTCAATATCGTCGGGTTATTAATATAAGACAGAAGTGTTATAACCTTGATTATAAGGTTAGAAGGTATAAGGCGGGCCAATATATCCCCTCATGGTATTGTTGTTTGAAGAAGTTGGTGTATCGGCTTTAATACATTAAATTTCCTGTTGGTTGGGACTTAGGACTACCGTGGATCTATATTATGGGAGATTAAAGTCCGGATATATAATTAAAATTATCCCAAGTCTTAACATTGGAAAGGATAAAACATGATAATGCGTATATATGATTTGTGCGCACAGAAATAAAGAAACATAAGGAGTTGTGTATATAAGTGGCTATAACTAAAGTTGGATTAAATCATTCATTTGTCAATCTTTACGAAATTGACAAATAAATTTGACAAGAATTAAAGGGGATTTCTTATATCAAATAGAGTCTGTATTTATGAAAATGCTGACAAAGCTACTTAGAGGCCAGCTCTCCTTGGGCGCCCGTGTTCAATTTTGTTGTTGTCATTAACTGATCAATCAATGAAAAATGTCTAGTGCATGCAGAGAATTTGAGTTACCTAGTTGAGATAGAGATTCCAAGGTAGTGTAACATCAGTTGTAGACTAGTTCTGAGTGTATAGGTGTTGCATGTAGTCATACCATCAACCTAGAGGAATTGCACAATCAATTAGAGGAATTTACTAAATAATAGGGGCCCAATTCCTCAAGGAACAACATAAGGAAATATGATCTCAATCCAAGGTAAAAATTAACTAATTATAGGATAGAGGCCTTCAATGAGCAGATAGATAGGTTGTGCACTTGCACGATGAGCCCAGTTAAGAAAATATTTTGTATCACATCTCTATTTTATCTAATTAATGCAAGAGGAATTGGGGTTTTTAGTATATTTCTTTCCTCAGATATAAATGTTTCTTGCATGTGTGTTATTTCTTTGTGTGTTTGAAATTTTTATTCTAAATTGTGAAATAATGTCCATAAAATAGTACAGTAGGTTTGTGTCTTGTCATTTTCGTTAAAACTTCATGAGCAGTTGCAAATCTAGAACACAATTTCTATAGCTACAACCTAATGTAAGGGCATCCATAATTTTCATTGACCGAGAGGCCAAAATCATTTACTAGAGGAGTTGGTTCCTCAATGAATGGTTTGTTAGGAGAGACTTTTTATTTAGAATTTCCATGAAACTCTTTAAATTAGGAAATTTGTTGCAGTGGTTGTAGTTTTGTTATTTTTCCCTAAAATGGTATTTTGATCCTATATTCATGGATCTAGACTGAACCATGATGTAATTTATATATTAATAAGAAACTGTACGAGTGTAGAGTGCACGATTTTTTCCAAAAACCGATCCTTTGGAAATCTCTCATTATATATATATATATATATATATATATATATATATATATATATATATATATATATATATATATATATATATATATATATATATGAAACTGTGCATGGTCCTGTAGTTTTTTCCGAGGTTAATTTTTGCAGATGGGAGCAACACACACACACACACAAATAATATGTGTGTGTGTAGTTGGGCTACAGGAGTAGCGAAATAGGGTTGTGAGAGAAAGCTCAAAGAGAGGAGTGTTCAGAAGAGTGCTAAAAAGCCGAGAGGTGTGAGAAGAACCAAGGGCAGTGAGAGTGTATAACCATACATCTTGTTTACTGTAATGTTATATGAATGGTATCACATAGGCCTCATCCTAAGCCATAAAGAGTATTGTGGAGGTCCTGCTACTCAAAACGAGAATCAATAAAATCTTCGGCGACACGTGCATAGAGTGTTCCACCCTTATGATTCTTCCCACTATGTAATAGACCTTCCCACTGTGATTTTTAATGGGCTTGCATCCCGAAGGGTTGAGAGAAGCATGATTCTGGAAAATTTATTGTCATAGGACCAAATCCCAACAAATAGAATTATATTTTCATCAAGTGGTATTAGAGCATACCCTGCATCGGATTCAGGAACAAAATTAATCATGCCACTCAAATTTGATCAAGGTGCAAGAGGAGAAATACAAAGGCTAGTTGCAAATATAGAAGTGTTGCGGGAAATGCATCGATTGGAGGAAAGAATGATTGCGATGGAAACTGGTTTAGAGAGAGAACCAAAATAGGGATATGTGAGTCTAGAAGAGGAAGAATCTTAAGAAGAAGAAGCAACGGAAGAACCAAGAGAAGCTAAGGTATTGAAATAATTTTTGGGATCTATTGTGAAACCCAAACCATATATTTCTTCTTATATAGGTAGCATGAATCTAGAGGAGCTTATGGAATGGATTACAGATGTGGATAAATTCTTTGAGTATGAAGAGATGTATGAAGAGATACTAGTTAAGCTTGTAGTAACTAAATTAAAGGGTCATGCAACTCTCTGGTGGGATGGTGTATAAGCAGAGAGAAAGAGAAACAAAAAGAAGAATATTAAAAGTTGGGACAAGATAGTGGTGAAACCCAAAGCTATTTTTTTTGTCGAAATATTACCAACTTAACTTGTTCAGGAGTATGCAAAATCTTAGGCAAAGAGCTATGATAGTTAGAGAGTATACAAAAAAAATCTACAAAGTGAAAATCAAGGTCTCATATGTAGAGGAATCTACATAAAAGACAATAAGATATATAAATGGGCTTAGATTGGACATAAAGGATGATATTAGTGTATTTCCACCTACGATAGTAGTTGATGCATATCAATTGGATTTTAATGTTGAAGAAAACTTTCAAGGAAGAAAGTTGGCAGAGGTAAGAGTGTTGCTAGAGGAAGAGGGCAACAAACAAAAATAGGGAGATCTATTGCACCAAGATATGGAGCTAGTATCTATAGTCCACAATAACAGCAAGAGGGAGAATCTAGAGGTGAAATATCCTTTTCCAAAAAACAAGGAAGAGGAAGAGGAAGAGAGGTTCATTACTAAATGTGTGGCAAGCTTGGAAACATGGCGTATGATTGTATAAAGACTAGAGAGATATGCCAAATGAACATTGTCACTGCTCCAATAGAGGAAGAGAAGGAAGAAGTGCAGGAATATGAGAATGTGCCAGAGAAGTGTAGGAATCTAAGAATGTGCTAGAGACAGGATGGGCCTTGATGATGAAGAAAGCATTGATTAATCATGAAAAATAAGTTGTTGAGCTAGTCCAAAGGAGAGCCTTATTCCGAATTGTTTGCAAAGTTAAAGGGAAGTGTTGTAATTTGGTGATTGAAAGTGGAAGTACTGACAACTTGGATTCTACATATTTTGTAGAAAATATTAAGTTGAATAAGAAAAATAATCCAACACCCTATAAGGTGTCCTGGCTACAGAAAGGACATCAAATTTGGGTGAATCAACAATGTGATATACAACTTCAAATTGCAACTACAAGGATAAGATCTTGTGTGATGTGATGCCGATGGACGTGTGCCATATTTTTTTGGCTAGGTCATGGCAGTTTGACAGAGGTGTTGTACATGTTGGCAATAAAAATACTTATAAGTTCTAGAAGGATAACATCAATCATACCTTGGTTCCATTACAAGAAGAAAGGACTTTTGGAACGAGTGATCCAAAATATTTGTTGAAGAGTGGGAAATATTTTTTAGAGTAGATGAAGACATAGGAGGTAAATTTTGTTATTATTTTCAAACCTAGAATAGTTCTTACTTCCACTACTATTTCCAATTTGACTTTACAGATTCAAGAATTGTTGGAGGAACACCATGAAACTGTTGTGGATGATTTTCCAAGTCAACTACCACCTATAAGGATTATCAGTCATCATATCGATTTGATACCAAGAGAGAGTTTTGCCAATAAAGTTTCTTATCGCATGACACCTAAAGAGAATGAGGAAGTCAGGAAGTAAGTGTAGGAGTTGTTAGATAAAGGATTGATCCAAAATATTATCATTCCATGTGTTGTACCTATAGTGTTGAGTAAAAATAACGATGATGGATGGAGCATATGTATAGACTCCATATATTTAAATAAGATCACAATCAGGTATTGTTTTCCATTGCCACACATTGATGATTTTCTGGATTGTTTAAGTGCTGCCAGTTGGATTTCAAAAAATTATTTGAAAAGTGGATACCATAAGATTATAATAAGAGAGGGAAATGAGTGGAAAACTACCTTTAAAAGTAATGAAGGGTTGTATGAATGGATGGTTATGCCATTTGGATTGTCTAATGCACCCGATACATTCATGAGGGTGATGAATGAAGTAATACAAAAATTCATAGGGAAATTTGTAATTGTTTACATGGATGACGTCTTAGTTTACAGTCAGACAAAGGAGGAACATCTATGACATTTGAGGTATGTGTTGGAGAAATTACAATAGGAAAAGTTACTTATAAATTTGAATAAATTTTCCTTTTTAAATTCAGAGCTTGTATATTTAGGTTTTTTAATTTCCAAAGATGGGTTGAAGATGGATCTAGGAAAGGTAAATGCTATTGTTGAATGGCCCTATCCTAGAAATATTTTTGAAGTCAAAAAATTTCATGGTTTGGTGAGCTTTTACAGGAAATTCATCAATAACTTCAACAAAATGAGTGCACCAATTGTAGAGATAATTAAGAAGAATCAAACACAATTTCGTTGGAATGTTGAAGCTGAGGAGGGGTTCCAGATGCTACAGAAGAATATTACAGAGCAGATATTCCTTGCACTTCCAGATTTTAACAAGCCCTTCCAAGTGAAAAGTGATGCTAAAAGTGAAGTGATTGGAGCAATACTCAACTGGGAGGACATACCCATTGCTTATTACAGTGATAAATTAAATGATTCTAGAAGGTAGTATACAACCTATGACAATGAATTCTATGTAGTGGTTCAATTTGTTAAGAAAGGAGGCATTATTTATTGTCTAGGGAGTTTGTTTTATATACTAATAATTATGCCCTTCAATATATTATGCAACAACCTAAATTAAAACAAAAACAAATTAAGTGGGTCAAATACTTGCGTAGTTTTACATTTATTTTAAAGCACATTAGTGGACGGTTTAATAAAATCACATATGCTTTGAGCAAGAGGCAGTTATTGTAGCAAGAAAGTTAAATTTAGGTGTTGGGATTTTATTTTATAAAGGAATTATATGAGAAGGCTGTTGATTTCAAAGAAGCCTTTGAGGCTTGTAAGAACCCAAATTCTCAAAATTGAAGCTCGTGGCTTGATTTTATGATTCAAGATGGACTTCTCTTTTAGAACAACCAGTTGTGTATTCCTAATTTTTCCACAAGGGGAAATTTAATTAAGTAAAATAAAATTGGAGGTATTGGAGGACATTTTGGATAAGAAAAGATGTATGATCTGCTGAAAAGACATTATTATTAGCCTAAGTTGAGAGCTGATGTACAAATATTTGTTATTAAGTGCATAATTTTTCAATATTCCAAAGGAAGAAGTCAAAACAATAGATTGTATACCCCATTTCCAATTATAGAGAGGCCTTGGGATTCAGTGAGTATGGATTTTCTTTTAGGGCTGCCAAGAACTCATAAAGGTAATGATTCTATTTTTGTGGTTGTAGATATATTTTCAAAAATGGTTCATTTTATTCCTTATGCTAAGACTAGTAATGCTAACCATGTTGCTAATATGTTATTTAAAGAAGTGGTAATACTACATGGAATTCCCAAGGGTATTGTTTCAGATAGAGATATTAGGTTCTTGGGGCATTTTTGGAGAATTGTGTGGAAGAAATTTTGCACATAATTACAATTCAACTCAACATATCACTGAGAAAATGATGATTAGACTAAAGTGGTAAATAGAATTTTGGGAAATATTCTACACAACTTCATTGGAGATCACCCAACATAAGTACTGAACAAATCCCTTTCCATATTGTGTATGGGATGAACCCAAGAGGAGTGCATGAGCTTGGAAATATAGGAAGAACAGAGTAGAGAAGAAGACTTTGCTACATATATATGAGAAATACATGACCAGTTAAAGCAGAAACTATATGAAAAGAGTATTAAATATAAGATCAGAGAATATCTCAGCAAAAGGGAGAAGAATTTTGAAGTTGGAGATTTGGTACGCATTTGCGAAAGGAAATATTTCCAAAGGGAGAGTACAACAAGTTAGAATTTAAGAAGATAAGGCCTTGCAAGATATTGAAGAAATTCTCTACTAATTATTATGATCTTGAATTACCACATGGAATTGGAATTTCACTAATATTTAATGTAGCAAATTTATACAAGTATTAGCCTAAAACAAAACATCCAACAAGTGATGATAAAAAAAAAAAAAACCAGTATAGTGGGAGAATCAATTTCCAACAACTGAAACTTTGCAACCTGAAATTATTTTGGATAAGAGAATGATTAAGAGAACCAAGGACAACGAGTATTTTGAATATTTAGTTAAGTGGAAAAACCTTCTAGTTTCAGATGCAACCTGGACGAATTCCACACTCATACATAAAAGTGGAAAATTTATGTAAGAACTCATGGATACGAGTCAATGAAATATTTGTTCCTTGGGAGTATGATGTAGGGGCATCTGTAATTTGCATTGATCGAGAGGTAAAAATTATTTACAAGAGGAGTTGGTTCCTCAATGAGTGGTTTGTTAGGAAAGAATTTATTTAAAATTACCATGAAACTCTTTAAATTAGGAAATTTGTTGCAGTGGTTTTAGTTTTGTTATTTTTCCCTAAAATGGTCTTTTGATCCTATATTCATGGATTTGGACCGAACCATTATGTAATGGATATGTTATTTTGATTTTAATAAGAAAGTGTGTGACTGCAGCATGCAATATCTTATATATATATATGAAATTGTGTGCATGGTCCTGTAGTTTTTTTCGAGATTAACTGTTGCACACACGAGAAATACACAATAGATATATATTTTTGGGTTGTGGGAGGAGCGAAAGAGGGTTTTGAGAGAAATATTGAAGAGAGGAGGGTTCAGAAGAGTGTCGCAGAGTCAAGAGGAGTGAAAAGAACCAAGGAGATTCATAGTGCAAAACCCTACATATTTATATAACTTGAAAGTGCCAATACTTAGTCGATTTTCATTTTCAACGAAGTCTATCATTTAATGAAACCCAAGACCGTAATTTCACAAAAACCGTAACGGAAAGAGTCTAGAGACTTTACACCTGACATTTTTGTTAAGTTGAGTTACCCAACAAGGTAGGCTTAAATGAGCATCCTAGAGGGTTCCACCACGAAGGATCTTAGTATCCATCCTTTCTAGCAAACAAGATTTGTAAGAAGCCCAACATATTAACCTTGGGTCCCACCTGAAGGGCTTACCCTTACGACCTTTGCAAGCACCTTTTATCATTGCATCAACATATCAAAAGCAAGTTGGAGATATTATATGGATGCATGAGAAGGCCAGCTCGAGAACTCCTACCCAAAAATAATTGTAAATACTTTTCCCCATGACACCCGGCCGCATTGTAGATGTGGGTCTAATGAGTGGACACTATTTACTATAGTATTATACAAACAATGTTGCATAGTCCTAATCCTAAACCATAAAGAGGGCCGTAGAGGTCCTACTACTCAAAAGGGGAACCAAGTAAATATTCAGTCATACTTGCATAGGGTTGGCAACCCTTATGAATCCTCCCACTTTGTAATAGGCCTACCCACTATGATTTTTAATGGGGTTGTATCCCAAAGGGTTGAGGGAACTACAATTCTGGGAAATTTCTTGTGATAGGACCAACTCCTAACAAATCTGAGCTAGATTTGCATCAAAACCACTATTACTTGTAATTGGCACCCACGAGCCAAATTCCAAAGCTTGAGGTGGAGTGATTTAAGAGGGAATCCTTCAATGAGTGCATCACTGAACTAGAAAACCACCATGCCACCCTGCTTTCATCCCCAAGGCAAGCCACTTCTCTTTTGTAATGCTTATACACGACAATTTTCATTATGTCTCTTTAGATAGTTTATAGCCCTCTTTAGTGCCCAAAAATGCAGTTCAAGCTATTACCCTTATGCCTCTTCTTAATTGTTAGCCTCACTCTCATGTGAGAAAAATATTCAAAGTCCGAAAATTCCTAATTTTCTACATTGAGTTTGTTCCTCTCAATTAGGAGTCTGTTTAGACCTAATTGGTTGAGAGATTCTCTCCAACTGGTTAGGCTCCTAGATTAGTGTGTTGTTGATATTTTTCCTTAACTAAAGTGTCCAAGATAGACACACTATCTTGAGACACATTCCCCTCTTGTATTTATATTTGTATTATACTTTTTTTTTAATAATGAGAATATGTGAGGAATGCAGTAAGGCTGATGCCTTTTCCGCCATGTCTGGTTTAATGTATTTGATATGTTTTTATGTGTTTTATTAGTTGATTAAACCTCTTCATGTGGTATCAGAGCCTATCTAAGGTAACTCCCTCATGGGAGGGTCGAAGGGCTTAGTGAGAGTGCAATTTTTTGTAGGAAGATTGTAATTTGTTGCTACATTTTTCAATAGTATGTTAGTGGACGTGTGATTTTTTTTTTCAATCAAATTTGACTAGTGTGGCACTATGTTGCTTCGAAAATGTTTGTAAGAGAGCATGGTCAAAGCACGTACTACTAGCATCTCTACAGTCTTACACAGAACGAGAGCCGAGAATTGTGTTCATGTCGGGGCTTGTCAGAGAATTCGTTGTGCTAGAGAGCATTATGAAGATACTCTTCCTTACTCAATCGGCAAATTGAATCAACCTACATTATCTTGATCGAAATCATCTATGTGGCGACACCATCCTACTTCCATGGCCACCTGGGAGTTCACCCATGTGACCGAGTATTTAAGAAATTTCCTAAATGGTAACCTACGTCAACGACAAGGGAATTCTCTGTATTGAAGTCATGTTGGCACTCTGCATTGGGAGAGTTCAATGAAAATTTAATTTTTTAGTCAAACATTGGCAATACCCAACGACCAAAACTTGACAAGGAATGGTTAATATTTGAGTTGAAAATCACTGAGAAGAAATTCATTCAATAGAAATGTAGATTGGTAAGGTTATAACTCTACGATTTAGCTTTTCATTAGTTTATGCAAGTCTAGTTCTGTTCAAATTATTGAGTTTAAGGATGTGGGAGCAAAGTATTTACTAGTGAGCTTTAATACTTGTTTTGTTGATCGATTTGGAAGGAAACATGATGGTAATAGGATATTTATGGTTGAGCAAGAATCGATCTGATGGGTAATTAAATGCTTGGAATTTGAATTGTTAGATTTCAAAGAGATAGAAATGGGGTTATTTGTATCAGATTGAATACTCTATATTGAATTGAATTTGAATGAAATTTTTAGTATTGAGAGCATGGGAGACTTAGTGAATGCGCTCGACACATTGAATATCCAATGACAAAGATCTTAAAAAAGGAGGTAAGAATTTGATGGTGAAGAACAATGGCTCACTTCTCCAATATAAGAGCTCATAGATTACAGCCATATATTCTTTCTTCTACAACAAAAAACCCTACGAGTTGATCGAGAGCCTTGAGTTTCTGAACGATGGAGTTGGTACCCTCGTCATTCTTCTAAGGACGTTGTTTCCTAACAGAGTGACTTTGGGAGCTTGGGTGAGGCCTTCCAACACTCTTTTGGAATAAGTGTGCCAAGAAATTATGCCATGCCCTCCTATGTATATGTTACTGAACCGTTCCATCTAGTAGCCGCAAAAAAAATTTGTGACTCTACCTCTCGAGCACCAATCATAATTTGTCTTATCAAGAAAGGTAACTGTCGATGCATGGCTGATTAGAGGGAAATGCAAGGCACCATCTTCACTGCTTTCCACTTTTTTACGTTCACTGCAAAATAAAATTCTTGAGTATACTGATCGATCAAAAATATTTTTTGCTACAAAAATTATCTGGTCCACCACTAGCACCAAGGACACCTAAATATTTAACTACTAGCCAAAAAAAAAAAAAAAACCTACAGGCTTTTTCACCGAGACCCACAATTGACCCCTCTTTCACTGATTTCCGTAAGAAATAAAGAGAGATAATTGATAAGGATTCACACTAGTATTAAATGTGGTAGACTACCAGATTTTCATCGTTGGCATCATTTGGAGGATCTGCTCTATTTTCAAGTGTGGAGCAGCGACATCGTTTTTGTTTTTCCCTTGATCCAAGCCATAAAAATATCGAATGTTGTGACAATAATGCTTCCATTTCGATTCAATGAGGCAAGTTTGGAATTTTTTTAAAAGGTTTTCCATTTTTTTAAAAGGGTTGTAGTCAAAGTTGAAAAGGTCGTAAGTTAAAGGTGTTGTTGTAATATTTTAGGAAGTGTGGAGAATATAAAAGTGATGAGTGATTTAAAAAAAAAGAGGAAATCTTTATTCACTTTTTATAAAGTGACTTCATAAAAAGAATTAAATTATTTTAATGAAAATCATTATCATAATTTTTTTTGAAAGAGTAAAAGGATAAGAATGTAATAGTGAGGGCATATTTTGTATTTTAGATGATGTTTTTGTAATTGTGCATTGGGTAGGAGAAGAAGTTTTTTTTTTTTTTTTGGAGTTATAAGGGGGTAACCAAAAGTTTTTCTCTTCTGGAGAGATAAGGTACTTTATTTTTTGGAGTGATAAAGATTGAATTTTGTAAAATTTTGGAGTGATAAGTTGAATGTTGAATTAATTTTTTGAAGTGGTAAGGTAAACGTTTTGGTGTAAATTTGGAGTGATAAGTGGATATTTGGAAGCTCATTGTTGAAGTAAAATATTTACCTCTAGACGGCCTAGTTTTGAAGACAATTTGATGCTAAGAAGGTCTAGAAATTTGAGAAGGTTCCATGATGATGTGAAATTTTATGTACTCAAAATTTAATAAAGACATTTTTTTTTGTGATTGTGTCCTAGATCCACCTGAAATTGAATAAGGGGATCTTAGGTGCACCATGTATAGTGAGTGATTGTGCATGATTTGTGTCTAGTTTTTTACACTCTCTTCGTAATATGGTACACAAAAAATTAAGCAAATGCATGCACATAATCAACTCTATTCAATCTCATGTAATCAAGCTTAAATATACAAACTACAAGCAATCAAGCAGCTGCAACACATACTACAATCTTGTCAACATCAACATTAAAAAACGATTATACATCAAAATTCCACAACACTTAGTCATTGTGTAACTTGCAAATAATTTTTTTTTGTTGTAAGTCAGTTGGATTGCAAGGATGAATTCTTGGTTGAAACCAACACCCAAGTTTTGAATTGATAGGAGTAAAAGTGTGTCAATTCTCTTCAATTGAGTCAAATTACACCAAGTGAATTCATTATTTTAAGTGAGTCATTAAAATCATTAAGTGTTTCTCTTGGGTGAATTTTTTGACACCCTTATTTTGATCAATCAAGTCAGTGCAAATCTCACCACATCAAGATAGCGTGCATGCTCAAATTTTATCTTGGTGTCATTCAAGCAAAAAATAAAGCGAGTGTTCCATTCAAGCAACAAATCAAGCGAGTCTTCCATTCAAGCTACAAATCAAGCGATCAGAAAATTCAATCAAACAAGTTCACATCAAGTGAGCAAGTTCAAAGCAATACATTCACATCTACGACAAGCGAGCTTGAATTCAAGCTAACAAGTTCAACTCGAAAGCAAGAAAATGTAATAAAGCAAGTTCAAATCTTCATCAAGCAAGTATGAGTTCTAGTATTCAACTATTCAAGTGAGCGTGAAACAAGCAAAAAAAAATTCACCAAGCATGAGATCAAGAAAATTCCAAAGCAAGTGAGCGTGTCAAAATTGGCAAAGGTGGAAAACATCTTCAAAGTGCAGAGATGGAGATTAAAGAGTTGAAAGTTACATAATACAATTGAATTATTGGAATGGAAGTTGAAGCAGAATCAAAACTTAATCGACCAAATCACCATCAAATTAGAAGAAGCAAAAGACTTTCAAATTGAGCTTGAGATGAAAGAAAAACTCATTCATGAAATTCAAATAAAACTAAGTGAAAAACAAGATTTGCTTGATGCACAATATACATAAAAGGTAGATGCAAGTTGTAACACTGAAGACCTCATCCAAAGATCAGATGAAATTTGTGATACAAGTGACCTTATTCAGCATAGTGATGAAGGTTGTGACACAAAGGATCTAATCCATCAATTTGATGCCAGTTGCAACACAAGCGACCTTATCCATCCAGTTTTACTACTTAATAATGCAACGAGTAGTACCAAATATCAAATTGATCAGTTTGATGCAGCATGTCAAAACAATGAACTATTAATGATTGATGCCCAGTGTGATACAAAAGATTTAATAAATCAAGGACAAAATGTTAGCAGAAATAGCACGTGTGAAGAACAACAACACAATGATCTTTCCAATCAAATGATCAGACATTGGGAAGAAATATCCTTCAACAAGGATCGACATGGCCTAGGTTACACCAAAGACAGCAGTTTGTATATTTCGTATTACTCAAAACCAGTGCAATTTGTAAGTGTGGGCTTTCTAGAAAATGCTCATAATAAGTGTAACCATTGTAAGCGAAATGTCCATATGGAGAGTACATGTTTTGACCTCCATCCTTGTCACCATTGTGGCAAGAAAAATCATTCATCAGAATTATGTAGAAAGCGAAATCAACCACCCAGAATGAAGATCAATTATGAATGGATTGATCCTTGGAAGTGGTCATCTACATCCAAACAATTGTCTATGTGTTATTAATGGATTCAGTCTCACATGAAGAAAAAATTTCCAGTACAATTAAGATGTTGAAACTCTCCTACACCTGAAGGGGGGGAGTTACGAAATTAAATGGAGATGATTTTCTATCCTTTCAGTGGACAAAGGGGGGAAATGATAATGAAATTGAAGGTGGTTGTCAGATTGAAAGTTTTTACAACATCAACGAAATCAACATGTGGGAATCTTCATCAGCTAGTGAGCATCAAAAAATTAGCCAGTGGTCGATCAACAACAAGAGCATTGGTGAGCATTTTTTGACAACAACAATGAGCAATTTTCGACACCAGCAATGAGCAGTTTCTGAGATCATCAACAAAAGCAGAAGTGAGTTGTTTTTTGACACCATTAGCCAGTGGGTGTTCATCATCAGCCAGTGGGTGACCATAAAGTAGCCAGTGGGAAGTTTCGACATCGACATATTCACTAGTGGGAATTCTTAACATTTTGTCAATGGACAAGCCAATTCGGCATTGGTCGTCTTCAACATTTTCTTAGTGGACAAGCAAATTCGCTAGTGGGCATAAAAAAAAAAATTCAGTGGACAAAGGATTTTGATTGCAAGCAAAGGATAGATGGATCATTTTTTTGCTTGGCACATGATGGAGTTGTCAATAAAAATTCACAGATGAATCAGACTTGTAGCTAACTCATGTTCTCTTCAGATTGAAGTTTTTTCGGCATCCAACTTTGGTGGTTTTTCAGGCAGTGTTTTTTCTTTGAGGATCAACTCAACAGTTTCAACATCAGGACTTGAAGATGGTTCCAGGTTCTTACTTTGGACTTATCATTGATGGGGGGAATGTTAGACTCACTCTCATGTGAGAAAAGAAATTCAAAGTTCAAAAATAATTAAATTAATTAAATCACGAAAATTAGGAATTTATTCCTAATTTTCTACATTGATTTTGTTCCTCTTAATTAGGAGTCTGTTTAAGCCTAGTTGGTTGAGAGATTCTCTCCAACTAGTTAAGCTCCTAGATTAGTGTTTTTTTGAGATTTTTCCTCAACCAAAGCGTCCAAGATAGACACACTATCTTGAGACACGTTCTCCTCTTGTATTTATATTTGTACTATACACATTTTTTTAATAATGAGAATATGTGAGAAATGCAGTAAGGTTGATGCCTTTTCTACCATGTCTGGTTTAATGTCTCTGATATGTTTTTATGTGTTTTATTAGTTTATTAAATCTCTTCATGTGGTATCTCTAAAATTCCACTTGCTTTGCCTCCTATGAAAAGTTTTCATACTAGAAGGTTTTCTCCCTCTGCATATGCTAAATTTGTGTGTTATCCTCGATCCCCCTCTGGAGTGCATGTACCATGGGTTCAATAACCTTCCCCTTTCTCTTAGCCATCTTCATTCTTTTCCATGATTTCGCAATAATCCCCCCTCGTGGACAACGCCACCCATGTTACCTTAATGTTTTATTTCTTGTTATTACTTGCTAAGGGAGTCAAAGGAGACCTAATCATGTCCCTTTTCTGCCAGTTAATTTATGGATGAGTCAACCCACTCAACCAAATAGGAATAATATTTAAAATAGTAATTCCATTAAGGAATTTTTGCCTCAAGAAATGGAATTTGCCTCCCTCTCTCAGCCTTTTAATTTATAATAGTATTTACATTGCATGCATGAGTATAAGAAATTGAGATGTTACACCGAGAAACATTTATAATTGTGATAAATATATCTTATAATATGGAAGATGTTGATGTGACATATGGTTTTCTAACTAACTCCCCTTGATATTGTAGATGCCATGATCGCTACCCTTAGCAAAGACGCTGAACGTAATGGTTACTACCGGCCTCAGCAAGAAGGATGACCTTTGGAATTTCAAAGGGTTTGATTCCCTTTTTAAAAAATCACAATGGTAGTCTTGTTAAGGATGCTGACTGTGCAACTGCAGGACAACATGCTTGGTATAACATTACAGGTCAATAACTACTGTGTAAATAGCATGTATGATGCTTGTTGAGCCGCACTTTTGCCCAAATTTTCACGATATTTATCACATCATTACATGCTTGTACCTGGTGTTTTTAATCGTTATTAATCCATTATGTTGTTAATTAGAGGAATTTAGAAACAATAGCTATTAAATTATAAATTCTTGTTTTTAGTTAATTAATGAGTGTTTTTAATAAATTACTTCTTGGTTGCAGGAAGGTTCGGTGCACGAATGCATTTGAGTGCAAGTTCACAAAATGCATAAAAGCAGCTACTGGGTAGTTGAATTGGTGTAGGTGAAAATATCCAATTTACGACCAAATGGAGCAGAATCACTAAATTTTGAGACGTGGGTTGTGTTCAGAGCACCATGTTTCTTATAACCCAGAAGCCATTTGGCGAAATTCGGCTTCGTGAAAGAGTTATCGTCAGGGAACATTCCACTAAAAACCACTCCTGAACGTAAACGTATTGGGTCTCTATGAATTTTTCTACTCTGGTTATGTTTGGGGATAGTGGTTGATACTTCACTTAAAGAGCTAGTACCAGCTATGTTAGTTGGGGTGGAAAGTTGGAGCATATTCTACGTGTCTTGCTTTCTCATCTTTTATAGCATGTGCCCAACGTTGCCCACCTCTTTCAGGGGTTGATCGTTCTATAGAAGCTCATCTTCGAGTACTGGGTAAAAAAAGAACGTTGGAACATTGATGTTTTGTTGCGCATGCTAACAGAACTACTTCCTTTTTATTTGTGTCAGACATCAATTGAAACATATCCATCTCCATCTCACCTTTCTGATTATTTGTGTCAGACATCAATTGAAACATATCCATTTCTTTCTCACCTTTCTGAGACATCAGATGTGGATGGATCATTCTTTTCTAAGTACATGCTGGAAACATATGCAAGAGAAGAATTAGAGTGGCCAACCTTTGATTGGCTACATGTTGACTGTTTTCTTACGTTGATCCAACTTACTTGTCTGTTGCCTTCTAGAGAGGACAGTCTTCAAACACGTATCACATAGCTCCTTTGGGGAAAATTATCTCATGACTGGATTTTATAAAAGTTTGAGACATAGACATATTGTGGGATACATTGATATGGAAGAAGTCTCTATATTTTCCTACAATATGTTCCTAGTGGTTGAATTTGAAGAATGCTAGAAAGTTTTGGGCATTTCAGTGAGCCTATGGTTAAAGTTTATGCCAGACAACTTCTTCTAGGGCTTGGGTATTTGAATTCCAACAATATTGTACATAAGAGATTTAAGAGTTCTTGTTGACACTGATGGTATTGTTAAATTGGCAGATTTTGGAGCCTCGAAGACTTTTCCAGGTGCGACAATTGACTCAAAAACAACAAATTGCTGTAAGTCCATTAGAGGTTCCGTGTTTTGGATGGCACCTGAAGTAATCAAAGGCAATGGGTATGGACGAAAAGATGATATTTGGAGTGTGGGATGCACTGTTCTTGAACTGCTTACTGCTTCGCACCCTTGGCCAGAAATGGATAATTCCTAGGCTGCCATCTTTCATCTTGCGCAGTCCAAAAGTGGTCCTCCCTTACCAGATGACATACTTGATGCGGTTAAGGATTTTCGTGGAAAATGCTTTCAAGTCAATCCTAAAAGAGCCCCCAATTGCTGCTGAGCTTTTGAGACACCCATTTCTGCAGACGGATACTGCATGAAATTTTAATCATCGATGAGAATAGCTGTTAGATCTCAAGTATCTGAAAAGGGTCTCAATTGTTTAATCTTGTAAACATAATTTTCCCTGGCAACAGATGACAAACGAATTTATTAATACAATTATCGATGATTTGTTTGCATTTTTTTATCAAGATGCCAATATTGCACCACCTCTCAGCGATGGATATACCCAGTTGATAAGAAACGTGTGAACGAGTTTGGTTTCGAAGGAGAGGTGAAGAAGGATTTTGGGATGGATGGCTTAGTCGAGGATAACGTCCCTTCCACAGATGAAAATGTCATGGACTACTGCGGGAAGGGTAGCTGCTAAAGATGAAGCTTCAGATTCAAATATTAGTAACGATGGAGATAACAAAAAGAGCAAGTAAATTTTATTACACTGTGAGACAATCAAATGGGACTGGCATGTGTCCAACGTTATGCAATAAATGAATTTCAACAGTACAATATCAACATGGGAATTTTATGGGTGGAAGAATTTTATGGGTGGGAATTTTATGGGAATTTCAACAGTACACATATGAAACGGTTTTGCAGGCAATTCTTCGATTGGGGATAAGCCAAGCTTAAATGGCGTTTTGAGAGACACAAAGGAAAATCGCAGCCTTCGTTGAGTGCTCTGCCATCCTTGATGAAAATCATTGTGGATGATGCTCTTGGTCAGCAGAGGGCAATAGCAGGCATTGAAAAACTTGCACCTGAATATGAGAAACTCGGAGCAAGTTTCAAGAAGGTCAAATCTGTGTTGATAGCAAAGGTTGACTGTGACGAGCATAAAAGCCTTTGCAGTAAATATGGTGTTTCTGGTTTTTCAACTCTCAAGTGGTTCCCTGAAGGATCATTAGAGCCAAAATACTATAATGGTGGTCGCACTGCAGAAGACCTTACTAACTTTTTGAATACTGAAGGAGGAACTCACGTGAACGTGACTGTTCCTCCATCTGAGGTAGTGGTGTTAACATAATAAAACTTTGATCCAGTGGTTCTTGATGAATCAAAAGATGCTCTTGTTGAGTTTTATGCTCCATGGTGTGGTCACTGCAAAAATATGGCCCCTATATATGAACAGGTTGTGGCAGCTTTCAAATTAGCGAAAGATGTTGTGATTGCCAATATTGATGCTGATAAATACAGGAACCTTGGAGGAAAGTATGGTGTTAGTGGATTTCCCACTTTGAACTTCCTTCCAAAGATGAATAAGGCTATTAAAGATTATGATGGTGGTCGTGATTTGGATGCCTTTGTTTCTTTTATTAATGAAAAGACTGGCACAAGCCGTGATGGGCAGGGCCGTCTGACATCCCTCGTGAGAAAATGCATCTTCAATAAAACGTCTCTTTGGACGCAAGAAGCCCGTCCATTCGTTGTTCAGAGGAGGCAAATCTGCCAATGCAATACTATGGAGGAACAAGCAAACTTCAGCAGGTGTTCTTGTCGGTGCTAGCTGATGCTTCAAGGAGTCACTTATTGCGTGCCATATTTCACCCAGTTGTTCGATGCCTCCACCAGCTACACGAAGTTCGAATTTCTTCTAGAAACCAAGAACGCACTTTCCAGCAACAATAACCCACAAAACGAGGAACGATTTACCAATTTGGCATTCTGTTCAGAGCTCATTCCTATTCCAGAAGTATTGTTAAAACCAATTGTTCTATATTCTGATTAGCTGTTGAGATCCTCCAAGTTTGGTAATTAACAATGTATATATATATCAGCTGGTAATTAACAATGTATATATATATCAGCTGTGCCTTAGAATGAGGAGGTCGATCCATTAGAGATAGGTAGTTGTGTAATAGGTAGAGTGCGTGTGTTTGAGGAAAAAAACTAGAGAATGTGAATTAGAAATGAGATTGCAGAGGGAGAGTTAGTGAATTATTAACCCATGCCATAGTTTGTGGATTTGAATTTTAAATTGTCCATTTATTTTCTGGGTGTAATTATATTGTTGTGTATTGGATATGTGTGCAATGTGATGCAGGTAGAAAAGATCGAATTCAAATTTGATATGTGTTATTTACCAGCATAGAAGATCCCTGCGAGTCGATTCCAGCGTGAATTCAAGCGATCTAGAGCTGGAGCGATAGCACAGATTTGATCTGCGTTCAACCAGTACATTCAACAGTCCATCAACAGAGTTATGTCTGCGTAGAATTGGGTTTTGGTATAAGTTAATTCCAGCGGGCGTTCAATTGCAGAGATAAGAGAGACAACGCAAGTTCGATCTGCATCCAATGCTTGAAATTCAACACATTTATTCAACGTGATTTATTAGTAATAAAATGTAATGTTTTGAAACTTGAATGTATGTTAGCCTTGCCATTTAAAATACTAAATCAACATTACTAAATCAACATTTTGCATTATGTATGTTTGCAGATTTGATGTTTATTTAATTTGTTTATTTATTTGATTTAATGTTAATAATTAGATTTATTTTTTTATTCTTGTTTTGTAGTATAATGATTTCTTTGTGAGAACAAGTGTGATCGCTGATTTGATTGTGCACGAAGCAGGGATTTAGTCTTCATTAATGATTTACATAAGTTTGATTTAGTTTTGTTAGGAGTTAAATGATTTGATTTTGAAATAGGTTTGCTTTTATTTCATCTAGATTAAATTAAAGGTTTTCATTGATTATTTGCAATGAGATTTTTAATAAGATTTTTAAGTTTTATTTTATAGAGTGAAATGGTACCTTTTAGCAATAAATAGAATTCTAATTTGTTTCAGGTTTGAAATTATTATTAGGGTAATGTGTGTGGATTTATCATAGATTATTTGTGGTGCAATTTTTAGGATCTTTTAAGTATTTCTTTTTAGGATTGTTTTTTTTGTTATTTTAGAATCTTGAATTTGTTTTAACAAGTAGTTTTAGCTAGTTTAAGGTGTGAATTTGTAATGTGTAGTCTTTTGCTTATTTCAAGATTAGTTTCAAGTGTTAGTTTTCAAGTTAATAAGAGGAATAATTAGATTAAGATTTTTAAGTTATCATAGGAGCGAGTGTGAGAATGTTACATGATTGAGGATTAATTTGTAATTTAATTACAGTGTGGAGTTTGCAGTAAATAAAATTAGTTTTGTTTTCAAGATTGTTTATTTGCGAGCAAATGTGTGTTTCATTTCAGCACCTAGTTTATCATTAATAAGGAATACATTTATACTCTGATCAGTAAGTTGAACCAATACGCAGTACAACTCGCATTTACGACTCTCGGATTGATAATTAATATTGAGAGGTTTAATCCAACAATTAAACCGACAAACAATGCTAACAGTTTATTGTATTAGTCATTTCATAAGGAAATTCAGTACGAAAAGGAAAGATTCAGTTATAAGGGAACTCAGTCATATGAGATAACATATTATAATGTTGGAAGAGAGGGAAGAAGAGGGGAATTCCCTTAAAATTATCTAATAAAGGGTTCCTCCTGGGAGAAAATGGAGGGGTTTTACAAATTCAAAAGGGCTGCCATGAAATCTTGAAGAAAGCTTAGGCTTAGCTTTATTCATGAACCATTGGAAAAACTAAAACTCATGGGGATTGAGCTGTCATGGTTGTTGAATATTTTTTGTTTTTTGTTCCTCAATTGATTTTATGCTTTATTTTCCATTATGGTTTTTTAATTGCACATCGATATACTATTTTATTTTGTGAATTTATGACTGTTGTCATGGATTTCTTTATTTTTAATGTTTCCCTCTTTTCCTTTGGATTTTCCTTTCATTTTTCATGCTTTGGGGGTTGCGGGGGCGGGTAGTGGTATTGGGAAAATTGGTTTGGTGTGGAAGGAAAACCCCAAAGCTCTGGGAAGAGGGTTGAGGGGAACCAAATGAAAGTATGTAACCTAAGTAAGGTGCTTGGATATAATAAAAAAAGTATGAATAAAACAAAGAAGGCCAGAAATGGGTAGTACAATAATGGCATGAATGAGAACATGTTGATATTGGACAGATGGGAGTGAAAATGGCCATCACTGGAATACCTTGAAGCTTTATTCCTGAATGTGACAACATGAATAAGTGAGGAAATATACATGGTCATACTTTGACTATGAAAACAATGCTATTAGAAAATAACAACTGATGTTTTTGGTAACAACAACAAGGTGAAAAGGTAAATGAAGGAATTCACATAAAAAATTCCTTTGGCTTCGAGCAATTATTGTTGAAATTCAATGCATGTTTAGCATAAATATAGAGAGTTATCTAAACTCTTATTTTATGCCAACGTGTGCTATGTCCATGACTATGTGGACAATAGTATGACAACCAAGTAGATAGGTTGGTCCATAGGAAACAATGGATAATGATATGAAAAACATGAGAATGGTACAATTGAGGTTCTCTTGACCTTAACTCAATGTATATATGTAAATCTATGATATGTTCATGATCATGACAATGTTTATATACATATATGAATTCCATTGTGACTGACATGTTTTTTCAAGGATCATTATTGTGGAAGAATGACGGTTTATATTCATTTAATGAAAATGTGGATGGCATGTAAAATTATTAGTTGTGTGAGTAATTAATTGGGAAAAGGTAGGCATGATTGATCTATTATTGTAATATCACAAAAATGGGACTGCTAGCAAGGCATGCCTGAAAAACGCATTTTTCAAGAATGTATGCTACAACAACCAAAATCAACCCTTGGCTCCCTTAGATCTGATAATATAGGACCCAAATCCAAGAGGAGATCAAAAACAAATCAAACTAGGTGAGGTAAATAGACCTCCCACACCTAGAATGGCTTGAAAATTTCCCAAGTAAGGGATGACAACAATATTAAACAACTCTGCTGGAAAATAACGCAGTTTTAGATAACAGCAGTAAGAGGCCAATATGGAGGCTCTTAAATGACATGTACATTAGCAAATCAGATCTATAATGTGGCCCATACATTGTACTAGAGAAAAGTAGAAGACTTTTATGAAGGAAACCCTCAAATTAAGGGGCTGCAACACTGCATTAATCTGCAAAAATGCTTGACAACGTTATTTTCAAGAGCTACAGTAGTTGTATATTACAATCCAGATCTAGAGAATATCTGTGTACAAAATATTAGATCTATTTCAGATCTGTACACTAGAAGATCTCCTTTACAAATTCCCCTTGGGGTTTTGATCAAAACATGAAACACAGAGAGTAGATCTGAGATCTAAAGTTGCAGATCTACAGTAGTATTCAGAAATTTCTGAGGATGAATACAATAGAAGTAGATCAGATTTGAACAGAACATGGATCATAAGTCTAATCAATGGATTGCCATAGTGAAGGGAAGAACCCAAACACCAAAGATCTCTCCTCCAAAAGTATCTCAAAACACCCCACAACTTCCTTCTTGAAAATAACATAGTCCTGGAAGGAAACTCTGCTGTAAGCTCTAGCACTGGGTTGGCCTAATGCCAAGATCTGAAAATGTAGCTCCAAAGGTCAAGAAATCTCTTGCCAATGGGATAGAAGACTTTCCCAGTGAAAAGAGGCCCTAAAATGGCCTAGATCTGAAAAGATATAACCTCCACTTGCTGCAGCTTACAAGGACAACCAAACCCTCAATAGGATCTGCGTTGTAGGTGTAAGATGAAGCTTGGCCATAATGCCTGATAGTGGACAAGATCAACAAACTCTCCCAACATGATCCTCAAGGAAAGAGGTGGGATTCCTGATTAGGAACACCCAATTCTTTGCTAAATAGCCAAGAGAATGATATATGTCTAAACAGAAAATATATTCAAAAAATGATATGTTCAACAACCCCTCTGTTAGTGCCATCCTCTTCCTTTTATAAGATGGAAAGCTTGCAAAACCCTAAACCATCTCAATGATTTAGCTCCTTTCACATGTACCACCTCCAACTAAGACTGCATTATGCATCAATGAGATACATCCCTCCTAGACAACGATGTTGATTTAGTCATGGTTGACTTGGTCAAATGATCCAGCCTCTTTCACACTTAAGTGTGCTTAAGAAAATGGCCCAGATTTAGCCTTGTACACATTGGGCATTGGTTTATTTTTCTATTTAGGAGTTTTATTGATCCTCCTTTACGATTTTATTCATGAAACATGAAACAAAACAAAATTGAATATTCCCATTAGCTTGGACTAATTGGGAATATTACAGTCCTCCCCTCCAAAATGTTGCTTTTCCTCAAGCAACTGATAAGGTGAGTGATGCAACTCCTTTCCTCCTCCATTGGTGACACAACCAAGTGATAAGCCTCCTCCATGAGCTAACTGTTCACCAAACCAATCCTCCATGAATTGTCTCTCTAAAGTTCTTATGAGAGGTAAATAACCCATCCCATAAGGAGTCACTAACTCAAATGAAACAATCATGGCTGAACCAATACTCTGTCTAAAACATGTAGCATATGGCACATAGAGAGTCTCCTTCCCATGTGGTACATGTATGGATCCCATCCTCATTCCATACATCCCCATAAAAAGGACAAGTATATCATCTATGTATGGAATCAAAACAATGTACATGCAAACATAAATTTGAGCATGAGGAGGTGGGTCATAATCCCACATATGATACCAATGCAGTGCGTCTCCTGCTTGCATCAGATCCAGATATGGTAAGTGGTTTCCCCACCACTGACTTGCTGCACAAGTTATCTCACCATGGCTGAAAATGTGAGATATTTTTGGTGCCTTTGGGAAGCATCCATCATGAAATAAAATCTCCCTTTTCACAACAAGGGAGTGGCCAAATTGAGAAATTTTAGTGGCCCAATGTTTGACATGAGATTTACATGATACAACACTCCTCTTGGGAGTCATGGCCTGCATAAACATGGTGAAATAATATGTCAAGTCAAAAAATAAAACTTGCATTACATGATCAGATTTTTCACCAACAATGATCTGAAAATGGAATTTACTTGAAAAGGGTGCAAGGTATCCATTTTCAATTATGTAAATGAGTGCAAAAATACTCTAAGTTTAAAATCTGAAAATGTGAGAACTTCATATTTCTAATACAGAGATAGACTGTAGGGGCATTTACTGGATATTTCACCTTTCAAAGAAAGGATGAATCCAGAGGCTACCTGGCCCTCTTACAGACTCTGCCTAAAGAAATAATAGAAGTAAACACTCAGATTTAATTAAAATGATCTTGCTTTAAACTTGACATTATGCGGAAATTTAGCTTGCAAATGGTGTATGTCTTTTCACTGTTTATGTATCATAAGTGTAATTGTTTTTGATGAAAATTAACATGGGTATCAGCTACAATATTCAGCAATATAATATCAAAACACAACAGCAATATGATATAGGAGTTCACCCCAACTCTTGGGCTACATCCCCTGGATCAAGCCTCCCAAAATGGGCTTGTCCTCTTGTATTAAAAGCTCTCAAATGCAATACAAGATTATAAGTGTCTCAATAGACAAATATGAATATATAAAATGATTCAAAAGGCAGGAAAAAGCTAAGAATGCCTTTTCAAATTCACTAAACAGTGAAAGATTACCATAAACAGTGATTTCTTCATCAATGTCCTGTTGGTGCTTTGAACTTATCTGCAACTTTTCAGGCTGTAGAAGTTCTCAAATGCCTCTGAAACATCCTCCAATGGCTTTAAAAGGTCGAAATTATCTGAAATAGAGCTTTGGTTCACCTCAAACTGATAACCACAACTCAAAATATCTCCAAACCCAAAATGGCCCTGGTGGCTCAAAAAGGTTCTCCAAAGTGAAACAGGCTGAAAATGAGCTCTAATGGCTCTGAAACCTGCGCCATTGAGTCCAAAATGCTGAGAACATACGAAATCAAAAAAAACTCATTCCAAAAGTTTGAGTAATGAGAAATTTATGACCAAAACAACTTTGCCCCAATTTCCTCCACTAAATGTGGGGCAACTGCCAGTTAACTCCACTAAAAGTGGAAGTCCACCTAAATTTGGGAGCGCCTCAAGAATCTCCGCCATATTAAACTCCACTTAACTGAAGCTTAATTAAATATTAAACTTGAGATTAGGCTCCTTAAGCGCTCTTAACATTAAGCTCCCACACTAGTCATATGATGAGGTTCCATGGGAGGAGGGTTGGCCCCTCCGTGCTTCGTCGGACCCACTCCACTAAAAGTGCAATAACTTCTTCATACGGTGTCCATTTTTCAAAACGTTTGTAGCACCGGAATCAAGAAGACGAGACCTATGCAACCATATTGATTTCAATAAATTTTGAGAAATTTCATTTTTGAGCTTTTTCCCAAGCTCAGATTTGAGCTCCTGATCACACCTCCCAAATGAGAGGCTTTTGGTCCCCAAAAGTTTACTAAAATGAAGAATTGAATTGTAGTACAGCAAATGAGAGAATAAAAATCCTCTTCTCTTCAGCCCCTCAAACACTTTTGCCTTACAAAGCAAGTAAATTTGAACCACAAATGAAAAGAAATCGACATTTCCCTTTCTGAATGCGCTTGTCTACAACTGTCCACAACTGTCTTCTTGAACCCACACAGAAATTTCTGGCGAGAAATTTACAGAGTGAAAATATACAACGCAATCTTGATCAATGATCTAAGGTGGCTCAAAACAAAAAAGATATTACAACAAAATACATGCATACATCCAAAATTTGCATATGTACAAAAGGAGTATGTCTTACTGTGTCAAGAAGTCCATCCACTTCTCACCAAACCACTTCCATGGTGAATTTTGCTGCTGCAACTTTTCCTCATGTGAAACTTCCCTTTCCACATTAATAATGGAATCCATGATTCCACCTTCGCCAATATTTTTGTCCTCTTGCTGCATGTGCGTGGGACGACGAGTTGGATGCAAAGTCCAACAATGAGAGACAACATGTCCCTTCTTTTGGCAAAAAAGTGCAAATCATATGCACCTTCTTTGAAAGTAGTCTTTGCTTCATCTGATTCTTGTGTGCCTTCTTGTTGAGGAGGTAAATCCCCTCTGCGGACAGAGGCGATCCCTACTAGCCCAGCAGGGGTCTAGCAACAAACAAACAATGCTATGACGCAAGCTCCTAGTTACGAAATGAAAGACTTGGGATAAGAGCCTACCTGGATTCCAACGCTAGATCTGAAGAAGAGATGTCCCCGTCCTTCGGCCCTGGCAGATCACAATCCTTCCACGATCTCCGTGGATGAACACCTGCACACAGAAGAAACGAACAGATACATGCATAGGAACCAACATACGTAACTAAACATCGGTCAGAAAAGATATTACTCGCATTAACATGATAGAAAAAGGAGTGGAACCATAATCATAGTCATCTATTAAAGTGATAAACGAATAGAAGTTACAACCAAGTTCTGACGTCGCGGCTTCCTTCGAACGGGTCTCCGGTTGTCCACGTCTCGCAAAGCTCGCCAAGGAAAGGGAAACCTCTCCAGAGTCTCGTAACAATGGTCTCGTCGCTTGAATGGGCCTTAAGGGAAAGAAGGGATTCTTTACAGCACAAAGGCGCTTGGGAATAGGGAGATGCAAAGCTTCAGCACTTCAAGACTATCAGCCTTTCAGCCCCTTCATCAATGGATGAAGGCTATATTTATAGAGGAGAGGAGGAGGTTGGGATCCCTACAATAGTGGAAGGAAGGCCTTATCCTTTGGGAGGTTCCCCATATGGTGGAAACAAGAGGCCAAAGGAGGAAGGCCGTGGTTATTCAGGCGAAACCACTCCTGATGACTCATCCACGAAGTTGTTGTAATCGAAACTTCGCCTCTTATTTTAAAAAACTTTCCATAAACAGAGTGGCGCGGGTACAACACTGGGACAGAGCGCCAATTGGCGCGGGCTCAGTGTTAATTTTCCCCCATTGGCGCAAGTACATAACGGGATACCAGCGCCAATGCAAAAACATGTGTTTTTAGGGGTCTGTTCAGGAAATGATAAACAGGAGAAATGTTGTCCTCATGGAAAGGGATGCAATGAAGGTATTTTCAAGGCTTGACATTGCTCACAGGTCACATAATGGGTCCTCCATTGTGCGGGACGGGGAATGGTAGGGACGGTGACAAATTAATGTGTAACAGATGCCCCCTAAAGCATGAGGCCCGAGAGAGAGAGGGGTGAAATGCTTTACGAGAACATGTCCAACTGAAGGCCCGCCGTCGGAAAACCTGCGCAGAAAGATACAACTGATATCTCAAGTACATGATATATATATATGGTATGGACGCAGCCATCCGAAACAGAGTATGCTATAACCCGGATCTAGGGTATGGGCGCAGCCATCCAACTAAGATCAAACAAATAGACTCAGGTATGGTCGCAGCCATCCAATCAGTGAGTCATGTACATAATGATAATAATCCACAATCGCAGCCTGGATTACAACAGACACAATCCAGGGTCTTGCGCTCCATCTCGACTCAAACAAGTACAAGTTCAAGCATGTGAATATGTGATCTGATGTCGAACATGCAAGAACATCGTCTTATTACCAGCCAATGATGGAAGCTGTTAACAGACGCGAGAGTAACCACCAATAATGACAATGGTTCTCAAGGCACTACAGGTACAATCTACGGCGTGCGAATAAATGAGTTGATGTCGAACACCCGCAGAATCATTCGATCGGAGGTCAATGATGAAAACCTCACGTCGAATGCGACGAACCTGCCATTGAGGCATGCAGGCTCCAAGGTACCATCAGGAGTCTCTAGACCAACTTCCTGGATAATGAGTTGAAGTCGACAGGAAGTGACCTTGATCGAAGGTGGGCCATAATTATTCCCACATCATCGACACGAGACAGAGGAACATAATGTTTTGTTGTGAATCAGGATCGTATGAGAAACAGAGGAAGGTTGATATTTGCAGAGGCCAACTTCTCTTGAACATATTGACGGCACGACAGTGGATTTGGCAGTATTTGACATCAACGGATCAGAGGTCATGGTGACGAGGCAATGAGCAGAGGAGAGGTCAAAAGAGATTATCCAAACCCACGGAGGCAAAGTGAAGAAACGAGATGAGATGTCCCCAACCCGACACGAATGCGGACAAGTGCCATGTTCAAGAGCGACATACTGCCAATGACAACGACGATGGTTCCATTTTTCCCCCACCATTTCGGTGAGTACCTCTTTATTTTTACACAAGCTTGAAGAGGATACCATATGCTTGTCATATAAATCCGTCCTTCGGACGAATCCATCCTAGTGCATTTAACGAGTCCTAGGAAGGAGAAACTCGGATAACGTCATTTCGACGAAATCCAATGTCATCAGGGTTTAACGAGTCTGACAAAGGAAGAACTCGGCGTCTTTTCATGTTTAGAGAGTTTGAAAAGACAGCGGAAAAGAAAACTCCACAAGTCCCTTTTCGTAAATAGTTCCCCAGATCTGAAAAGGTAGAAAACAATATCCGGGAAAACCTCCTAATCGCGATAGGCTAGGGTATTCCTTTTTCGTAATCGATCCATCCCAACCCAAAAAAGGGTTAAACTTATACTGGGTGAATGTCGATTCGTGTCCATTTTAACGAGATCGAAACGACAAGGGCCTCGGCAATCTTTTCATATTTAGAGAGTCAGAAAAGAGCTGAAAGTTGACTCCTCCTGGAGGAACGAGTGGTATAAAGGGTAGCTACTGGTTCCGGTAATGGTGGAACTTCTCAAAACAAGTAAAGGTTAAGAGGCTGGCTAACAAGACCACTCATCGCAGCGGTTCCTCAGGAACGGGTAAAACAACCAAGTGAAGGCATATGATCGGCCAAGCAAATAGTGACGATGGAGTGAGAAAACCAAGGCTCATCTGGAAAAAACAGGCTGATAAAATGGCAATCACAAGGGCTAAAATAGGCAAGGTTTCATTTTTACACAAGCTTGAAATCAGGAAACTCTGCTTGATGTTGGTTTCATTTTTACACAAGCTTGAAACAGAAAAAAAACTATGCTTGAAAAAGTAAGCATGCCCCCAGCATGGTGACTCAATTCGAGGTACATGCCCCCCAAGCTTCAGTCCATATGAAAGTCAGATGGAGTGAAGGTTCAAGTTACGAGATCAAGAGAAAGACTCGACTGGGATTTTACGAGATCTAAACAAAGACTCGAATTGAACAGGAACCTGTTTCATTGTTTTAACGAGGTTGACACATTACAAGAACTATCCTCAGACACGCTTGTTTCATTTTTTAAGGAGCTTGACACAAGACAAGGAACTCTGCTCCGACGACCTTGTTTCATTTTTTAAGGAGCTTGACACAGGAAAAGAACCATGCTCCGACAACCTTGTTTCATTTTTTAAGGAGCTTGACACAAGACAAGGAACTCTGCTCCGACCACCTTGTTTCATTTTTTAAGGAGCTTGACACAAGACAAGGAACTCTGCTCCGACCAGCTTGTTTCATTTTTTAAGGAGCTTGACACTGTGGAGGAACTATGCTCCAAGATCCTAGTTTCATTTTTTAAAGAGCTTGACCCAGGGAGGAAACCATGCTCTAACCGAATTACATCAAAATGAACAAGAAGGCGGCGCTTCCAAGAGTTCCACTCCTGATGGAAGGGAAATATCCTGGAAGTCAGGACCCAATGCCCCCAGCACATTATGCACTACGGCATCATCACTGAGCACAGGCACGGGGTAAGTAGCTACATAGTTGACCTGCGGTGGAGCAGATACAACGGGTGGATAAAAACCAGGAGGGGGTGATGGCGGACCAGATGCTACATTGGGACCAAAGAATGACAGCTGATCAATGGTCACAATCCGTCCTTCATGTGGAAAACAGGCCACACGAAAAAGGGAGGAGACAAGCGCTCCCATGGCATAGGTGTAATCGCGCCCCAGTAGCAGATGAAAATCCAAGGGGCCTGGAACGACCATCACATCCATATGGACGGTTTTCCCTCCCAAAGTAATTGGTAACCTTGGAAGGATCCCCAATGGTTGACTGGTCCTTCTATTGAATGTCAACAGATTCTGCGTAACAGGCGCAAGCGGTGGCGAACCGAAAGCTTGCCAGGTAGTTGAAGACAGAATACTAACAGACGCACCTTCGTCTATAATGGTACTGGGTACAACCAGACCAAGAGCCTGTACTGTGATCTCGAAAGGCACATAAGATGGAAGGCGAAATCCTGCAAATCGATTCCAATTAAAGGAAGCGACCAAACTACTCGAAGGGGCTACCATCGAAATGCGAAGGTCTTCCCCTGATGTTACGGAAGCAGAAGCCTCCTCCATGACCTCCATCTCGAAGGTGGGAGGAATATCCTCTGGAGCCTCCATCATAGGAGGCGGAGGAGGGGCTTCTTGAAGCACAGGGACAGGAGAATCTTTCTCCAAGTCCGACGAATCTGAAGAAACCAGAAGGACATGAGGAGTGTGAGATCCACTCTCAACAGAAAAGACCTGGTGCACCGCAGACGGGGCCGGTTCAACCGATCCCACGAACAATGGTTGGTCGGGAATGGATTCCTGAATCTGAATTTCTGGGGGAGTGGGATCGACCAAGGATGACCCTTGACCAATCGCGGCATCAGCCGGTGGAAGACTCAAAGAAAGCTGTTTATAACCAGCCGGGAGGCGTAGTGTAGAAACAGTCAGGTTGTCCAAGACTCGCTTGGCTTCATCCATATAAGGACAAAGGTGAATAGCATGGTGCCCTTCACACAACTTACAGGGATTGGTGATCTTACCCTGCTTCTTAGGAGCCTTACCAGTGCCCCCAACCTGACTCCCGGAAGCCAAAGACAACGGTGGGCGACCGTTGGACCATACTTCAAGTACCTTGGGAATGCCAGGGCAGTCTCGAAGAAGATGGTCTCCCGTGCACAACATGCAGGGGAACTTGACTTTCCGAGGAGGGTTGGAAGGGTTATCAAGAGGAGACGTTTCAGGAGCAATAGCAGCACTTTTAATCTCTCGCTTATCAGAATTCTTCTTCTTTGTCTTCTTCTTCTTCTTCTTAGCCACCTGGTTACTCGAATCCAGACTTTCACCAGGCAAAGAGGAGGAGGAGGACTCAGAAACAGGCGAAGAAGGGGAGGGGTCCACCTTAGAATCAACATGATGTGGTTCGGGTGGAGGAACTGATTGACCAGTAACGGAGTTATTTGGGACAACAGAGGTTGAAAACAACCAAACAGGCAACCCAACAGTTAACCCAGGAAGGGACAACGTTGCCATGTAAGGAGCACCAACATTTTTAAAAGGAGGAAAATGACCAGGATTCCCTTCTGAGGGGATTCCTTGGTTGGTGAACTCTGAAAAAGTTGCCATCAAACTCAAAACCACACACGGGCTGAAAAACGAGTTAAGACACACGATCAAACAGTCAACAAGCAATGTCTAAATGGGTGTGTAATCGTGGGCGATTAATTTTACCACATTGGAAAGTAAGAAATTCTACCGTTTCATATTTTAAGAGTCGAGAAACGATAAAAGATGACTCTATCTCTTTCAGAGTTGACACAAGCGTGAAAGGACAAGCGCTTGATGGTCTTTTCAAGTTTAGGGAGTCAGAAAAGACCAAATGACTGCTCAGGAAAGACTAGGCACAAAGGGTGTACCAAATATCCGTGAACTGCAATATACACCTTGGTTTCAATAATGAAACAGAAATCGACCAAGGACTTTCCGTACGTGTAGGTAGTCTCCCCGAATGCTGTGTTCGGTGTATCACGGGTATAGGGCGGCAGACTCGGCTTCCTGTGGATAAAGGATTGAAAACCTAGAGGGGTCTCCCTTTATATACGCGACGGTACGGGGAGCGCAAGTCCGTACTAGCGCTGTCTAAAGCCAACAGGCGAATGACAGCTGCTAGGTTTAACGACGCCGGAACACGTCTCTAGCCTAGACCTTCTAAATGTGTTTCGTTAAGTTCCAATGCTGCCTTAGGTTAATTGAATAAATTTTATAGTTGATCTTCAATTAAGTTTCAATTTCCAGGCCCTATCGTATGTAGTGTCTCACAAGACTCCTAAATGCAAAGCTACATGAGAAAAGAAATCTTTCAATTCGATGAATGCTATCTAGTTTAGGGAAGAGCTTCAAACAATGATGCAACAAACAGCAAAATTGAAAACGAAACTTTTCCAAACTAGATGAATTTCACTATCCAAAAGTATTCTAAACATTCAACGAAGCGAATTATGCAATGTAATCTATGCAAAATCCTTTTTCCGAAAACTATGCAATTGTAATCTATGCACAATTTCCTTTTTCTTTTCAAATAATAAGAATGCACTCAAAGCGATTTTTAGTTTTCAATCACTAAACAATGTGATCTAAGTCCAATGATGAATCTCAAAAACACTTTTCGATGCAATGTGATCTAATGCATTTAAACGAAAAGAAAACTATGAGATGAAAACTAAAAAAACGCAAATCTTCTTAATGAAAGATGAAAGCAAAAGGGATGCGAACAAACACTAAGAATGCAATCGTTGTTTCAAAATACTTTGTGACGAAATTCCTCAAAAGGTGACAAAACACAAAGAGGACTTCCAAAGAATGAAATCAAAACAAAGCATTCATCCCTTTTACATCAAACAATCATAGAAAGAAGACATTCCAAATAATGAGCAATGTAATCTATGCTCATACAGAGGAAAGACCCAAAGGGAAAGACATACTAGTGAAGGATTAAGGGAAAAAAAACTCAATTTTCATACACCCTGAAAGTGGCCCGACTTGTACATTGACAACTAGCGCCACTTGGCGCGACTTTTACTTGAAAAATAGCGCCAATGGCCAAGTGGCGCGGGTTGCTAACTGACAACAAGCGCCACTGCCTGAAAATGAAAAACAAAGAATTTCTCCCAACCAAAACCAGACTTCCCACTTCAAGCTGAATCTAAAACAAACCCAGAAGCAAAATACTGACCAAAAGAAACTTCCGGACAAGGATAACCCTACCACCTACAGGAAATGGCGCGACTGTCTGGCTATAATCCGCGCCAGACAGGGGATGGCGCGAGTGATAAACTGGCAACCTACGCCAACTGGCGCGACTGTCAGGACTAAACTCGCGCCAATCAAGCCAACTATGAAAAGGTGAAAATTCGGAAAAGCAGAGGTCAGATCTGATCCTCTGGGGGCTGAACCAAAAGCCAAAACACAAAAAGAACCCAACCCAGAAGGTTCATCAAGCAAGGAAAAACAATCAAAGCGAACCAATCATAAACGGGACAAGGAAAACCGGACGATCCCCAGCGGAGTCGCCAATTTGTTGAGGAGGTAAATCCCCTCTGCGGACAGAGGCGATCCCTACTAGCCCAGCAGGGGTCTAGCAACAAACAAACAATGCTATGACGCAAACTCCTAGTTACGAAATGAAAGGCTTGGGATAAGAGCCTACCTGGATTCCAGCGCTAGATCTGAAGAAGAAGATGTCCCCGTCCTTCAGTCCTGGCAGATCACAATCCTTCCACGATCTCCGTGGATGAACACCTGCACACAGAAGAAACGAACAGATACATGCATAGGAACCAGCATACGTAACTAAACATCGGTCAGAAAAGATATTACTCACATTAACATGATAGAAAAAGGAGTGGAACCATAATCATAGTCATCTATTAAAGTGATAAACGAATAGAAGTTACAACCAAGTTCTGACGTCGCAGCTTCCTTCGAACGGGTCTCCGGTTGTCCACGTCTCGCAAAGCTCGCCAAGGAAAGGGGAAGCTCTCCAGAGTCTCGTAACAATGGTCTCCTCGCTTGAATGGGCCTTAAGGGAAAGAAGGGATTCTTTACGGCACAAAGGCACTTGGGAATAGGGAGATGCAAAGCTTCAGCACTTCAAGACTATCAACCCTTTAGCCCCTTCATCAATGGATGAAGGCTATATTTATAGAGGAGAGGAGGAGGTTGGGATCCCTACAATAGTGGAAGGGAGGCCTTATCCTTTGGGAGGTTCCCCATATGGTGGAAACAAGAGACCAAAGGAGGAAGGCCGTGGTTATTCAGGCGAAACCACTCCTGATGACTCATCCACGAAGTTGTTGTAATCAAAACTTCGCCTCTTATTTTAAAAAACTTTCCATAAACAGAGTGGCGCGGGTACAACACTGGGACAGAGCGCCAATTGGCGCGGGCTCAGTGTTAATTTTTCCCCATTGGCACGAGTACATAACGGGATACCAGAGCCAATGCAAAAACATGTGTTTTTAGGGGTCTCTTCAGGAAATGATAAACAGGAGAAATGTTGTCCTCATGGAAAGGGATGCAATGAAGGTATTTTCAAGGCTTGACATTGCTCACAGGTCACATAATGGGTCCTCCATTGTGCGGGACGGGGAATGGTAGGGACGGTGACAAATTACTGTGTAACACTTCTTCCTCATCCAGCATCTCGAAACATGATGGTTAAATCGACCACAAAATGTGCAACAAATCCTCTTATGTTGCTTTGCATGCTTGCCATAAGCTGCATGTCTACCATCTTCTTGCTGCAACAATGGCTTTAAAAAATGGTAAGGAAGATTGACATCATGACATTGATGTAATTGAGAACTTGGGAGAAAAGTTCTCTTCAAATTTGCATCACATTCTTGAATGCATGTGCTCAAAGCTTCGCCATTAAGCTGCTCATAGCCAAGACCAATATTCTTGGGACACTCCACAACACAAATAGGCTCAACAATGCCTTGTGCATGCTTGCCCAAACCTTTGCCTTCTTGATAGCCCATCTTCAACATCAATTTGGACCCAATACCTCTTGTATGTTTTTCAAAAGAACCAACATACTTTTCAATGGAGGAACTTGAAGACAAGTTGGAACGATTATCCTCTTCCTCAAGAATTTTCTTGGACAAAGCTTCTTGAGCTTGAAGAAGCTGCAACTCCATATCATGCAGTATTTGAAGAATGACTTCTTTCTCTTCCTGCATAGCTAACAATTGTGCACGAAGTTGAACACTTTCCCTTTGATCCTCAAGGAGAATCTGCACCATGTCCTTCACCTTAGAGAACTCATTCTTCATGTCATCATTGAAGAATCTCGTGAAGGAGGAAACTTTACTTGTTGAAGAAGTTGACATTATGTAAATTTTCAAACAACCAAAAGGAACTTCCAAAGAAAAGTCCTCAAAGTTTTTAATCAAACAACAAGCTTTTAGCCAAATGTCAGTAAAGACCCCTTCTCATTCAAGCAGCCATAAAATACAAACTATTGGAGTTTGTTTTCCAAAGATATTCTTGAGGTAAATTGGGTAAGGAAAATAGTCTTCAATCCTTTCCAAGACTCAGCTAACAACAGCTATCCTTCCAACTCAAGAAAACTCATACATGCAACCATTTTGCAACTAATAAAACAGTAAATCTCTTACATTGTTTTAAAAAATTTTGCACAACAACATTACTCGACAGAGCTGGAGTACCATACGATGCAGAAAATGGAATTTGCTTGAAAGGGGTGGGTATCCATTTTCAATTATGTAAATGAGTGCAAAAATATAAAGTTTAAAATCTGAAAATGTGAGATTGTCATATTTCTAATACAGAGATAGACTGTAGGGGCATTTACTGGATATTTCACCTTTCAAAGAAAGGATGAATCCAGAGGCTACCTGGCCCTCTTACAAACTCTGCCTAAAGAAATATTAGAAGTAAACACTCAGATTTAATTAAAATGATCTTTCTTTACACTTGATGTTATGCGGAAATTTAGCTTGCAAATGGTGCATGTATTTTCACTGTTTATGTATCTTAAGTGTAATTGTTTTTGCTGAAACTTAACATGGATATCATCAACAATATTCAGAAATATAATATCAACACACAACAACAATATGATATAGGAGTTCACCCGAACTCTTGGGCTACATCTCCTGGATCAAGCCTCCCAAAATGGGCTTGTCCTCTTGTATTAAAAGCTCTCAAAATGCAATACAAGATTATAAGTGTCTCAATAGAAAAATATGAATATATAAACTGATTCAGAAGGCAGGAAAAAGCTAAGAATTCCTTTTCAAATTCACTAAACAGTGAAAGATTACCATCAACAATGATTTCTTCATAAATGTCCTGCTGGTGCTGGCCAGACTTCTCCCACAGCCTTTAGGGCCTTAGAAGTCCTCAGAAGCCCTCACAAAACCTCCTCCGTGACCCCGGAGAGGTGCAAGTGTCTCGCACGTAGGCTTTGGTTCTGCCTGTTGCTTCACACAACAATATCTCCAAAAACCCGTGGCCTAGTGGCTCAAAAAGTTCTAAGTGGCTCGGTGAAAATAGGTTCTAAGCAAGCTTGAAACTGCGCCATTAATTCAAGAAAATACAAAATCAAAAAAAAATTCGTTCCAAAAGGTTGAGTAATGAGAAAGTTATGACCAAAACAACTTTGCCCCAATTTCCTCCACTAAATGTGGGGCAACTGCCAGTTAACTCCACTAAAAGTGGAAGTCCGCCTAAATTTGGGAGCGCCTCAAGAATCTCCGACATATTAAACTCCACTTAACTGAAGCTTAATTAAATATTAAACTTGATATTAGGCTCCGTAAGCGCTCTTAACATTAAGCTCCCACACTGGTCATATGATGAGGTTCCATGGGAGGAGGGCTGGCCCCTCCGTGCTTCGACGGCCCCACTCCACTAAAAGTGCAATAAATTCTTCATACGGTGTCCATTTTTCGAACCGTTTGCGGCGCCGGAATAAAGAAGACGAGACCTATGCAACCATATTGGTTTCAATCAATTTTGAGAAATTTCATTTTTGAGCTTTTTCCCAAGCTCAGATTTGAGCTCCTGATCAAACAAAGTCTCTCCTATACATGGAATTGTGCATAGATTTTTCTCCCCTTTCAAGAGAAGGAAGAAATGGCTGAAATGACTCTTGCATAGAGTCCTTTGGCTGCCCCAACTCCACATAGTTCTTGCATTCTAGAAAATTCTGATGTAGCTCTCCTCCAAAGCCTTCCCATTCAAAGCATCTCGTGATAGTGTTGTAGATCTTCATAGAATAGGTAGGGCTGAAATAGAACTCTTTGAAGGTCCTTTGCAGCATCCTATCCTTGAGCTTGGAGGCTCTAGGTAATAATATCATATCATGATGATAGATGACTCCCTCACGGACTAGATAGCCCTCTTCATGCAGCTGGTCATCAAGAATCATGCAAGTGTGAAGATCTTTGGAATAATCCACCAACAACTGGGATTTCCAATATAGATCTACACTCCCCAACAATGACAGTGTTGATGATGCATCAATAGGAATTTCTTCCATGTTGCTGATCTTCTATTTGACATCTCCTATGTCAAAGGTGTATGTTGGAAGGATATACCTTCCATTCTTCTCCTCCCACAGTGCAGATCCAGAGATGAGAGTGGTTGATGATGATAAGGGAAGAAGATCTCCCTCCTCTTTGAGCTTACCCAAGTCTCCCAGCATTGTAGCTTTACCTTATAATGCTCAAATCCCTCCTGGATCTAAGTTTCGAGCAGAAATTTGGGAGAGATCTCCCACAAAAATTGAATCAGGTGGCCTCCCAGGTGGAATGTCTCCTTGTAGTGATACATCAATGTCAAGATTAGACTACTCATATGGATGGACAACTTTGTCCCTGCCCTTACTGCTCAATTTAGTCTACCTCTTCTTTGCATCAACCCTCTGAAATGGATAGGGATGTGTGCTCCTCATCATGTGATGTTGGTCATCCTCCCTACCTCCTCCTTTCATCTGCATGGTTTCCAAATCTATCAATAATGATTCATGTTGCTCATGGGTTGTGCCTTGATCTCCACATATGAGATCCTGGGGAACTTCTTGCAATGGTACAAGAATCCCTCTTGTTGGAGAAAGTACTCATATCTACCTCTGCTTGAGATGCTAGATATACTCTAGATGTGATAGCGTTGTTCCCGTTAACCCTTTCTTCCTCTTCGATATGAATAGGAAACTTTTTAATAAGAGGATCCTCTTTTGAAAATAATATCTCCATGCCCTCTTTCCCAAGAGTATGAGATATGGATCTTGCCTCTAGCAAGGTGTCATGCACGATGTGAACCTCTTCAAGAGTTTTTTGAATTGGTTTTGAGTTTATGGGCCCCTCCAAAGCATGCACAAGTTCTATTTGTCTTGGTTTATTTGGCTCCACCAAGAATATTTTAGAATGTTTTTCATCAAACCTCTCCACTAATCTCTTAGTGAACTGTGCATAAGAATAAGTATTTGAATTTCTTAATGAAAAATATTCAAAGATCCACCAAGCATAGGCCTTACCTTCAAAGTGCAGTGCTGCAAATTTGATGGCTTCATCTTCATAAACTTGGTGTTGCTACAAATAGTTGTCCAACTCCTCCACCCAAGCTTTAGCTGAACATGTCGGAGATCCATCAAAAGTAGACAGGAAAAATCTATCCATGTCATAATGTTTGCTTCTCTCCACCTTGATCTTGCAAAACTCTTGGAAAGTGCTATGATCTCTAAACCTCTCAGTTTGAGATCCATATTCTTGCAGAAGATCACTAAGAGTTTCCCTCTTAGGCATTTCTTCTTCTCCTATCTCCCTTCTCATCTTCTTGATATTTCCATGAATGCTCTGTATAGTTTGAAGAAAAATATTTGAAAGCCTTTCTTCCTTTCTTCCTCCAAACAATGGGGTCATGTTTCCGTCTTCTTTGTATAACTCTTCTTCTTTGAGAAAATATCCTTATGGTGACATATTAGCTTCTTAGCAAAGCACACGCTGAGCCAAGAAAGATGCTCTGATACCACTAAGGCCCAACCACTACACCAAAGGAACGGCCTGTTAGTGAGGGCGACATCCCAAGGTGTTAAGGGTGGGGTCTTAAGGCCCACCAGAGCATCTGAGGGCGGGGAACCTTGTGCAGTACCCCTCATTACACAGACCCCGGACACATGGCTGCGGGCCCTACCCGCACACGGGACATTACAATTATTTTAATATAATTTGAATATGATTCTCATATTGTGCCCATTATTGCATTATGAATTGGAATATCAAAGGATATATTAACAAAACAAAAGTTGTGTGACCTACGACATGTTAGGACAAGAATGAACAATGGAAGGAATCACATACATGGGATTTGGTATGTGGGTGCACGTGGTATAATGAGGAAAAGACACATAGGTGGAGAAAGTTATTTGGAATCATATTGTGTATCAGGTGGAGATCGAATAGAGTTTTTTATTCCTTATTATTTTGTGAATAAGTGGAGGTCAACTCTCTAGGCTCTGATGGACGCCATCAGGTGGAATGGCTGGTGTACCCTAGATTCCCGCAGGAGACAAGTGGAGGAACATGGCTCTTCATTCATGATGTGCCTCTAGATTCTTGTAGTTGGGGTGGAGCACCATTAGTTTTTGATTCCATGAATCAGTTGAGGGGTGGAATTGTAGGTGTTCTATATTCCTTGACTTTATTATGCTTGGGTGGAGACATTATGCACTCTTAAGTGGAGGCACTGTGGACTTTGATTTCCCTTGGTTTTAAAAGGGCAGAGGTGGTGCAACAATGGACTCCCTTGATAAAGTAATGGAAATTACAAGAGGTATAATTTAAATTATTATAGTTTCTTTATGTTGAATCTAATGAGAGATTGTATTCCATGTTACAAAGAAGCATGGGAATTTCCTAGTCTGGTTGAATTGATTTGGATGTAAGAAAAACAAGTAGTATCTTGAAGATATCAAAGTGCGAAGAAAAATCACCAAGAAGACTGCAAGGAGCCACAAAAAGTGGTTGATCCAAGGAAAATTTTCCATGTCTATTTAGTTTTTGAGCAAGAAAATTGTACATATATAAAATCTGGTTGTAAGTAAGTTTCATTATAAAGCACATAATGTTTTATGTTGGGACTAAGACTATTTTTCACTTTGTTTAGGATTAGAACATCGAGGATGGTGTTCCTCAAAATGGGTTGGGATTGTGACAACCCCAAGCTGATTCCCCTTCATCATAAAATTTTAATATATTTTGACCATAAATTAAAAGGTATGAGAATTGGGACAGAGGTTCTAGATTTTGAGGAAGGAGGTTTCTTGGGATTGAAGGAAGATTCACCTTTTTTATGCTAGCGATAAATGGTTGGTATATATGCTTTAAATTTGGATGATCATATTAATTAATGGAGCTTGAAGAGGTCAGAGGAACCATGCCTACCTTGGATAAATACAAAAGGAAAAAAGGATAAAAATTTAATGGTGATGGAATGCACATGCAAGAATGGCAACCTGAAGTCAACAAATAGGAAGTGTAAGGGAGAGCTAACACAACAACGTCCCCACGACCACTTGAAGAAACAACCATTGTGATTGAGATGGAAGGATGATTGAAATAATTTCTGCCACACAATCTAAATGGTGGCAACATGCACAAGGAAGGGAGAATAATATGGAAGGTTGTGTTTCTTTCTCACGCATTGAGGAGAGAAAGGGGAAAAACACAGGGGGCACTATTGGGAAGCCAATTTTCCTAGATCATAATGGTAACATATAACAAGGAAAGAAACATCTAATCCTACAAAACTTTATCAATAAAGAAAATATCTAAATAATGTATTTAGATTTTTCCTATTTGGAAACTGACAACAATGGAAGAAAGTTCTAAATATTTATTTGTAAATATTTTTACAAGGATTTCAAGCCTCATATTTAGCTTGAGGGGTCTTGACCTAGGTTCAAATTTAGTGCGCAACCAAAAAAACCCTCTTACTACATGCCCTTTTCACAATGACCTGCTTGTGCAAGCCACAGTCTCACCCGAAGCAGTATGGGGGGGTGCTGGAACTAGGTTTCAACACCTTGAGAGAGAATTAAATGAAGTGGGAACCTTCAGATCCAATTTAAAACATAGACTCACCTGCACACCAGAAACCCTAACCAAGAGCCTAGGGTAATTACCATCGTTTAATCATGTGTGCGCTCATAGACAAAAGGTCTGCAATCCCTTTAACAGTTCTAACAATGTGATATTTCACCCTTACAGAGCTAGATCTATGAAACTAACATTCGTGTCAAAAGTAAAGTAGGTACGCAACTAATCCAATCACATATAATATAACTCATAAACACGAATATAAATCATATGTAGAAACAGATCACAAAAATAGATAACAGATTCATTTAGTAATCAGATTTACCCAAACAGTTCGGTATTCATCAACTGTTCTAAGAAACCCTTACAATCATTCAGATCCACCCACGCACACAAATAGACTAAGGTCTCCACGCACATAGCTAGAAGGATCCTTTTAGACACAGAAACTTACACAGATTCGCTTCAGAGCTCAAAACATAGATCACAACTTATCCAAAAAAATTTCTTATCTGACTCTATCTAGAATTCTATTTATATCTTAGCTTGCACTCATACTAAGGTCCACAAACTGTGGTTTGAGACTCCTAGATTTACCCTTTAGCTCATTACAACTCATAAAGTTCTTTTGACCTACCCCAAAGCCCCTCGACTGTGCATTGTTTAGCATGCACGAATACAAAAAATATTATTAATTACTAAAAAATGCGGTCCTAAGGGACCCTGCTCCAACAGGCCCCCAACACAATCTTGTGACTTGTCTCGAGTCACTGAGGTACTGGGGTCTTCATCTTCATCTTCAGCTCCTCAATGGTGGCAGTGAAGGGCACAAGGATGGCCGCTCTTTGATAAACAACACTCTGAGTTGTATCCACCAACTTCTGAGAGGTAAGCCCCTTTGCTGCGAGACTGATACTCTGGCAAGTCTGGCTTAGGTTCTTGACATCATCATCTAAATCCTGTGAAAGCTTCATTGCTTCATCAGCCCACAGCTTCATGTGGGTTTTCAAGATATTTTTCTTCCTCCACAGGTATTCAACCTTGTCATGTAGCACCTGGCTCATCTGCAATCATGTCATTATCTGAGCAGGCACAAATGTGGGCAGCGCCTCCTAAATCTCCTCGAACGCCTGCTCTTTGGTGTGTAACTCCTGTGAGATTTTCTTCACGAGTGGATCGGTCTGTATCGCAGTCCACAAGCCCATCACTATGTCCAAGAGTTCAGTACCCTTGGAGATTTTTGCTACAATGCTTGCTGATGCTTCCTTAACTAAGGCAGCATGCTGCGCTCACACTTCTGGCGGAGTTTCTAGCTGAAGCTTTGCTTGCAACTTCGCGATCTGCTACTCGAAATTCTCTTGACTACTAGTACTTCGAAAAGGAAGGCCTTTAGGGCAGCCACTAAAATTTCAATCTTGGCTTGGGGCACAGCAGAGGTAGGGATAGAAACCTCATGCAGGTCACCACACAGACGATCAATCAAGTTCTCTAACTTCGCATGTTGTTCCATCACTTCTTGCTATGTTTTCTAAGCCTAGAAAGACTCCTGTTTTTTTTCTGCAACATTTTTCTCTGCCTCGGTGAGTTGCTGGTGCATGCACACCTCTCTACACTACAGATCATCTGTAATGATTATCTGGATAGCATAGAAATTTCCACTGGGAGCATTGATAAGTCAATACCAACCTCTGAGAATGTTTTAACCTGTGCGTGAAATGCAGGTTCTTCCATTGTAACTACTGCTCTATGGAAGGGGAAAAATCCTGCTATCTATCATACTAATGATCATACTTGTGCTCTCGTTGGCTTGAACTGGCCTCACCTAAGCCAAACTCTCTTGAATCCTATCGGTCTTGGGTTGTAACACCTGCAATATAGTCTGCATAGCCTCTACTGCAACCTTCTACTATTCCTCTAGCAAAGTCCACTGATCCTCGGAGGCAGATGCAACCACATTGGTAATTTTGTCCAAGTCATCCTCCATGAGGGTGAATTCCTTTGTGCCTCATGTCTTCAAGTCTTTTCTCTTCTTGTGCGGAACCTTAGGAGTTTCAACTCTACGCTTAGTACCTCTGGGGGACTCAGCTCCGGTACCATCTAGGCCATCTGTACCGCCAGGATCCACCTTAGCCTCCTCAGGTTCCTTTTCCACCTCTTTTTCTGCTTATTTCTTAGCTTCCTTTTCTAATTCTTTGTCCTTGGCATCTATGTTGTTTCCTTTTGTCAGACATGGAGGCTGTGATAGGCGTGGCGTAGCTTAGCCTGGTCTTCCATGCTTCAGGCCAAGTCATAATGACCTGATCGATTTAGGCCTCTATCACCATATAAGGAAGGTTTTACCATACTGGATCCTTGCGCGACCGGATCTGCACATTGTGCATTGACACTTTGAAGTCCGCAATGGCCTTATATTTTTCCTATGTGGTTGAGCACAACCGTGCGCGCGAGTGGATTGCTGCCACCAATTCTCCTCCAAATAATACCCAAAATATTTTATTCTCCATCACATGCTCTGGGTTTGTGGAGTGTTGGGCCTTGAAATTATCATTCACTTCCATTACATTTTCACTTATATTTCCATATTATCACCTTCACTCCACCTCCATTTCATTACATTTACCTTACCATTACCATTGTTGGGTTACATGTATGTTTTTCCAAACTTTATTAAGTCATAGTATTTTTAAGTGAATTTGTGGTTAAAAATTAGAAAATAATATGCACATACTTATACCTAACAAGTGGAATGAGTTTGTTGCCATGTGTAGATAAAAAATAAGCTTCCATATGACCCTTATGTGGCCTCCTAAGGCCAAATTCGAATTTGGATGGAGAAGATCATGGGATCATAAGGATATGTGTCTCATTTCCTATTTGTATTGTAACTCTAAGAAGACATGTGCCTTATCACTTCCTATTTGGATTGTAACTCTAGAGATATAGGGAGAGATTCATGGACTCTCATTAATGAGATAGCTTCTCATCTTTTGTATAAATAGGGGAAGCTTTCTCCTATCAAATCATGTGTAAAATTGGAGTTATGCTTAAGCTTTGAATACATAATTAGATTGTGGCACCTTACTCATGAATGTTTTTTCATTTTGACTTGGTTTTCCTTACATATGGAGCATCTCGATTTACCATCTCTCATACTTTAGATCAGCTACCTAAAATGTGTGAGATTTACTTGCTTTTATAGATTAAATTTTATTTGCTTTCTTAGTATTAGTTTTAGAATGATCGTGTAATCTTCGCTATTCTAAAAACATTTCAATAGGATAAATTTATCTATTTTCCAATTGGATTAAGTTTGAGGCAATATAGCTCACAGTTATTTAGTTTCCTTTCATGTTATGTCATTTACTTTCTTAGATCAAACTATCAATTCATTGTATAATTGAATGTTCCTAAAAAAGATCAGGCTAAGAATGTGTTCACAATTGGGTGATTGAACGTTCAACCTATACAATCATTGAGATTTTCTTTTACATGGTTTTACATTGTTTTCTAGATTTAGATCCTCATTCAATTATATAGTTGGGTGTTCTTGAAGATAATTTCAAGAAGGTGATTTTATCATATTTCTAAATGCTCGAATATCTAACCTATGCAATTATTGAGTTTTCCCTTTGCATGCTTTAATTACTTTCCTAGATTTAAAGACTAAAGTATAATATGTTGCTTATACATCATCTCAAGAGGGTGATTCTATTGGATGCTGGAGTGATTGAACGTACCTTAGTTGTTTTCCTTTACATGCTTTGAAATGCTTTCTTAGATTAAAATTTCAATTCCTGCAAGTGTGATTGAGCGCGCTATATTTTCTTTTGAATTTTTTTTCTTCCTTTTCGTTACTTGATTTCATAGGTTAGTTGAATTTCATTTTCATTATTTTATTTCATAGATTAGATGAATTGGTTTTATTTATTTTGTATTTAGATTGATATAAACTGAAAGACGATTTCTAGCACATACAGTGCACGCATGCTTCAGAAGTTTACGAAACCCTCGGGTTGAAAAATTAAATGACAGGTAATTATTTTTCCCCAACATGGAGTCCCATAGATTAGCGTTACACGCTTCTTCAAAAACACCAAGTTCTATCTTCGGGAGGACTGTGCTCCCTGGCATCTCCCACGCAACCAAAGAAATCAACAAGAGAAGCCATGAATAGAAAAATTTATTCCCTTCTTCCTACGCTTCGCATACGTTCTCCAAGAACTCGGTGCAGAGGAATTGCGACTAGTTGTAGTTGATGCCTTTCTCACTCTGTCCTGCTAGTGCGATGATGTGTGTAGGGACCACCTTAGGCCTGCATTTATGCATCATTTTACAACCCAATACTAAGGTTCCAAGGCACATCGCTGGATCCTCAATCTACTGCACCAGGAAGCCCCTGGAATCCCGTCCCACCTTGTAATCCTTTTTTACCTTGGCAGCAACCTTCAGTTCCTAGATTTTTCCATAACTGGCCATAGGATTGGGGCCCTTATTTGGCAGGCCGATGATCTGATGGATCAGTGCAAAATATATCGGAATACGATTATGGATCCATAAGCACCCATCATGTACTAGCCCCAGCAGCTAGTGCACACATATATCCATGATAGGATATCTACCAAAGTGAGGGATCCTCAACAGATTGAGAATTACCACATTAATCAACCCACGCGCCCAAGGCATGAGCTCTACCTTCACAAATCTGGTATACACCTCTCACTCCAAGTAGTAATCTGGTGCCAGCTCGGGGAATGTCTTCTCATTTTCCAGGTTGTAATCATCAAATTTGACTACAGGGATATTCCCAAACATATCCCCCTCCAACGTGACTTCCTTTGGGATCAACGAAATTTGCAAGTATGCACACACCGTGTCCAAATCCTTTGGTGCCTTCACAGAGGGTCTACACGGCCTGAGATGTTTTGGGAGCCACGAGAGGGGCTCGATGAAGAGTGCGACCTCCTTAGTCGCACTCATGGGTCTCTTCATCGGGTCACCTATAGGATACCTATCCTTTGATGCTTGGCATGGCGATGTGATCTATCTAGGCAATGTCCATGACTTGGAGGACGACCCCTTGGTCATCTTTCCCTTTCATTTAGCTGGCATGGACACAACTTCATACACTTTGGGAACAACTTCATGTACAACATCAGAGCCTGTTTGAGTAGACGTCGTATGCGGCATAGAGTGCTCCTTAGACAACATGCTCTCAGGGTTAGTGGTTGTCATTATAGGCTTGAAGATAAATTTAGGGTTTCTCACGTCAGTTGCAGGTGTCTCATGGCCAAACATACGATTCACAAAGATAATTACAAGGCGTAATTCACTCAAATAGAAGAGGAACGAAATGCGACTCACTTCCTCATTTTTATAGGTGATACATGGTAAAAATGATCAGAAATTCATTAATGGCACCTTATCCCCATAAAAACGGTCAAAAATATCGTAATATATCCTCATTAAATGTAGAAACCTGCTCCATCCAATGATAAAATCAACTTTTACCAATATTTACTGTTCCAATGGCTAGTTTTTCCAATTACGCACTACCTCTGCACTCATGTGCACCTACCTACATTTGTCCTATGCATAGCAAGTAGACAAGTGGATTTCGTTTCTCTGGCCACACAGTCATTTGGTAGGCATAGGGTTATCCCTATATGGCTTTAGTTAGCTTCCATTGATGTACCTAGGGATAATCTCTCTGCGCAACATGGCCAAGCACACCGCACCTCCATTAGTGAGCTCCTTCACAATATACGGCCCCAACCGATGCTTTCTGAACTTTCCTGGGGGGTGCGCAAACTGACTGTCATACAAAAAAACCAAATCTTATTCTTTGAATGCCTTCTTCCAAATGTGCCTATCATTCTAGGACTTTTTGCGCACTTTCTGTGCTTGCTGATGGAAGTTAGCAATAAACGGATCCTCCTCTAATGCAACCAATTGTGATAGACGTTCCTCCATGATGTCTGGTTCAACCATATTAGTGAATGTCGCCATGCACAGGCTTGGGATGATATATTCCACCAACATGATTTCCCCTTGTCCATAAACCATCCTGAAAGGTATTTTACTAGTCAAATTCTTACATGTGGTCCTATAAGCCCATAAAAAAGAAGGGATATGCACATCCCAATCGTTCTGGTTTGCATTGCAGATCTTTGTGAGCGCATTCTCCAGGATTGTGTTAAAGGCTTCCACTGCACCATTTTCTTGAGGGTGATAGGGAGTGATCTTCTAGTGATGTATCTGAAATTTCTCTATCAAAGCTTCAATGGTCTCATTAACAAAGTGCGTACCCCAATCACTCATCAATATATTAGGGCACCCGAATCTAGTCAATATATTTTCAAAAATGAACTGCGCAAAAGTGTCTGCAATACAATATTTCACTGGCTTATCTTATGCCCATCTGGTTACATAATCTATGGCAGTGATGATGTAGCACACAACAGTATTCTTCCCAGGAGGATTGATAGGTCCAACAAAGTCTATGGCCCATTTATCAAAAGCCTGCAGGTCCATATATGGTTGCAATGGAATTTTATCTATGCATGATGGCTTCTCGGTTCATTGGCATGCATCACAATGATCCAGATTTATTTAGGAACACAATAAAATATAGAAATAGACATAAACACAGAGATGCAATGGAAATAATAATTCATTTCATTAATATCAAATAACTGAAATATGTTTACAGAAAGAATGGAAATGAACTAGCTAGGGAAATGGTAGCTTATCTCTGAGAAGAGATGTGGTGGCTACATGCCTCTAAACTATGTTACAATGAGGCTTGAAGGTCTATTTATTGTTGATAAATAAAGAAAAACCCTAAACATCCAAAAACCTAACCCTAGGAAATGAAGCGCCAAAACGGTGGGCCCCGTTGGGGTAAATTGGTGTTTCAACTTCCATGGGACGTAACTTTGGCATACGATAACTGTTTGACGCACTCAATATCGCGTTAGAAATATCTATCCGAGAAGTACAACTTTTTGTGTGATAAAAATTGGTCCATGGACCCATGTTGCTTCCGTTTTTCCCAAAAAACGATCATTAGGGCCCCAAAATGGCTCTGGAAGTTCAAGACCCAAAAACCTGCTAAAAAAGTAAGTTCTATTGAAAGTCAAAAACTCAAAGATCCAATGGTAGGGCTCCAAATTGAATAGGTGGGTGGCCATCAATATCCACTTGGATCATTCCTTCCCCCTTATGAAGAAATGGTCTCCATTACGTTGAGATCCTCCATGAGATGAGGCAAATTTTGTTGAACTCGGTATTAGATTTGTCGAAGATGTCATGGACTTGTGGGTAGACATGTTGGATGCGTTCAGCAAATTTGGTTTCTTTATCAGCCTCAGAAAGTACATGTGTGGATTCTGTCTTTGTAGTCGCATGAGGTATGGAAACATCAGGCGGCGGTGCGTTGGGGGTTAGATCAATGGAGTTCTTGTCCTAACAGCGTAGAGGAACCTCTGTGAGTGAGGAGAAAATGTTCTTGTATTCCTCCATGAATTTTTCCATCTGTTGCAGCCATGTAGGGGAGCCGTGTTTCGAGGTTGTGGCCACAATATTCTTCTTTCCCTGTGATCGAGTTGTAAGGAAAATAAATTTCATGGTTTGGGAAACAATGTTATTGTGTTTGTTTGCAGTAGTTAAAGAGATGACAGGAGGCAGTACTACCTCCAGTATCCTATACAAGTTATTGCCCAAAGTAATAACAACATAAAAAGGCCTAGAATCATACACAACATGTCACCTCCACAAGTATGGTTGGCCAAATGATACATCGGCTGCATCAAGAGGAGAAACATCACACAATACCTCATCTGTGAATGGCTTGATGCTGTACGGAAGGAAGCACTGCTGGCAGATGCGAAGATATCTCCATGGGTGCAGCCACCTGATGGTATATGGATGCAGGTGTGCTATGGTCGATAGGCTGAGCCACTTCCTGACCTCTACTGAAAAGAGGTTATTTTTGCTTCCGCTATTGACAAGAAATTGCAGTGGAGAACCCTTCACCCACATCTGCGAATGGAAGAGGCACTCCCCCTCCTATGTATCCTCGGGATCCTCCCTCTAGAACCTGGTGGTGGCAAAAATGGCACTGGGGTCCGAATCAATGATCTGATTCCCTTTGTCATCTCCCTTGTCTAGTTCTAGCTTAGGATCAAAACATGCATCTGATTCGGGTGCCTTCAGTTTGGCCACCAACGACTATTTGGCCCGACACTTGTTTGTGCTGTGAGTGGGGCTGCTATGAAATTCACACCACTTCCCCGTGTCCTTCATTGTATTTTTTGTGGTGTTCTGATTTTCCATGCTTTGGCTCTACCCCCTTTTTTGTGATTCGAGGGCACCTTTCCCTGGCTTCGGATTCACGGATCTAAAGTCTCACTTCTTCTGCTTAAATTTCTGCTCAATATTGGCAGCATAGTGATATGCCGTGCCAACAGAGGTAATGCTGAGGAAATCCATTTCCTCTTGAATGTGTCTGTGTAGACAGCTGTAGTACTTGAGCACCATATTTCTCTCCGAATATTTAATACCCAACTTTGTGCATAGGGTATGGAACAAATTCGTTTTTTCGCACAAATCTTGATCCCTTTGTTGCCGCAGCATGGTCCATTGGATGTACTTGTCCTCATAGCTACCCACGGGGTAATATTGTTCCTTGATGCCATCTCAGAACGAATTCCAAGTGGGTGGGTTTCCCACCAGTCTTTGACAAGGGGGGCTGCTTTAAGGAGTGCAAAAATAATCTTTTCTCGGTCGGAGAAATCATGGACCGAGAAATACCCTTCTAGAAAATTAAACCATCTATATACAATGTATTCAACTATTTATCCTTCAAATATAGGAATGAAAAATTTTACATGGACCTTGAAGGGAATTGCACCTCCAGAGTGGTTGTTGGATGCAGATGCACTGTAGGTGGGCAGCCATTGAAGGATCTCAGCAAAGTTATGCATCATCGCGTTCCTTTGTTTCTCGAGGGCCTCCTCGAACAATATTTTGATAGGATATCCTGCTCCCTCGTCTTTCTTTTCTTCTGCCATGGGAGGTCATTGGGGTTTGCAAGGTTGATCTTGCAAGGGTTCAACCAGATCGATTCCTAACTCTTTATACCGTGACCTTGTTGGGGATATGCAAAGAAAAACAGAGAAAGAGCAGACCGCTTTGATACCACTGATCCAGATTTATGCAAGAACACAATAAAATACAAAAATAGACATAAACACAGAGATGCAATGGAAATAATATTTCATTTCATTAATATCAAATAACTGAAATATGTTTACAGACATAATGGAAATAAACTAGCTAGGGTGATGGTAGCTTATCTCTGAGAAGAGATGTGGCGGATACATGCCTCTGAACTGTGTTAGAATGGCGCTTGAAGGCCTATTTATTTTTGAGAAATAATTAAAATCCCTAAACATCCAGAAACCTAACCCTAGGAGATGAAGCGCCAAAAAAGTGTCCCATTTGGGTAAATTGGTGTTTCAACATCCCAAGGACGTAACTTTAGCATACGATCTCCATTTGACGTGCTCAATATCTCGTTAGAAAGATCTATCCGAGGAGTACAACTTTTGGTGTGAGAAAAATTGATCCATGGACCCATGTTGTTCCCAATTTTCCCAAGAAATGATCGTTAGGGCCCAAAAATGGATTCGGAAGTTCAGGACCTAAAAACCTGCTAAAAATAGTAAGTTGTGTTGAAAGTGAAAAACTGAAAGAACCGATGGTGGGGGTCCAAATGGAATAGGTGGGTGGCCACAAATATCCACCTGGATCATTCCTCCCCCCTTAGGAAGAAATGGTCCCCATTGCGTTGAGATCCTCCATGAGATGAGGCAAACTTTGTTGAACTCGGTATTAGATTTGTCGAGGATGTCATGGACTAGCTAGCAGAGATGCTGGATGCATTTAGTAAATTTGGTTTATTTATTAGCCTCAGACATGACATGTGTGGATTCTATCTGTGTAGTCACATGAGGTATGGCAACATCAAGAAATAGTGTGTCAGGGGTCAGATCAATGGAGTGCTTGTCCTGGTAGTTTAGAGGAACCTCTGTGAGTGAGGAGAAAATGTCCTTGTATTCCTCCATGAATTTTTCCATCTGCTACAGCCATGCATGGGAGCCCTGTTTCGAGGTTGTGGCCACTATATTCTTCTTTCCCTGTGAGCGAGTTGTAAGGAAAATAAATTTCCCGGTTTGGGAAACAATCTTACTCCATTGTTTTGCAGTAGTCAAAGAGATGACAGGAGGTGGTACTACCTCTGGTATCTTGTACAAGTTATTCCCCAAAGTAATAACAATAGAAAGAGGCCTAGACTCATACACAACATGTCACCTCCACTATTATGGTTGGCCCAATAATACATCAGCTACATAAAGAGATGCAACATCACACAATACCTCATCCGTGAATGGCTTGATGTTGTATGGAAGGAAGCATTGTTGGCAGACGTGGAGATCTCTCCCTAGGTGAAGCCACCCGATGGTATATGGCTACGAGTGTGCTATGGTCAGTAGGCCAAGCCGATTCATGTCCTCTGCTAAAATGAGGTTACCTTGGCTTCCTCTATCGACAAGAAATTGCAGTGGAGAACCCTTCACCCACATTTGTGAATGGAAGAGGTGCTCCCCCTCCTCTGGTCCTTAGGATCCTCCCTATGGAGCTTGGTGGTAGAAAAAATGGAACTGGGGTCTGAATCAATGATATGCTTCCCTTTGTCATCTCCCTTGTGTGGTTCTAGCTCAGGATCAGAACATGCATCTGATTCGAGTGCCTTCAGTTTGACCACCAGCGATTGTTTGGCCCGACACTCATTTGTGCTATGAGTGGGGCTGTTATGAAATTCACACCAGTATTTGACATGGGGGGCTGATTTGAGGAGTGCAAAAATATTCTTTTCTCGGTCGGAGAAATCATGGATCGAGAAATACCCTTCTAGAAAATTAAACCATCTATATACAATGTCTTCATCTATTTAGCCTTCAAATATAGGAATGAAAAATTTTACATGGACCTTGAAGGGAATTGCACCTCCAGAGTGGTTGTTGGATGCAGATGCACTGTAGGTGGGCAGTCGTTGAAGGATCTCAGCAAAGTTATGCATCATCGCGTTCCTTTGTTTCTCGAGGGCCTCCTCGAACAATATTTTGATAGGATATCCTGCTCCCTCTTCTTTCTTTTCTTATGCCATGGGAGGTCATTGGGGTTTGCGAGGTTGATCTTGCAAGGGTTAAACCAGATCGATTCCTAACTCTTTATACCGTGACCTTGTTGGGGATATGCAAAGAAAAACAAAGAAAGAGCAGACCGCTTTGATACCACTGATCTGGATTTATGCAAGAACACAATAAAATACAAAAATAGACATAAACACAGATATGCAATGGAAATAATAATTCATTTCATTAATATCAAATAACTGAAATATGTTTACAGACATAATGGAAATAAACTAGCTAGGGTGATGGTAGCTTATCTCTGAGAAGAGATGTGGCGGATACATGCCTCTGAACTGTGTTAGAATGGCGCTTGAAGGCCTATTTATTGTTGAGAAATAATTAAAAACCCTAAACATCCAAAAACCTAACCCTAGGAGATGAAGCGCCAAAACTGTGTCCCATTTGGGTAAATTGGTGTTTCAACATCCCAAGGACGTAACTTTAGCATACGATCTCCATTTGACGTGCTCAATATCTCGTTAGAAAGATCTATCCGAGGAGTAAAACTTTTGGTGTGAGAAAAACTGATCCATGGACCCATGTTGTTCCCGGTTTTCCCAAGAAATGATCGTTAGGGCCCAAAAATGGATTCGAAAGTTCAGGACCTAAAAACCTGCTAAAAATAGTAAGTTGTGCTGTAAGTGAAAAACTGAAAGAACCGATGGTGGAGGTCCAAATGGAATAGGTGGGTGGCCACAAATATCCACCTGGATCATTCCTCCCCTCTTAGGAAGAAATGGTCCCCATTGCGTTAAGATCCTCCATGAGATGAGGCAAACTGTGTTGAACTCGGTATTAGATTTGTCGAGGATGTCATGGACTAGCCAGCAGAGATGCTAGATGCATTTAGTAAATTTGGTTTTTTTATTAGCCTCAGACAGGACATGTGTGGATTCTATCTCTGTAGTCACATGAGGTATGGCAACATCAAGCAGCAGTGTGTCGGGGGTCAGATCAATGGAGTGCTTGTCCTGGTAGTTTAGAGGAACCTCTGTGAGTGAGGAGAAAATGTTCTTGTATTCCTCCATGACTTTTTCCATCTGCTACAGCCATGCATGGGAGCCTTGTTTCGAGGTTGTGGCCACTATATTCTTCTTTCCCTATGAGCGAGTTGTAAGGAAAATAAATTTCCCGGTTTGGGAAACAATCTTACTCCATTGTTTTGCAGTAGTCAAAGAGATGACAGGAGGTGGTACTACCTCTGGTATCTTGTACAAGTTATTCCCCAAAGTAATAACAATAGAAAGAGGCCTAGACTCATACAAAACATGTCACCTCCACTATTATGGTTGGCCCAATAATACATTAGCTACATAAAGAGGAGCAACATCACACAATACCTCATCCGTGAATGGCTTGATGTTGTATGGAAGGCAGCACTGTTGGCAGACGTGGAGATATTTCCCTAGGTGAAGCCACCCGATGGTATATGGCTACGAGTGTGCTATGGTAAGTAGGCCAAGCCGATTCATGTCCTCTGCTGAAATGAGGTTACCTTGGCTTCCTCTATCGACAAGAAATTGCAGTGGAGAACCCTTCACCCACATCTGTGAATGGAAGAGGTGCTCCCCCTCCTCTGGTCCTTAGGATCCTCCCTATGGAGCCTAGTGGTGGAAAAAATGGCACTGGGGTCTGAATCAATGATCTGCTTCCCTTTGTCATCTCCCTTGTGTGGTTCTAGCTCAGGATCAGAACATGCATCTGATTCGAGTGCCTTCAGTTTGACCACCAGCGACTGTTTGGCTCGACACTCATTTGTGCTATGAGTGGGGATGTTATGAAATTAAAACCACTTCCCCTTGTCCTTCATTGGATTTGTGGTGGTATTCCAATTCTCCCCACTTTGGATATTCCCCCTGTTTTGTGATTCGGGGGTGAGTTTCTTTGACTTCGTATTCGTGGATCCAAAGTCTGGCTTCTTCTGCTTAAATTTCTTCTCAATATTGGTGGCATACTAATATGTCGTGCCAAGTGAGGTAATGTCAAGGAAATCCATTTCCTCTTGAATGTGTATGTGCAGATAGCTGCGGTACTTGAGCACCATATGTCTCTCTGAATCTTTAATACCCAACTTTGTGCACAGGGTATGGAACAAATTCGTCTGTCCATGCACATCTTGATCCCTTAGCTGCTGCAGCGTGGTCCATTGGATGTACTTGTCCTCATAGCTCCCCATGGGGTAATATTGTTCCTTGATGCCATCTCGGAATGAATTCCAAGTGGGTGTGGCTGAGAACAGAGAGGATTCCCTCTCGTCCTTTTTCTCAAAGTAGGTTTCCCACTAGTCTTTGACATGGGGGCCGATTTTGAGGAGTGCAAAAATAATATTTTCTCGGTGAGATAAATCATGGACCGAGAAATAACCTTATAGAAAATTCAACCATCTATCTATGGTGTCTGCATCTATCTAGCCTTAAAATATAGGAATGTAAAATTTTACCTGTACCTTGAAGGGAGTGGCGCCTCCAGAGTGGTTTTTGGATGCAGATGCGTTGTAGGTGGGCACCATTGAAGGATCTGAGAAAAGGTATCCATCATTGCGTTCCTTTTTTTCTTGAGGGCCTCCTCGAGAAATATTTTGATATAATCTCTTGATCCCTCGTCTTTGTTTCCTTCCACCATGGGAGGTCGTCAGGGTTTGCGAGGCTGATCTTGCAAGTTTTCAACCAGATCGAGCCCTAACTCCTTATACCCTAACCTTGTTGGGGACATGCAAAGAAAAACAGAGAAAGAGCAGACCGCTCTGATACCACTAATATGGATTTATGTAGGAATGAAATAAAATACAAAAATATATATAAACACAGAGATGCAGCAGAAATAATACTTAATTTCATTAATATCAAATAACTAAAATATGTTTATAGACAGAATGGAAATAAACTAGCTATGGTGATGTAGGTTATCTCTGAGAAGAGATGTGGTGGCTACATGCCTCTAAAATTTGTTGCAATGAGGCTCGAAGGCCTATTTATTATTGAAAAATAATGAAAAACCATAAACATCCAAAAACCTAACCCTAGGAGATAAAGCGCCAAAACCGTGGGCCCCGTTTGGGTAAATTGGTGTTTCAACTTCCCGGGGACGTAACTTTGGCATACGATCTATGTTTTATGCACTCAATATCTCATTAGAAATATATATTCGAGTACAAATTTTTGTGTGAGAAACATCATTCCATGGAGTCATGTTGCTCACGGTTTTCCAAAAAAATGATCATTAGGTCCCCAAAATGGCTCCGGAAGTTCAGGACCCAAAAACTTTCTAAAAATAGTTAGTTGTGTTGAAATAGAAAAAAATGAAAGAACCGATGGTGGGGGTCCAAATGGAATAGGTGGGTGGCCACCAATATCCACCTAGATCATTTCTCCCCCCTTAGGAAGCAATGTTCCCCATTGCGTTGAGATCCTCCATGACATGAGGCAAATTTTGTTGAACTCGGTATTAGAATTGTCGAAGATGTCATGGACCTGCGGGCAGAAATGCTGGATGTGTTCAGTCTCACAAATTACATGTGTGGATTTTGCTGTGTAGTCGCATGAGGTATGGAAACATTAGGCAGTGGTACATCGGGGGTCAGATCAATGGAGTGCTTGTCCTGACAGTGTAGAGGAACCTCTGTGATTGAGGAGAAAATTGTAGAAATTTGCTGAATAATGATTAATTATCCACCGAGACTATCCTGGTCACATACTATTTGAACTTCATACACAACACATAATCTCTTCCACTCAGATCAACTCAGATCATCACACATGCGGAAATAAAATCAAGCGATAACACATCAATTCATCATACACATTAACACAGTATGTATGGGGAAAGCTTATAGCTGAAAACCCCACGGGTATTTTGTATATTATAATGGAGAAATCATGTAACAAACTCGATACAATACTCCTCACAAGTACTCGATAATTTCTCATACAGTTACCTGATCTAATTCCATTTTGAACGGAGTTCTTGGTAGTGGAGGAACCGCCAATTGCCTTGCCTCTATTGCGTGTTTCAATGCTATGGGATGGCCTCTTTATATAGATAAACCACCAGCACAGACCACACAATCCTCATGGGCTTACTCCCCTTTATCTGTGTGTGCCAGTATGATGTAGTCTGGCCCGATAGCTAACTCCACCTTTCATCTACCTCTTTCACTGGTCTCCACTGAACTGATCATGCACTGTAGTGAACTGATGTGTTCTTGAGTTGAATAATGAGTTACTAATTAATGAATTAAATAATATTTAATTCACTCCACTCATAACTAATTGATTAGCTAGTTAAACTAATCTCGACTAGTTCAACTAAAATAAACAGAACACAACTCCACTATCTGTCTCATTAACTCCTCCAAACTTCTGCCACTGAAGTCCAACTGAAGTCAACCATGCATGATGCCATCAAACCCTTGGGAACCACATGATTCCTCTGTCAGATGCATGAGCCACTTCTGTAGCTCGAACTGAAGTGCTCCAAGAGAGTAAACTGCTATTTATAGTCTAAATATTATTAAGGGTAAATAATATTTGACTTCCCTGTTTTAAGGAGAGGCAGTCTAAAAATAGACTTCGACCTCTTTGACCTCAAAAATAGAGTCTCATCTATTTTTACCAACATGACACATACTTCAAGAATCTCAAACTGGAATCCTCGAACCATGCTCCATATTTCTAAAAATAGACATAGTCTAAAAATAGATTTTGCGCCAGAATTTGCCTGCGGGCCCACTTAGTGAAGGCGACTTCATTTCACTAAGATCCATCATCTTGCTGCATTTTCAACACTCCCTCTCAGCAATATATGGATTATCTACAACCCCTATCCTGCCTCTGTGGAATTCGAACTTGCTCCTGGTGAGCGCCTTCGTCAGGATGTCGGCATCCTGATCCTCCGTGGGAACATATGAAAGCATCATGATTCTCCGCTGAACACAATCTCTGATATGATGGTACCTGATGTCGATGTGTTTGGACCTATCATGAAATAATGGATTAGCCGAGATTTTAATGCAACTCTGGTTATCACAGTAGATCACTGTAGGCTCCAAATGCAACCTGAACAAACCTGCGAGGATCTTCCTCATCCAAATAGCCTCGCATGCGGCCAAGCTAGCTGCCATGTACCATTTCTGGCGAAATGAGTGCCACGGATCTGCACTTTCTGTACACCCCGGGAAGAGCTGCTGTCGACCCAATGCTGAAAACTCCTCCAGATGTGCTCTTCCGGTCCGTTGGGCTCCCTGCCCAATCTGCATCAGTGAAGCCAGAAAGCTTCGCTCCATCCTCCTGTCTGTACCATAGACCATATCCCTATGTGCCTCTAATATAGCGCAATACATGCTTGCCTGCCTTCCAAAAGAGCTTGGTAGGCTTAACCATAGCTTGCGAAAGCTGGTTAACTGCATAGCATATATCGGGTCGTGTATTGACCGGATACATAAGCGACCCCACCAACTGTCGATAGACAGTGGCATCCACTACCTCCGCTGAAGTAGCATCCTCCTTCCTCCAACCACCAGGAAGAGGAGTGTCAACAGGCTTACAGCCTTGCATGTTGAACCTCTCCAGAATCTCCCGGGCATACTTTCCCTGAGAAACAAATAGTCCTCCACTACGCTGCCAAATCTCCAATCCCAGGAAATAATGAAGGATGCCCAAGTCCTTCATCTCAAACTCTCGTGCAAGATCCTCCTTGCATGAAAGTATCAACTTCTCATCACCAGTCAAAATCAGATCATCTACATACAGTACGATGATCAACAGCTTCCCCTCCACCACAATCTGGTACAGGTTTGGATCCGCCTCACTCTTGGAGAATCCAAGCCCGGTGAAGTAGCTGTCTATCCGAGTGTACCAAGCCGAGGTGCTTGCTTCAGCCCGTACAGTGCTCTCTTGAGTCGGCACACATGCGACTCACTGCTGAAGATCTCAAAACCTTCAGGCTGCTCTATGTACACCTCTTCCTCAATAACTCCATTGAGGAACGCAGTCTTCACATCCATCTGATGAATGTGCCACCCCATCTGCGCTGAGAGAGAAAGGATCGTCCGTATGGAAGAGTACCTTGCGACAGGTGCAAAATTCTCCTCATAGTCAATCCCCTCGATCTGTGAGAAGCCACGGGCGACAAATCTCGCCTTGTACTTCTCCACACTCCCGTCAGCCGCCTGCTTCACTTTGTAGATCCATCGCGAACCCACCACTGATTTTCCCACCGGTCTTGGGACAATCTCCCATGCACTGTTCCTGGCGATCGAATCATATTCTTCGATCATGGCATCAACCCATGCGGGTTCCTCCACAGCTTCCTCAAAAGAGGATGGCTCCGTCACAACACATTGACTCACAAGAGCCATGTATCCAGTGTACCGATCCGGTGACTGTCTCTATCTGCGCTGTGCTGTAGGTGGTCCCACAACCTTCTCTGCATCTCGAGCCAGTCGCTCATCTTCTGTAGTGTGCATGCGCCCTCTGATGGTTGGCGCTGCATGGGTGGTTTCTTCCACCTCTTGAACCTCCTCTTGTGGCTGATCCACATCCAGAAGCTCCTCCTTAGGAACTAACAGCTCCTCATCTGCATGCAAGTGTAGCTCCCTCTCAAGCGAACACTGCATGGCTTTCTCCTCCTGAAATTTTATATCTCGTCGCACAACAGTCTTGCGACTGTCTGACAAATACACCCGGTAATTGTGAGGTGTATCAGTGTACCCCACAAATATTCCAACCTCGGCAGTTGGATCCAGCTTCCTTCTCGCATCCTTCGTCACATGCATGTAGACAGGAGAACCAAAGATCCGCAAATGGGAAATATCAGGCCTCTTGCCAGAATAAGCCTCCTCCGGTGTACTCATGCCAAGAACCTTGTGAGGACAACGATTCTGCACATACACTGTTGTATTGCATGCCTCATCCCACAAGTGAAGGGGTAGGCCCTGATCATGCAACATCGCCCGTGCAGCACCCACGATCGTTCTGTTCTTCCGCTCAGCCACCCCGTTCTGCTGTGGGTTATGGGGTGCGATGAGCTCTCTCCGAATCCCTTCTGCGCTGCAGAACTCCTTGAATTCAGCTGAGATGAATTCACCACCGTTATCACTCCTTAGAGCAATCACCTTCTTCCCCGACTCCTTCTCGACCAGTGCCTTAAACTCACAGAACTTCGCGAATGTATCGCTCTTCTTCTGCATGAAGAAGATCCAGCACTTTCGAGAGAAATCATCAACAAAGATCACATAATACATGTGCTTTGCTGTCGAAGCAACTGAGAAAGGACCACACACGTCTGTGTGAACTCTCTCAAGGATCGTCGTGGCGCGACTATCCTTCTCGTGAGAGGTGGCTTTCACATACTTCCCTAAAGTACACCCCTTGCACTGATCTGACTGCGCAAGAGTGCCCTTAGGAAGCCCAGTAGAAATCTGCTGCAGGATCTTCTAAGCTCCATGGTGAAGGTGGCCCAATCTCCTGTGCCACAGTTCGCCCTCATCATCCCGGCTCACCACTTCTCCCGCCTTGCATGCCATTGCTGCGCAGCAATCTACCTGCAACTGATAAAGGTTCTTGGTTCGAACCCCTATCTTCTGGGTCTCTCCAGTAGTCTTACTGCGCAGGAAGGCTTTTCCTTCGCTAAAGACCACATCATACCCCTTATCCTCCAACATCGCCACAGAAATCAGGTTCTTCTTCAATCCAGGTACATGCATGGCATCCTTCAAGACAAAGGGTTTACCAGACTCCCTCTGAAAGGATATGGTACCGATACCAGTTGCACTGTATCTACCATCATCGCCCATCTCGATGTGCACACCCAAATCTTTGTCCTCCAGATCTGAGAACAACTCCCGATCTCCCGTCATATGAAATGATGCACCGCTGTCCAAGAACCATACCGATCCCATCACACTTGAAACCAAGCATGCGATCAGTGAGCTTTTGGCGATACTGAGGTATTTGGCAATATTGTCGCCCTTCTCCATCTTGATGTTCCTGAGCTTATATTTGAGTGCCAGCTTCCTTTGGTCGCTCTTACTCTGGAATAGATCCGTCAAAGCTTTCCACATTAGAAATGGAGAAGCCTTTCCATGCAGGCTGGATACAATATTATCCTTGACGCCCTCCAACAGGATCCTTCGACATTTCGCCATCTTCTTTTTCCATACTTCGACTTCAGCAGGATCAGTGGGCTTTTGGACATTCGTATCTACGAACTCCTTCAGACCATTATCTTCTAATACTGTTTCCATGCGATCCTTCCATGCAACATAATTCGAACTGCCTTCAAGAGCATATTCGAGTCGCAAACCGTTGAAAGACATTTTCAACACCGGCACCAAGAAACAAAACTGCTGCAAAATTCGAATTCCACCTCAAAGCTCAACCGCTCTAGATCTGTGAGAACAAATTATTTCTAGCACAGAGATTGACTGCAAGGGGCGTTTACCAGACCTTTCACTTTCCGAAGAAAGATGAATCCGGAGGCTACCTGGCCCGCATGCAGACTCTGTCTATCGAAATAAGTTTGTAATCACTGTGATGATCAATCTCTGCTTCAATAGCTCCGATACCATGTAGAAATTTGCTGAATAATGATTAATTATCCACCGAGACTATCCCGATCACATACAATTCGAATTTATATGCAACACATAATCTCTTCCACTCAGATCATCACACATGCGGAAATAAAATCAAGCGATAACACATCAAATCATCATACACATTAACACAGTATGTATGGGGAAAGCTTATAGCTGAAAACCCTACAGCTATTGTGTATATTATAATGGAGAAATCATGTAACAAACTCAGTACAATACTCCTCACAAGTACTCAGTACTTTCTCATAAAGTTACCCACAATCTAGCTCAGTTTTGAATAGGTTACTGGTTCAAAACTCACCGCCAATTGCCTTGCCTCTATTGCATGTTTCAATGCTATGGGATGGCCTCTTTATATAGATAAACCACCAGCCTGAACTACGCAATCCTCATGGGCTTACTCCACCTATCTGTGTGTTGCAAATAGCAACAGTATAGTCACAACTGATAGCTAAATCCACCCTTTCATCTACCTCTTTCACTGGTCTCCAATGAACTGATCATGCACTGTAGTGAACTGATGTGTTCTTGAGTTGAATAATGAGTTACTAATTAATGAATTAAATAATATTTAATTCACTCCACTCATAACTAATTGATTAGCTAGCTAAACTAATCTCAACTAGTTCAACTAAAATAAACAGAACACAACTCCACTATCTGTCTCATTAACTCCTCCAAACTTCTGCCACTGAAGTCCAACTGAAGTCAACCATGCATGAGTCCATCAAACCCTTGGGAACCACGTGATTCCTCTGTCAGATGCATGAGCCACTTCTGTAGCTTGAACTGAAGTGCTCCAAGAGAGTAAACTGCTGTTTATAGTCTAAATATTATTAAGGGTAAATAATATTTGACTTCCCTGTTTTAAGGAGAGGCAGTCTAAAAATAGACTTCGACCTCTTTGACCTCAAAAATAGAGTCTCATCTATTTTTACCAACATGACACATACTTCAAGAATCTCAAACTGGAATCCCTGAACCATGCTCCATATGTCTAAAAATAGACATAGTCTAAAAATAGATTTTCCGCCAGAATTTTCCTGCGGGCCCACTTAGTGAAGGCGACTTCATTTCACTAAGCTCCATCATCTTGCTGCATTTTCAACAAAAATTTCCTCGTATTCCTCCATGACTTTTTCCATCTGCTGCAGCCATACAAGGGAGCCCTATTTCGAGGTTGTGGCCATAATATTCTTCTTTCCTTGTGAGCAAGTGTTAAGGAAAATAAATTTCCTAGTTTGGGAATCAATCTTACTATGTTGTTTTGCAGTAGTCAAAGAGACCACAAGAGGCGATACTACTTCCGGTATCCTATACAAGCTATTCCCTAAATTAATAACAATAGAATGAGGCCTAGAATCATACACAACATGTCGCCTCCACAAGTATGGTTGGCCCAATAACACATTAGCTACATCAAGAGGAGCAACATCACACAATACCTCATCCGTGAATGGCTTTATGTTGTATAGAAGGCGACACTGTTGGCAGAAGTGAAGATCTCTCCCTGGGTGAAGCCACCCGATGGTATATGGTTGCGGGTGTGCTATGGTCGATAAGCCAAGATGCTTCATGACCTCTGCTGAAATGAGGTTCTTTTGGCTTCCGCTATCGATAAGAAATTGCAGTGGAAAACCCTTCACCCAAATTTCCGAATGGAAGAGGCACTCCCCCTCCTTTGGATCCTTGGGATCCTCCCTCTGGAGCCTAGTGGTGGCAACAATGGCACTAGGGTCTGCATCAATGATCTGATTCCCTTTTTCATCTCCCTTTTCTGGTTCTAGCTCAGGATCAGAACATGCATCTGATTCGGGTGACTTCAATTCGACTACCAGCGGCTGTTTGGCTCGACACTCGTTTGTACTGTGAGTGGGGCTGTTATGAAATTCACACCACTTCCCTGTGTCCTTTGGATTTTTGGTGGTGTTATGATTCACATCGCTTTGGCTCTACCCCCTATTTTTCTATTCCGGGGCACCTTTCCCTGGCTTCAGATTTGCGGATCCAAAGTCTCGCTTCTTCTGCTTAAATTTCTGCTCAATCTTGGTGGCATAACGATGCCATGCCAAGTGAGGTAATGTCGAGGAACTCCATTTCCTCCTTAATTTTTCTGTGAAGATAGCTATATTACTTGAGCACCAAATGTCTCTCTGAATCTTTAATACCCAACTTTGAGCGCAGGGTGTGGAACAAATTCATTTGTTCATGCACATCTTGATCTCTTTACTGCCGCAACATGGTCCATTGGATGCACTTGTACTCATAGCTCCCCAAGGGGTAATATTGTTCCTTGATTCCATCCCAGAATGAATTCCAAGTGGGTGAAGCTAAGAAGAGAGAGGGTTACCCATTGTCCTTTTTCTCACAGCATGTTTCCCACTAGTCTTTGACATCGGGGGCATCTTTGAGGAGTGAAAAAATAATATATTCTCTGTCGAAGAAATAATGGACCGAGAAATACCCTTCTAGAAAATTCAACCATCTATCTATGACGTTTGTATCTATCTGTCCTTCAAATACAGGAATGTATAATTTTACCTGTATCTTGAAGGGAGTGGTGACTCTAGAGTGGTTGTTGGATGCAGATGCATCATAGGTGGCCAGCTGTTGAAGGATCTGAGCAAAGTTATCCATCATCGCGTTCCTTTGTTTCTTGAGTGCCTCCTTGAGCAATATTTTGATAAGATCTCCTACTCACTCATATTTCTTTTCTTCTTCCATGGGAGGTCATCAGGGTTTGCAAGGCTAATCTTACAAGGGTTCAACCAGATCAAGCCCTAACTCTTTATACCCTGACCTTGTTGGGGACATGCAAAGAAAAACAGAGAAAGAGCAGACCACTCTGATACCACTGATCCATATTTATGCAGGAACACAATAAAATATAGAAATAGGCATAAACATAGAGATGCAGTAGAAATAATACTTCATTTCATTTATATCAAATAACTGAAATATGTTTACAGACAAAATGGAAATAAATTGGCTTGGGCAATGGTAGCTTATCTTTGAGAAGAGATGTGGTGGCTACATGCCTTTGAACTGTGTTACAATGAGGCTCGAAGGCCTATTTATTGTTGAAAAATATTGAAAAACCCTAAACATCCAAAAATATAACCCTAGGAGATGAAGCGCCAAAACTGTGGGCCCCATTTGGGTAAATTGGTGTTTCAACTTCTCGGGGACGTAACTTTGGCATATGATCTTCATTTGACACACTCAATGTATCGTTATAAATATCTATCTGAGGAGTACAACTTTTTCTGTGAGAAACATTGGTCCATGGAACCATGTTCCTCCCGGGGTTCCCACAAAAGGATCATTAGGGCCCCAAAACGACTCCGGAAGTTCAGGACCCAAAAACCTCCTAAAAATAGTAAGTTGTACCGAAAGTGAAAAACTGAAAGAACCGATGGTGGGGGTCCAAATGGAATTGGTGGGTGGCCACCAATATCCAATTGGATCATTCCTCCCCCCTTTGGAAGCAATGGTCCCCATTGCGTTGAGATCCTCCATGAGATGAGGCAAATTTTTTTGAACTCAGTATTATATTTGTCGAAGATGTCATGGACCTGCGGGCATACATGTTGGATGCGTTCAGTAAATTTGGTTTCTTTATCAACCTGAGCCAATAAATGTGTGGATTCTGTCTATGTAGTCACATGAGGTATGGAAACATCAGGTGGCGGTGCATCAGGGTTCAGTCAATGGAGTGCTTGTCCTGACAATGTAGAGGAACTTTTGTGAGTGAGCAGAAAATGTCCTCATATTCCATCATGACTTTGTCCATCTGCTACAACTGTGCAAGGGAGCACTGTTTCGAGGTTGTGGCCACAATAGTCTTCTTTCCCTGTGAGCGAGTTGTAAGAAAAATAAATATCCTGGTTTGGGAAACAATCTTACTGTGTTGTTTTGCAGTAGTCAAAGAGATGACAGGAAGTGGTAGTACCTCCAGTATCTTGTACAAGTTATTCCCCAAAGTAATAAAAAAAAAATGAGGCCTAGAATCATACAGAACATGTCGCCTCCACAGGTATGGTTGGCCCAATAATACATTAGCTACATCAAGAGGAGCAACATCACACAATACCTCATTTTTGAATGGCTTAATGTTGTACTAAAGGTGGCACTGCTTGCGCACGCAAATATCTCTCCCTAGGTGAAGCCACCCGATGGTATACAGCTGCGGGTGTGCTATGGTCGGTAGGATGAGCCACTTCATGAACTCTTCTGAAATGAGGTTCTTTTGGCTTCCTCTATCGACAAGAAATTGCAGTGGAGAACCCTTCACCCACATCTGCGAATCGAAGAGGCGCTCCCCCTCCTTAGGATCCTCGGGATCCTTCCTCTAGAGCCTGGTGGTGGAAACTCTGGCGTTGGGGTCTGCATCAATGATCTAATTCCATTTGTCATCTCCCTTCTCTGGTTCTAGGTCAGGTTTAGAGCATGCATATGATTCGGGTTCCTTCAGTTCAGCCACCAGCCACTGTTTGGCCCAACACTCATTTATGCTGTGAGTGGGGCTGTTATGAAATTCACACCACTTCCTCATATCCTTTGGATTTTTGGAGGTGTTATGATTCACCCCGCTTTGGCTCTACCCCCTATTTTGTGATTCGGGGGCGCCTTTCCTTGGCTTCGGATTCGCGGATCCAAAGTCTCGCTTCTTCTGCTTAAATTTATGCTCAATCTCGGCGGCATAGAGATATACCGTGCCAAGTGAGGTAATGTCGAGAAACTCCATTTAATCCTGAATTTTTCTACGTAGAAAACTATGGTACTTGAGCACTAGATGTCTCTCCAAATATTTAATACCCAACTTTGTGGGCAAGGTATGGAACAAATTCGTTTGTTCATGCACATCTTGATCCCTTTACTGCCACAGTGCGGTCCATTGGATGTACTTGTCCTGATAGCTCCCCATAGTGTAATATTATTCCTTGATGCCATATTGGAATGAATTCCAAGTGGGTGTGGATGAGAACAGAGAGGGTTCCCCCTTGTCCTTTTTCTCACAGTAGGTTTCCCACCAGTCTTTGACATGGGGGGCAGCTTTGAGGAGTGCAAAAATAATCTTTTCTCGGTCGGAGAAATCATGGACTGAGAAATACCCTTCTAGCAAATTGAACCATCTATCTATGGCATCTGCATCTATCTAGCCTTCAAATATAGGAATTTCAAAGTTTACCGGTACCTTGAAGGGAGTGGCGCTTCTAGAGTAGTTGTTGGATGCAGATGCGCCGTAGGTGGGCAGCCGTTGAAGGATCTAAGAAAAGTTATCCATCATCGCATTCCTTTGTTTCTCGAGGGCCTCCTCGAGCAATATTTTGATAGGATATCCTGTTCCCTCATCTTTCTTTTCTTCCGCCATGGGAGGTCCTTGGGGTTTGCGAGGCTGATCTTGAAAGGGTTCAACCAGATTGAGCCCTAACTCCTTATACCCTGAGCTTGTTGGGGACATGCAAAGAAAAAAAGAGAAAGAGAAGACTGCGCTGATACCACTGATCCAGATTTATGCACGAACACAATAGAATATAGAAATAGACATAAACACAGAGGTGCAGTGGAAATAATACTTCATTCCATTAATATCAAATAACTGAAATATGTTTACAGACAAAATGGAAACAAACTAGCTAGGGCGATGGTAGCTTCTCTCTAAGAAGAGATGTCGCAACTACATGCCTCTTAACTGTGTTACAATGAGGCTCGAAGGACTATTTATTGTTGAGAAATAATTAAAAACCCTAAAAATCCAAAAACCCAACCCTAGGAGATGAAGCACCAAAACAATGGGCCCCGTTTGGGTAAATTGGTGTTTCAACTTCCCGGGGACATAACTTTGGCATACGATCTTAGTTTTAGGTGCTCAATATCTCGTTAGAAAGATATATCTAAGAAGTGAAACTTTTGGTGTGAGAAAAATTAGTACATGGAACCATGTTGCTCCTATGTTTCCAAAAAAATGATCATTAGGGCCCCAAAACGGCTCTGGAAGTTCAGGACCCAAAAACCTGCTAAAAATAGTAAGTTGTGCTAAAAGTGAAAAACTGAAAGATCCGATGGTGGGGGTCCAAATGGAATAGGTGGGTGTCCACCAATATCCACATGGATCATTCCTCCTACCTTAGGAAGAAATGGTCCCCATTGCGTTGAGATCCTCCATGAGATGAGGCAAATTTTGTTGAATTCGGTATTAGATTTGCCGAAGATGTCATGGACCTGTGGGCAGACATGCTCGATGCGTTCAGTAAATTTGGTTTCTTTATCATCCTCAAAAATACATGTGTGGATTTTATCTGTGTAGTCGCATGAGGAATGTCAGCATCAGGCGGCGTTGTGTCAGGGGTCAGATCAATGGAGTGCTTGTCCTGACAGTGTAGAGGAACCTTTGTGAGTGAGGAGAAAATGTCCATGTATTCCTCCATGACTTTATCCATCTGCTACAGCTGTGCAAGGGAGCCCTGTTTCGAGGTTGTGGCCACAATATTCTTCTTTCCCTGTGAGTGAGTTGTAAGGAAAATAAATTTTGTGGTTTGGGAAACAATCTTACAGCGTTGTTTTGCAGTAGTCAAAGAGATGATAGGAAGTGGTACTACCTTTGGTATCCTCTACAAGTTATTCCCAAAAGTAATAACAACAAAACGTGGTCTAGAATCATACATAGAATTTTGCTTCCACAAGTATGGTTGGCCCAATAATACATCAGCTACATCAAGAGGAGCAATATCACACAATACCACATCCGTGAATGGCTTGATGCTCTACAGAAGGTGACACTACTGGCGGATGTGAAGATCTCTACCTGAGTGAAGCCACCCGATCGTATACGACTGTGGGTGTGCTATGGTAGGTAGGTTGAGCCGCTTCACACCCTCTACTGAAATGAGGTTCTTTTGGCTTTTGATATCGATAAGAAATTGTAGTGGAGAACCCTTCACCCACATCTGCAAATGGAAGAGGTACCCCCCCCTCCTTTGGATCCTCGAGATCCTCCCTCTAGAGCCTAGTGGTGGAAATAATGGCATTGGGGTGCCTTTTTCATCTCCCTAATCTAGTTCTAGCTTAGGAGCAGAACATGCATCTGATTCGGGTGCCTTCAGTTCGGCCACCAACGAATGTTTGGCCCAACACTCGTTTGTGTTGTGAGTGGCGTTGTTATGAAATTCACACCACTTGCCCATGTACTTCTTTGGATTTGTGGTGGTGTTCTGATTTGCCCTGTTTTGGTTCTACCCTCTGTTTTGTGATTCGGGGGCACCTTTCCCTGGCTTCGGTTTCGTAGATCCAAAGTCTCGCTTCTGCTTAAATTTCTGCTCAATCTTGGCGACATAGTGATATGTCGTGCCAAGCGAGGTAATGTCAAGGAACTCCATTTCCTTCTGAATGTGTCTTTGCATATAGTTGTGGTACTTGATCACCAGATGTCTCTCCGAACGTTTAATACCCAACTTTGTGCGTAGGGTATGGAACAAATTCACCTGTTCGTGCATATCTTAATCCCTTTGCTACCACAACATGGTCCATTGGATGTACTTGTCCTCATAGCTCTGCACGCGGTATATTGTTCCTTGATGCCATATCAGAACAAATTCCAAGTGGGTGCGGCTAAGAACAGATAGGGTTCCCCATTGTCCTTTTGCTCATAGTAGGTTTCCCACCAGTCTTTGACATTGGGGGCGGATTTGAGGATTGCAAAAATAATATTTTCTCGATCGGAGAAATCATGGACCGAGAAATACCCTTCTATAAAATTCAACCATCTATGGCATCTGCATCTATCTGGCCTTAAAATATAGGAATGTCAAAGTTTACTTGTACCTTGAAGGGAGTGACGCCTCCAGAGTGGTTGTTGGATGCAGATGCGCCGTAGGTGGGAAATCATTGAAGGATCCAAGCAAAGTTATCCATCATCACGTTCCTTTGCTTCTCGAGGGCCTCCTCAAGCAATATTTTGATAGGATCTCTTGCTCCCTCGTCTTTCTTTTCTTCTGCCATGGGAGGTCGTCGAGGTTTGCGAGGCTGATCTTGCAAGGGTTCAACCAGATCGAGCCCTAACTCCTTATACCTGACCTTGTTGGGGACATGCAAAGAAAAACAGAGAAATGGAAAATCACTCTGATACCACTGATCTTGATTTATGTAGGAACACAATAAAATACAGAAATGGATATAAAAACATAGATGCAGTGGAAATAATACTTTATTTCATTAATATCAAATAACTTAAATATGTTTACAGACAAAACGGAAATAAACTAGCTAGGGCGATGGTAGCTTATCTCTGAGAAGATATGTCGCAGCTACATGCCTCTTAACTATGTTAAAATGAGGCTCGAAGGCATATTTATTGTTGAGAAATAATTAAAAACCCTAAAAATCCAAAAACCTAACCCTAGGAGATGAAGCACCAAAACTATGGGCCTTGTTTGGGTAAATTGGTGTTTCAACTTCTTAGGGACGTAACTTTGGCATATGATCTGTGTTTGAGGAACTCAATATCTCGTTAGAAATATCTATCCGAGGAGTACAAATTTTTGTGTGAGAAACATCAGTACATGTAACCATGTTTCTCCTATTTTTCCAAAAAAATGATCATTAGGGCCCCAAAATGACTCCGGAAGTTCAAGACCCAAAAACTTACTAAAAATAGTAAGTTGTGCTGAAAGTGAAAAATTGAAAGAACTGATGGTGAGGGTCCAAATGGAATAGGTGGGTGGCCACCAATATCCACATGGATCATTTCTCCTGCCTTAGGAATAAATGGTCCCCATTGCGTTGAGACCCTCCATGAGACGAGGAAAATTTGTTGAACCAGATATTAGATTTGTCGAAGATGTCATGCAACTGCGAGCAGACATACTGGATGCTTTCAGTAAATTTGGTTTCTTTATTAGTCTCTTACAGTAAATGGATTCTGTATGTGTATTCGAATGAGGTATGGGAACATCAGGCAGTGGGGCGTCGAGGTTCAGATCGATGGAGTGCTTGTCCTGACAGTGTAGAGTAAACTTTTTCAGCGAGGAGAAAATGTCCTCGTATTCCTGCATGACTTTTTCCATCTGTTGCATGTTGAAGATTGCAACAAGAAACAATGAAATTGGCATCCAGAAACAACATCCTTGATCCTAGTGAAAATTAAGCACCGAAACTAGGTGGGGCCCACACAGGCTATTTTTAGGTGGATGTCTATTTATAGATGCATGAGAAAATTCTATTTATATTTGAGGTCTATTTATAGATGTATTTGCAAGTTCTATTTATAGATTTCATGTCTATTTATAGATGCATGTCGACTATTATTATCCCTTAATAATATTTGGACAATAAACAATAATCTATTCTCAATGATTACTTGGAAATAGTTAACTAAAGTGGAAAATCATTTAGCTATATAAATTTCAAGTTGAGTGGTTGGTTTGTGGGACATGCAAGTGGACTTAGTTGTAACTAAGTGATTCAAAGTTGTAACAAATTTGGAAGTGTAGTTATGAAAGGTGTAAAGTATTTTAACTCGGTTAAGTGAGTTAAACTCAGTTGTGCTAGTTGTAACTGAAGATAAACTAGTGAGAGATCAAGTGAATTAATTATTAATTAATTCACAATCATTGGTCTCACATGCAACTAAATATTTACTACTGTTAACTACATGCATGTCAGATCCAGTGGATACCCAGTTGAGATGTAGGTGAAAGGGACAGATTGACTATCAGTTGTGACATTAGTGGTTGCACACATGCAACCAAACACACATTGGATGTGCCTATGAGGATTTCGTAGTCAAGGTAGGTAAGAATCAAGCATTCAGAGCTTCTTGACCATCAGGGATTGTGCAGTAGAGGCAGGCTATTTGAAGGCAGTAAATTGGCTAAGGAAATTGCCAATTTTTGTATGATAGTGTGAGACAGTTAGCTATTTTACTGAGAGCTCTTGGATTGGAGCTCTGTATGTAACTGTTTCATTATCCATGGTATAATACATAATATAAAATAGTGGGGGTTTTAGCTTTATTCTTTCTTGGTAAATTATTTGTGTTATGTGTGATTTATCTTTCTTCATGATATTGTGATTGGCGATTGTGTTTCAAATTCTACAAAGATTTTGTAGAAGCGATTCTGTATTTAACAATGGCATATAATTGTTAGATAAGGAGAATCTAGGAAATACATATTTTTTATTAAATTTCTACATGGTATCAGAGCACATAAAATTTCAATTGTGAAGCAGGAGCTCAGTTTGTTGTTGGAAAGAATTAAAATTTGCAGAAAGACTTTATTGGTGCTACAACTGATTCAAGATTGAAATGGATTTCAATGGCTTGATGTTAGAGTATGAACTCAAAGGCAGCTTGAATTAAATTACTTTGAATGATAGGATGGAGGCAGTACTCGAAGACAATGGCTTGAAGTAATTCATTGAAAAATATGTTCCTAAGCCAAATGTTGCAGATTTTGTAAATATTGATGCATGGCGAAAGAAAGTGGCAAAGGCGAGGAGGATTCTGTTGGAAGGAGTATGATACCACATTGTCTCAAGCCTTCATGGAAAAGCCACACCATATGCTATGTGGAAGGCTTTGACAGATCTATTTCAAAGCAGCAACGACCATAGGAAATTGGCGCTCAAAGGTAAAATCAAGATGGAAAAGAATGACACTATTCCGATATACTTAAATTTTTTTGTCCAATGTCAGGATGAACTTGGGAGTGTAGAAATAAGTGTTTCTGATGATGATTTGGTGAGTTTGGCTCTTCTAGGACTTCCTAAAAGTTGGCACAGTTATGAATACTTTCTCAATGGATGGAAAAATTTGTCGGATTGGGAACGACTGTGGTTGGATCTGGTGTAGGAGGAGTTTAGGCAGAACAACAGAGATGGCTCTTCATAAAAGCATGATGATGAAGAGAATTGTGCTTTGGCTACCAAGGCGAAGAAGGCGAAGGAGAAGAAATTACATTCTAAATCTGAGGCTGGTGAAGATGGCAAGGAGCAAAACATGTCCAAAGTGAAGTGTTTTCATTGTCACGAGCATGGACATATTGCCACAAATTGTCCACAAAAGAAGAAGAACAAGATGGTTGCTAGAGCTACAGCTGGTGAGGCCCTTACCTCAAAATTTGAGCTTGACTTCTCATTGGTCACATGCATGGTGTCAAGTGAATTTGGATTGGGGTGGTACTTGGATAGTGGTGCTTCCTTTCACATGACGAGAGATAAGAAAATTTTTAGTGACTTGGAGGAGAGAGATCTCTAGATGCATATTGAGTTGGGTGACGATGGACGATACAGTGTGACTGGAATTGGTACCATTAACTTTCAGAGGGTGCCAGGTAAACTCTTTCATTTAAAAGATGTAATGCATGTACCAAGTTAGAAGAAGAATTTAGTCTCAGTCACAATGTTAGAGGATAGAGGCTATGATGGTGTCTTTAGTGAAGGGAAAGTTTTCCCGCGACACAAAGAAATAGGGAAAGCCAAGAAGGTTGGGATTCAAGTTAAGAATATCTATAAAATTGATGTAGATGGGATTTCTACAGAGCTTCCTACAGTTGGGAAGTGTGAGAAAGCCATGAAATTGACCCTTGAGAGGGAGCTGGATTTGCATCCAGGTAAGGGTGAACCTCAGGATGTGGAGCAGCCACAAGATGAGGATCCTGGAGTGGGAGCAACCACTCATGCAAAGAAATTTCATGCCGAATGGGCAGAGGGAGTGCATGTAACTATACCACAAGGTGAGAGGTGGGGTGACATACATGGATAATCCCAAGAAGAAATTTTTGGGCAGGATTCATGGAGATGGTGTGGATCTCATGAATTTAACCTAGCTATGAGGAGCCCACAAAGTAGCAGTAGCAGAATCAGTTGGATTGATGCAGTCAGATGTCATGAGGACATGAAATCAAAGTGATAGTGTTGGATACTGGAGCAAGGATCAGAGTTGACAAGAAGTGCAGAGTGCATGAATGCATAGGTCAACAACGCAGTGGATCCATAAGACATGTGCAATTGATACCAGAAAAAGTCAGAAGACCTTGATGACAGATGCATTATACTGATTCAGTTGTTTGGAGGCTATTCAGTTTCGGAAATGTTGCATGCAAAAGGTTGAAGGGCACATGCATGGAGCTGCATCGCATATGCAAAAGGTTGCAGGGTGCATGCATGGAGTTGCATGTCGCATGAAAAGACATTCCTTTCTTGTTGAGAGGGAGTGTTGAAGATTGCAACAAGAAACAATGAAATTGGCATCCGGAAACAACCTCCTTGATCCTAGTGAAAATTAAGCACCAACACTAGGTGGGGCCCACACATGCTATTTTTAGGTGGATGTCTATTTATATATGCATGAGAAAATTCTATTTATAGATTAGGTCTATTTATAGATGTATGTGCAAGTTCTATTTATAGATTTCATGTCTATTTATAGATGCATGTTGACTATTATTATCCCTTAATAATCGTTGGACAATGAATGATAATCTATTCTCAATGAGCACTTGGAAATAGTTAACTTAAATGGGAAATAAGTTAGCTATAGAAATATCGAGTTGATTGGTTGGTTGGTGGGACATGCAAGTGGACTTAGTTGTAACTGAGTGATTCGAAGTTGTAACAGAGTTGGAAGTGTAGTTATGAAAGTTGTAAAGTAGTTTAACTCAATTAAGTGAGTTAAACTCGGTTGTGCTAGTTGTAACTAAAGAGACACTAGTAAGAGATCAAGTGAACTAATTATTAATTAATTCACAATCAGTTGCCTCACATGCAACTGAGGATTTACTATTGTTAACTACATGCATGTTAGATACAATGGAGACCCAGTTGAGATGTAGGTGAAAGGGACATATGGACTATCAGTTGTGACATTAGTGGTTTCACACATGCAACCACACACACATTTGATGTGCCTATGAGGATTGCACAGTCAAGGCAAGTAAGAATCAATCATTCAGAGCTTCTTAACCACCAGGGATTGCGCAGTAGAGGTAGGATGTCTGGAGGCAGTAAATTGGCTAAGGAACTTGCCAATTTTTGTATGACAGTGTGAGACAGTTAGCTATTGTATTGAGAGCTCTTGTATTGGAGCTTTGTATATAATTGTTTCATGATCCATGATATAATACATAATAGAAGATAGTGGGGTTTTTATCTTTATGCTTTCCCGGCAAATTATCTGTGTTATGTGTGATTGATCTTTCTTCATGATGTTGTGATTGGCGATTGTGTTTCAAATTCCGCAAATATTTTGTAAAATCGATTTTGTATTTAACAGTGGCATATAATTGTTATATCAGGAGAATCTAGGAAATACATATTTTGTATTAAATTTCTACACTGCAGCCTTGCAGGGGATCCCTGTTTCGAGGTTGTGGCCACAATATTCTTCTTTCCCTCTGAGCGAGTTGTAAGGAAAATAAATTTCCTGGTTTGGGAAACAATCTTACTGTATTGTTTTGCAGTAGTCAAAGAGATGACAGGAGGTGGTACTACCTCTAATATCCTGTACAAGTTATTCCCCAAAGTAATAAAAAAAGAACGAGGACTAGACTTATACACGACATGTCGCCTCCACAAGTATGGTTGGCCCAATAATACATCAGCTACATAAAGAGGAGAAACATCACACAATGCCTCATCTTTGAATGGCTTGATGTTGTACGGAAGGTAGAACTGTTGGAAAATGCGAAGATCTCTCCCTGGGTGAAGTCACCCGATGGTATATGGTTGTGGGTGTGCTATGGTCGGTAGGTCAAGCCACTTCATGACCTCTGCTGAAATGAGGTTCTTTTGGCTTCCATGATCGACAAGAAATTGCAGTGGAGAACCCTTCACCCACATCTGTGAATGGAGGAGGCGCTCCCCCTCCTCTAGATCCTCGGGATCCTACCTTTAGAGCCTAGTTGTGGAAAAAATGGCACTAGGGTCCGCATGAATGATCTGTTTCCCTTTTTCATCTCCCTTTTCTGGTTCTAGCTCAAGATCATAACATGCATTTGAATCGGGTGCCTTCATTTTGGCCACCAATGACTGTTTGGCCCGACAATCATTTGTGCTGTGAGTGGGGATGTTATGAAATTCACACCACTTCCCCATGTCCTTCTTTGGATTTGTGGTGGTGTTTTGATTCACCCTGCTTTGGCTCTGCCCCCTGTTTTGTGATTCAAGAGAGCCTTTCCCTAGCTTCGCATTCACAGATCCAAACTCTCGCTTCTTATGCTTTGCTCAATCTTGGCAGCATAGCAATATGTCGTGCCAAGCGAGGTAATGTCAAGGAACTCCATTTCCTCCCAAATTTTTCTATGCAGACAGCTGCGATACTTGAGCACCATATGTCTCTTTGAATCTTTAATATTGAACTTTGTGCGTAGGGTACGGAACAAATTCGTCTGTGCGTGCACATCTTGATCCCTTTGTTGCCGCAACGTGGTCCATTGGATGTACTTGTCCTCATAGCTCCCCACGGGGTAATATTATTCCTTAATAGCATCTTGGAACAAATTCCAAGTGGGTGCAGCTGAGAACAAAGAGGGTTCCCCCTCGTCATTTTTTTCACAGTAAGTTTCCCACCAGTCTTTGACATGGGGGCGACTTTGAGGAGTGCAAAAATAATATTTTCTGGGTCAGAGAAATCATGGACCGAGAAATACCCTTCTATAAAATTCAACCATCTATCTATGGTATGTACATCTTTCTGGGCTTCAAATACCAGAATTTCAAAATTTTTCTGTAGCTTTAAGGGAGTAGCACCTCCAGAGTGGTTGTTGGATGTAGATGCGTCGTAGGTGGGTAGTCGTTGAAGGATCCGAGTAAAGTTATCCATCATCACATTCCTTTTATTCTTGAGGGCCTCCTCAAGTAGTATTTTGATAGGATCTCTTGCTCCCTCATCTTTATTTTCTTCCACCAAGGGAGTTCGTCAGGGTTTGCGAGGCTGATCTTGCAAGGGTTCAACTAGATCGAGCCCTAACTCCTTATACCCTGACCTTGTTGGGGAAATGTAAATAAAAATAGAGAAAGAGCAAACCGCTATGATACCATTGATCCATATTTTTGCAGGAATGCAGTAAAATACAGAAATAGACATAAACATAGAGATGGAGTGGAAATAATACTTCATTTCATTAATATCAAATAACTGAAATTATTTTACAGACATAATGGAAATAAACTAGCTAGGGAGATGGTAGCTTATCTCTGAGAAGAGTTGTGGTGGCTAGACACCTTTGAACTATGTTGCAATGAGGCTCAAAGGCCTATTTATTGTTTAGAAATAATGAAAAACCCTAAACATCCAAAAAACTAACCCTAGGAGATGAAGCGCCAAAACTTTGGGCCCCGTTTGGGTAAATTGGTGTTTCAAATTCCCTGGGATGTAACTTTGGCATATGATCTCCATTTGACGCGCTCGATATCTCATTAGAAAGCTCTATCCAAGGACTACAAATTTTAGTATGAGAAACATTGGTCTATAGACCCATTTTTCTCCCAAATTTCCTAAAAAATGATCATTAGGGCCCCAAAATGGCTCCAGAAGTTCAGGACCCAAAAACCTGCTAAAAATAGTAAGATGTGTTGAAAGTGAAAAACTGAAAGAAACGATGGTGGAGGTCCAAATGGAATAGGTGTGTGGCCACCAATATCCACCTGGATCACACAAGCTCGACAATATGCATGTGCATCGTTGTGCAGTGGGGGCCACCATAACCCAGCACGCAACACCTTATGCATAGTAGCTTTCCCTGCACAATGGCCTCCTGCCACTCCCCCATGAGCTTCAGCCAAGATTTCTTGCCTTTCATGTTCCAAAACATACCTTATTAATACTTTGTCTGCTCCCAACTTGTACATTTGACCAACAATCAAGGTAAAATCAGTTGTGCGTGAAACCAACTCCTTTTATTGCACAGAGTATTCAACATGCACACTAACAGTAGTCAGAAAGTGAATGATATCTGCAAACTGTTCATCAACCACTTTAATAGAAAAGAGTTGTGCATTAGGTAGTCCCTCCTCCAGACTGGTTGGTTCCTCCCCATTCTCAATGTGTGATAAGTGATCAGGGCCAACATTCAATCTACTAGGCTTAACAATAATTTCAAAATCATAATCCCGAAATAACAACAACCATATACAAATATTCCCCCCCAACATAAGCTTATTTACCAAGTACTTCAAAGAAGAGTGGTCAGTGAACATCTTTAAGTGCCCACCTAGTAGATAATGCCTATATTTATACAGAGCATAAACCATATCCAATCCTTCCCTCTCCGTGGTTGAATAGTTGCGCTTTGCACTAGAGAGATTCCTACTTGCAAAGGAAATAGGGTGATCAATATCTCCTTCTCCTAGTTGTGCTAAGACAACTCCAAGTGCAATGCCATATGCATCAACATGCACATGGAAGACCATGGAATAGTCTGGGGATATTATAATAGTTGCGGTAACCATATTTTCCTTCAACCGCTCAAATGTCTTTTGACATTCCTCATCCTAGAAAAAGGACACATCCTTCTTCAACAATTTCTCCAAGGGTGTAGTGAACAGAGCATATCCTTGAATGAATTTTTTATAATATCTAGTGTCCTAAAATAGAGCGCAACTATTTCTCATTGGTAGGGGCCTATAATTTGATAATAACTACAATCTTGGCTGGATCTACCATCAATCCTTGCTGACAAACAATATTTCCCAACAAGATTCCAAAAGGAACACATAATATACACTTCTTCAAGTTAAGAGATATTTGATGCTTCTTGCAAGTGTCAAGCATCATGCGCAGGTTGGACACATGCTTCTTTACCAATCCAAACATAGTCCAATCATCAAATTACACCTCTATAAACTTGTGCACGAACTCCTTGAATATATCTACTACTATGCGCGAGAATATAACAGGTGCATTATTCAGTCTGAAAAGCATGAATGTGTATTGGAAGGATCCCCATTCTGTTGCAAAAGTGGTCTTAATTCGGTCTTTTGGCACAATACTAATCTGATGATACCCTGAAAATCCATCAATGAAAGAGTAGGCATCTTGTCCTCCCACATTGTCCAATATTTCATTTGAAAATGGAGTAGGGAAGGGGTCATGTACACATGCATCATTCAATTTGCGCAGGTCCATAGAAATCTTTATTTATCCCTTAGTCTTCTTTTCGTAAACAACCATCAAACTCACCCAATCAGACTGCTCCACGGGCTCAATGATTCCTGCAGCAACCATCTTCTCCAATTCTTCCTTCAATTTCTGCTTATATTTTGGATTTAACCAGTATGGTCATTTCTTTAAATGGTGTGCATCTGGCTTCAGAGTGATCTTCATAACTCCCAAATCTCCTACAATTACTTTGAGCTCAGAAAACCTTGTGGGAAACAGGTCCTGCTATTCCATCAATGGCTCTGCAACCTTACCCACTTTTTCATGATCCCAATAATATCCTATTTTAGCCAACTTGGGTTGCTCCTCTGTCCCAGTTTTGACTTCCTTTAGTTTTAAAAGCTTTGTTACGTCCACCATTCCTAACAAGGTCCCTGCAACTACGCGCTCCCCCTCATATTCTAGAACGTTGATATTTCTTGGTTCTTCCTCGTTATATTCCACTGACAAATTCCTGTAGTTGACAATATCCTACATCTGCGCTTCCCATGCTGGCACAAAACACTATACCTGAGGCCAAGAATCATCAAAGACAATTGATATATATCCTATAGGTCTTCATCCAATCCCTCTGATCCACCGGCCATGCCAAAGGTTAACAAAAAACTTTCACTCATTGTAACCCAATTAAGGGTCCCTCAACGTAGCTCCGTCTCCAAATACCATGCAGTAGGGATTGGTCCCAACGAATGGAAAAACATGTGAACCCGTTCGATCCTATGCTTCTTATCCCAAAGCTCCATCCATGCATCCAGGTGTTTGCACAAATCACCTCGGCCACAAAAAATCTCATTTGGTGGGGCCATATGTTGCTCAAAGCGCAACCACATCATTCTATTGCAGTCTTCCTAATCCTCAAATTTTCCTTTGTGTGTATCCCACCAATGTGTTGGAGTTACATGCATAGCAAGATTGAGTGCCCAGAACCTTCGATATTTTGGGACATCCTTTTCCAATTTTTCCAAAAATAATACAACACTATTATAACCATCAAAATAGGGAAGTTACCATACCTTTGAAGAGATGCATCGCAATTTTTTAGTGACTCTGAGGAAATGCAGCACAAACACATCATGCAAACGATTCTTCTAGTTCTCCATTTTTCCATCTGAATCTTAGAAACATGAGTTATCATTTTTCCAATTCAACATCCTATCAATAGTTGGGTTGATCCAATCCTCATCTCATGCAGTCAAATTGTAGATATGGTCAACATCATCTCCTTCGTGCATTGGTTTTGTATATCTCTCCCCTTCCGTCAGATCAAAGGTACTATAAACCGAGTACCATTGTTTTCAAAGATCATGCTCCTCCGCTTCAAGTTGATGATGCCTCCCATATCGATCGTCCAGTCCAACCCTAATACCATGGGTAGGGGTTTGCATCATCCACAATTTTTATTACTTCAAAGTATGCATGCACCTTTACTCTAGCAATGTCTACCAGAACCTGTGGGAGTCTCCCTAGTGGAATGATCTTCTCCTGATTGGTCATGCACAGTAGAATTTTGGACCATTCTAGCTTTGGTTTGCCCATATTCTGCTAGGTATGCTTAGGTATAATGCTTGCATCAGATCCCAAGTCCAAAATTATCTGATCCATCTCATACTCCCCAATTTGCACGGTCATGCGCATCTCCCAACCAGTTCTCTTCTTATTCTTCTAGATCTTGTTTACAACCTTGATTTTAGTATGAGGAAACTCCTTATCCGCCAAGATATCTATCAATGCCTAAAGGTTGTCTACTTCTTTCTAGTTACGCAATAGCTTGATTCATGATTGTAGGAAATTTTTGACTTCATCATCAATCTTCGCTTCTATGATTGACTTGGATGTGGATGCACTTGCAAAAGTAAAATCCTTTCTAGCTTCTACAAAAGTATCCTTTTCCTTCTGCAGGTTGAGTCCTTTCTTATTTTCAGAAGCCTTCCTAATCAATGGCTCTGCATCAACCTTCTTTCCCTCATCTTCTCCAGTGGCAGCACCATTGCGTGTAATTATGTTTACACTCGGATCATCATCTCGCAGCTCAGCTCTAACCATTTCGATATTCTGCGTAGGTGTCTATTGTTGCTTCTCCTACATTATAGCAATAAAAATAGGAAAATCTTCAATAACATGATAAAATTGTCTACAATACTTGCAAGACTGTAGCACAGGGTTCATATAGTTGTGTGCATAGTGTCCATCGTCTCTACAGTTATAGCAAATCAGTTGTCTTCTTCCATGACCTGCACCTCCACCTCTCGCTCCTCCGCTTCCTCTAGTTGGAGATCCACCACGCCTAGAGGGGGATGCTGGTGAATATGGGTTAGCTTGCACTCTATAGAGGTTGTAATTGTATATCATTATATCAAAGGTGCGGCAGTGATGCTCATCATGGCCAACTGAAGAGAAAAACCTACACCATTGCTACTTCAGTTTTGTTACATATCTTCCTAATCGAGGGAAATGGTTTGTGTCATGCCTTCCAGCCACTTGAAATTCAGCACACCATAGCTTAGGAGTACCACTTGGTCCTGCAACATCCCTGGGTCGTAATGGATTTGGTCCTCCCGCTTTCATGTAATCTTGAAGCAACGTACGTTGATCTTTCGTGTGATCGAAACCCTTACAACTTATACACCTGTTGACGAGAAGAAATGTATGGCCAACAGTAGGGGATCTCCCCAGTATAAAGTCCCAATTAGAAAAAGAGCGAGCCCTGAACATGAACACACAATTAATCGAACAATACAAGACAAATGGTTGATGAGTCTCAATGACAATAAAACATTACAAATAGCAAAGCGAGTTAAAGCATGCAGCCGAAGGAAATGTTGTTAGCAGCACATCATTAGGGTCATGCTTGTAAAAGTTGTTCGAACCACAAAAGAAATAGTTCTCTATGGTCAAAACACCCTTCGACTCCTTAAGCTTTTTCTAAAATATAGGTTAATGTTAATAATGAAGTTGTCAACATCTCTCAATTAAATATGCCCATACCATTAGCACATCAAGCAAGTTTAAACATATAAATGACACAAGCAGAAAATGCAGATCAATTAATCATAAAAGATAACCAGTACATAAGAAAAAATATTCATAATGTTAACACACGAGTCCTCATCAGATCCAATAGTGGAATCAAAACACTTGTTTGTATTCATTATCATAAATATGCATTCAATGTTATACAATTCTCTCTGCTCCTTTTGGAGTCCCAAAAAAAAAGGTCTTTTACAATTCCCCGGAGGGAGTACTTATAGAACAAAATTGACCCTTGGGTGTCCCTCACTCTTCACATTCCAAACTATTGACATGCTCTATGACCTGAGAGGCATTTCTGGCTTGCTACCCTGCTCTGGATGCGACCTGCGACCTGTGACATTTCCTTGGTCAAGGAAGCAATTGGGTGATTGTGAGATCCGGAACGTCTATTTGTTGCTGTTATTTGAGGTACTTTTTTCATGCTTGTTAATCTGCAGCAATTGGAGTGACCTGGGGAGTATCCTCTTTTAATCTGTGAAGGCACTGAAGAGAATCCGGGACCAAGGTACGTCTCTTTCCGTGATCTGATTTGATAGAGAATCCAACTTGGTATAGATCCGGACTGGTGTAATGATGAAATGAACAAGATTTTCCTGTGACGCCGGAAGATCTTGTGAAGCAACTACTTGCTTCATGGGTTGTAGGAATTATGGAATGTCCCAGACAACCTTTTCCCTTGTTTTTTCTTGTTCTAATGCACCCAAATAAGGAATGTTGTGCACTTCGGCCATTTAATCAATGCCGCTAATCAGATGTTCATATGCGGACATCACTCTCTCTAGATCCTTGACTAGTTTATCTTTGGATTTTACCTTCATTCGTGTCTGAAATTTTTCGTTCTGGGTGCAAATCCAATCCTTCCTACGTAGGGTGTTAAGGGCCTACAGATACATGTTTGACCATTCTAGCATGTTGTCCAAAGCAGTGGAGGCTTCCTTCAGCTGCACAGTTCTCCTCTTGGTTTCTGCTTGTGCTTTTAGCAGTGGCGCAACTGTCTGCTTTATGGTAAACATCTCCTCGTACACTTGCTTCATGGTGGCTTCTAGAGTAACCAACTCCCTCTGAATGGTAAGTGGCACTTTGTTGGTTTGGGTGGTGGTGAGATGCAAGTTTTGGATCTCTTCCTCTAGCACCTTCTTATCTTATTCTAACTAAGCTGCCTTCTACTCAGAGACCTGTAGCCTATTCTACAGAGAAAAAACCTCTCTACTCAAACTCATGGGGTCGCTATGGGCTCGTCTCTATCTCCTATCATTGCCAACATATACATGGAACATTTTGAACAAATGGCCCTCAAATCCTTTCCATTCACCCCTGAAGAATGGAAAAGATATGTAGATGATATCTTTGCAAAATGGACCCATGGGATACTAAAGTTACATGAATTCTTAGCCCACATTAACAGTCTCTCAAATTACATCAAATTTACCATTGAAATTGAAAAGGACAACCAATTACCCTTCCTAGACATCCTCTTAACCAAGAAAAATGGAAAACTAAGCACCGAGGTTTATAGGAAAAAGACTCACACAGATAGATACCTTCACGCTGACTCTCATCACCACCCGAACCAGAAAATTGGCATCATCAAGACCCTAACTACAAGGGCTTCTAGAATCTCAGACTCCCACAACCTAGAGCATGAGATAGACCATCTCCGCCATGTCTTTCAACAAAATTGATATAATAAACATGTCATCAACAAAACCATTCACCAAACCCTTAATAAGAATAACTTAAAAACAGCCTTGGACATCCCTAAAATCTCGTTACCTTACATAAGAGGAACCACTGAAAAAATCTCCAGAATGCTCAACAAACACAACATTAAAATTTCCTTCACTCCCCCTAATACTATTTTAAATATGGTAGACTCTGCTAAAGACCCTATAAACCCTAGGCTTCATAAAGGAGTTTATGTCATACCTTGCTCTTGTGGCAAAGAATACATTGGCGAAACAGGTAGATCCCTTAACATTAGACTAAAAGAACATGCTGTTGAATTAGCTCATAACTGAACAGATAAATCCTCCTTAGCAGAACATGCAGTCTCGTCCTCACATTACATACGAATACAGGAAGCCAAACTTGTCTCTAAAGAGGACCATTACCTAAAAAGGAAAATTAAAGAAGCTATAGAAATTGAGAAAAGAGGGAACAACTTAAATCATGATGATGGTCTCATTATCAGTAACACATGGAAACCCTTAATACATCAAAACCTATCTAGACATTAAAAACTATTAAAGATCTAGTATAAACACATCATAACCCATAAAAATAAAATAAATAAATAAATAAAAATTAAATAAAATAAAAAATTAAAAATAAGTAAATAATGGTAAATAATTAGATAAATGGATTAACAACATAAGTAAATTAATTAGTAAATTAATAATTAAAATTATGGAATTATCTAACCAAATAAATATCACTATAATTTAATAATAAATTAATTAAATAAATAACATATTAGATTATTTAGTTACATAAGCCATCCTTAAAAAAAATAAAAATAAAAGAGAGAGAGAGAGAGAAGAGACCTTATGTAGATAGTATATCAACCTTAAAAAATAAATAAATAAATAAATAATAAAGTAAAATAAAATAAAATAAAATTTTCAATTTCCTAAAAATCAAAGAAATAACTTTACATTAACAATCATAATAACTTAATAGTTTATTTAATTATATATATTATTTTAAATTATTAACTAAATTATTTTATTCCAAAAATATGTCATCTATTTATAATAATATTCCTTATTACAAATTAAATTTAATTATCCATAAATCTAAATAATTTAATTAGATATTTTCCTAAATTCTCTCCCAACATAAGCTGACTTTCATGAAATTTTCATGAAGATCCTCATTATCCACTATTTATTTATACATTCTTTTGGCCCTATTCTCTTAATTTTTCAAAGAACTTTTGACTTCTACCCCTGATGATGGACTCACATAGACAGTCCGAAACGTTGGGTTATTAATAAAAACTCAGAAATAGGTTATTCCTCTCCTCTATAATTTTCTTCTATGGCTGCCACAAAGGGGGTTCCTGATGATGAGATCATAATAGGATTAGTCCTGGTTTCCAAGACTATGTCCTTTTATGTTGTGACTGCGAGAGGTGTGGCCAGGTTCCCCGCAAGGAATTTCATTTTCTCTTGCCTGATCTTGTGCGTGAACTGGTCGTAGGTAAGCCTTTTCAGATCCAAGACCTCATCTTCCTGCTCCTCCGAGGTGCCAAGGTCTGAGAGAGGAAAATTCACACTCGTCATAGGGGTTGTCTGAAGTACATCAACGTGTGGTAGCTCTATCTGTTTCCCTGTCTCTGGGGGTGGTGTTTTGCTTCCCCCTGCTTCCTTGGAAGAATCTTCCCGTGACTTTTGGCTCTCTTCTTTCTTCTTTCTCTTTTCAGCCTCTGCCTTGCCCTTCTCTTCTTTTAGCTTGCGCTTAGCCTCTGCCTTTTCCTGGTCTTCTTTTATCTTGCGCTCAGCCTCTTTCCACTCTTCCTCTTCTTTCCTGCTGTGTTCCTCTTCCTCTTTTTTCCTTCGGGCTTCTTCTGCCTGCTTCTTAGCTTGCTTCTTTTGTTTTTATTCTTGTTGCTGACGTGCTAGGGTGTCTTGAACCCTCTTGGCTTCTTCTTATTTTTCCTTTTTCTCGGCCTCTTGCTATGCTTTAGCCTTTATTTCCCTTTCTTCTTGCTACCATTTGGAGAGGCTACTACCCGTATCAGTCCTTGTCTTTTTGGCTTTGTAAGATGAGGCTCCTCCTAGTGTGTCACCCCTTTTTTCCGTGGTTTGATCACCTTGCCCTTCTTGATTAGTTGACTCTTCTAACGCGGCCTCCCTATCCTTGTTGTACCAATTCCTAGTTTGTTATTCAATAAGGAATTTCATGTGCTGGTAATTCCATTTGAATTTGGCTCGTTTGAGATGTGCTGGAACGATCCTTTCCGGATCATATGATCAGTGTATCAAGGGAGGAAAATGAAAGCCCTTGGTTTCTTCAGCCTCTACTTCTACTTCCTAGAAATCCCTAACCATATAGGCGCCGATAGTAAGTGGGAGAGTAGTCTATGAATTTTTCTTGCCCTTGGTGAGGACCTTAGAAAACCCGCCCATCATATGGTAGCACACTTCTTGCAAGAGTATTTTATCGGTGACAAACTTGGGCAGCGACTGAGGTGCCTTGAATGACCCAAAAACCCTGATGAAAGTACTGTGTGTGATGGGAAACCATCTGGGAACTCGGGTTATTATTTGCATGGCTTTCCTGGACATGCACGAGAAATATATGTTGAAAAACTTCTTGTAAAGCTCAGGAATGAAATTGTGTGAGATCGAATCCATATCTTGTTTGTACTTGGAGGGCTAGAACATCTTTAACTCTTTATGGATCGACCCGCCATGCTCTGCATCCCAGTTATGAGGCCATTCGGTAAATTGAAATCTTGCGCAGACTGCGTCCAATAGATAGCAAGCCATATAAAATTCGGATGAACACCCTCCATCAGGTGCTTGTGCCGATGATATGTTCGACCTAAGAGCTGCTACTATTAGGTGGGCCCAGTTGAAGTGGGTGCCATATGTAGTGACAGCGTACATGATACAAACCCAAGTACCATTGAAAGTGGTGGCATCTTGTCGGTGATACATCCTGCATAGCATCGCTGCCACCAACTTTTAGACTCTGTTGAGGCCCTCCATCTTATATTCTTGATCCTTCCTGAACTTGAACTTTTCCAAGTCCTCCCACCATCCCCTTAAGGTCTCGGGTATGGGAACTGCATGAGTGGTAGCCCATTCGGCGTTGAAAGTTTGTTCTCAGGTGGGTAGTGCATAGTAGACTTCCGCATCTTGCCCCCTCAGATTAGCAAATGATTTCCCCAAATGATATCGACTGACCCAGATTCTGGAGTCGACCTTTTGCAAGATCAATTCGATAATCTCTGCACATGGAAATATGGGAGGATGGGCATCGGCATAGTGGAGCTTGGACCTCTTGACCTAAATATATAGCTGTCGGTCTGGGAGGTATTTTGGAAATTTGGGCTTCTTGAACTCTTGGTATACATGATACCAACTCATGCTATCCCCTTTCTCGAACACACAAGTGGTGTCTCCATAGATAGGGGGAGGGGAAGGAGTCATCTCTTATTCTGATATTTCTATTTCAGGACTCTTGTTTCTTTTTTGAACTTCCGGGGGCCCCATGTCGCTTGAGGCTGAAGAGATTGACACACACTCGAGCTCGACTTCGAATTTCCCTGGCACATTCATGAAACAGTCCCACGATAAGACGGATGGCATAATTATAAATATTTAGGTTTCTGCTACCTCCGTTAACTATTGTCCAAGGAAATGGATAGACCTATGACTTGGAAACCTCGTGAACAGGTCGTTGGGTCGCTGGGTCGTGCTGGTTCACACTTTCAAGGTAAGGCGACTTGGCGACTTGGCGACCAGGTTGTAAGGTCGTAAGGTCGCTCTTGGGTCAAAATTATGGGAAACACGATGTGGCGACTTGCGACTAGGTCACGAGGTCGCTGGGTTGCTAGGTCGTGCGAGTGGCCAAAGCTTGGTAAGGAGCAACTAGGCGACCTTATGACTTAGCAACTAGGTCGATGGGTCGTGAGGTCGCTAGGTCGCGGAGTTGCAGGGTCGTGCTACGGCTTTGTCGATGGGTTTCATGATGATTAAGGCCCGCGGGGATATGAATGGTGAAATCATGCAACACATCAAGGGAAAGAGTGCATCTGGGCCTTGAGGCTTTTCCTCCATGTGGGCTAGGAATGGAGATTGAGGTAGACTGGGGTAAGAGAGATTTTTAGAGGATGAGACAAAGAAATACAAACATAAGGAAGGTGCAGGATTTACACAGAGCTCTTGAGAGGTCTAAATGAAGCTAAGATGAGGACTAATATACAATGAGAAAAGGTAGGAAAGGTAACAGGAAACCAGAAAGGAAACAACAGGAGGATTAGGCAACTTACTCGAGAAAAACGCACTCCAGCTGGCTTGTCATAGGCGTTACTTGCTCCGTCGCACATGTCAAATGCGACCTGCGCGAACCTTTTATTTATAAAGGGGTTGCACGTGTGGTCAATTAATGAGGGTCACAAGGTCGCAAATTAAGGCTAGTTAAAAGTCGTGCGAAATTGCGACTTCGCAAGCTGGAGTTTGCAAGGTCGGACAATCACAATTATTAGGTTTTAGGTCAATATGCGACCTTGTGAACTCACGACCTGGGGGTCGCAAGGTTGCACGGTTGCAAATTTTTGATTTAATGACATTTTTGACTCTGCGACTGGCAATTAAAAAAACTAGATCAAGATCATACTCCATTTTTACCGAAACATCATGGGCTCAGAAATTTTAAATGGGGAAAAATTTTGGAGGGTGTTGTAGTGGCTACAGAAAATGTCAATTCATTGGTATGACCTAGGATCTCTGCCGGTGCTTTATCTTGAGGGGGGCAAGAGGGCTTAGCAGGCTATTCCTTTCACCCCGTGGGTCCCACTACTTTCATCCTTGGACCTTGCGCATTTGCTTCACCTGTTTGCATGGCTCAAGGTGTTGGTCCACTGTGTTTTCATTTTTGGAGACCAGACGGAAAGGGTTGGAGCAACTTCAAATATTTCCAGGATCCGATATAGTTGTTTGGTCCTTATTGTGTTGCTTTGCTGCTAGCGAACCTAGTGGTACCGACAGAGTCACTGCCTAGGAGTCACAGACGTTGCTCCAATGCCAGCGAGCCTGGTCAGTACCCCAGCGGAGTCATCATATTGCCTCTCTGCGCAGGAATCCTTTCTCAATCCTTTACCCTTTATTTTATGTGATAATAGCACTTATTTGAATGTGCTTAAGGCACTTATTTTGACCATGCTGAAGGAACTTATTTGAATGTGGAAATTATTGTCTAGGCAGATGAGGGATACCGACTTATTTTGCCTGCAAGAGAGGTTTCTCCTAGTCTATACAAGGACCTTTTATTTTTTCTCGGATATGTATTCGTCATTTCAAGTTTTCCCTCTTCCCTTTCCATCTAGCGACTGACTTCCTCGAATCTTTCTCTTTTACAATAGTCCCTTGAGCTAGCATACTGGGTGAACTATCTGTGCTTGGTTTTTGGGACTTGGTCATATTGTCCCCACTGGGTGCCTATCACAGGCGAGCTTGTGCCATTTGTGCATTCCAGGGGTGATTCTTCACCAGTAGAGATTCTGGTACAACATGCCAATTGAGTAACTTCTCCGTCCATGCTTCAATTTTAGGTGCTAAAGAGAATGGATTTCTGAGAGCCTGCTCGAAGCAAGCCATTTATTGAAAAACATAAAACAATGAAAAACAAGAGAAAAAAAATCAAAACTATGGTACAGGGTAAGGTGATGGCCCCTTGGGGCTATTAGGTGAAGTAATGTTTAAGGTCATGCCCATTTACTAAGAGGACCTCAATCCTCCCTTAAATGGTCTGTAGCTTGTAAGTGTGGGGGGCAACCTTTTCGTTGATTTGGAAGGGACCTGTCCATAGGGCTTGGAATTTGCAGTGTTTCCCTTTTTCTTCGTGAGCTTTGTCCCATTTGAGTACAAGGTCGCCCAATTCAAAAACCTTGTTTCCAGCTGATTTCTTATCAAACCATTGTTTTATCTGACTCTGGTTGATGGCACATTTTTCTCGGGCTTTTAGCATTTCCTCCTCCAGTTTCAACAATGTGTCTATTCGAGCATGTAAGGCAGGGCAAGGGGTGCCACGATCTTCTTGTGATAATTGAAGGGCTGGGAGAGACAAGTTGGGAGGAAGGAAAAATGAGGAGGTTCCTAAGGATGGTTTGGGTGTGACCCGGTCAGCCCATAGTGAATTATGGAGTGCGTTATGCCAGTTTCGTTGTTGGGACAACAGAGTATTTTTTATGATATAGATGAGATTCTTATTGGTTGACTCGACTATCCCATTTCCTTGGGGGTAATAGTTGGAGGAGTGTTTGATCACTATACCATTTTCTAGAGAAAATTAATATAATTTGAGTGATGAAAAATAAGTTGCGTTATCAAAAACAAGGGAGGTTGGAGTGCCAAACCTCGTCATGATGTGCTGAGTGATGAAAGCCATTACCTCTTGATCATTGATTTGATGCAACGGTATTGCTTCAACCCACCTTGTGAAGTAGTCCGTAGCTGTGAGGATGTATCTATGTTGCATGGAAGAGTGTCGCAAAATTTCCCCGATTACATCGAGTCCCCACCATTGAAAAGGTTCTTCCACCGCGACGGACTATAACGGGGCGGATGGCCGTGTTTCTCTGTTGACAAATTTTTGACATTGTAGGCATTGTCGAACATAAGCATGTGCATATTTGAATAGAGTGGGCCAATAGAAATCGACACACATGATCTTGTGAGCAGTGGTGTCCCCTGCATAGTGCCCACCGGTTGGACCATCATGAAGTTCGGCCAAGACTTTCTGTGCCTCATTGTGTTCCAAACAACGTAGTATAACTCCACTATGGTGCTTGCAGAACAACTTACCCTGCACCAGCTGGTAGGATGTAGCTTTCAATCTTATTGAACGTTTCTTCTGGGTGGTTAAAGTGGGGTCCATGATACTGTGGCTCAGATATTACTGAAGATCAACGTACCATGAGGAGGTATTCTGCCAAGGTATACTATTAGTTTAATACATGTTGATTTCATGGTCCCAACACCCCTCTTCACTACCTCACGGGTCTGCAGCTTCTACAGCCATTCGGCATAGCCCTTGGCCCTTGATAGTGTGTGCCGGCTTGAATTCTAGGTCATACTCTTGAAGGCACATCATCCAGTTTCCTCGTCTCTTGCCTAGCTCCTGCTACACGAAAAGTGAGCGAACCGTTGGCTGAGGTATGAACACTATGACGTGATTATTCAAAATATATGGCATGAAGTGTTTGACTTCCTTGTACACTGCGTAGGCCTGCTTATCAATCTCTAGATAATTCAGCTCAGCACCTTGAAAACTTGCACTCATGAATGATATGGGCTTCTCATCATTGCTGACATCTTTTTGAGTGAGGACAGCTGCGAGAGAATTAGAGATGAGTCTGAGGCGAAGGCATAGAAGATAAAGACTTTGCTAAAATCTGGGTTGTGTAGAGCAGGTGCTTCTGTGATGGTCTGCTTGATGTTATTGAACACTTCTTTCTCAGGAGAATTCCATTTGAAGCTTTCGTTCTTCTTGATCATACCTTGCATAGTTTTCACTATTTGGGCGAAGTCTAATATAAATTTTGGCACAAAGTTGATTTTCCCGAGGAAAGACTGCATGGCCTTCTTGCTGCTTGGGGGAGGAATTTGGGTGATGAATTTTATACGTTCTGGATCCACCACTATACCATCCTGAGTTATGATGTGTCCCAACAGATTTCCTTTGGAGACAGTGAAAATTCTTTGTTTGGATTGAGTGAGATCCCATATTTTTGGCACCTTTCAAAAATCTACTTGAGGTGGTGTAAATGGTCACACCTATGCTTTGAAAATACGGTGATGTCGTCAAAGTATACTACCACGCTTTGCCCCATTAGGCCTCAAAAAGCAATGTCCATCGCTCTCTCGAAGGTTTCCCCAGCATTGATCAGGCCAAAGGGCATTCATATGAACGCGAACGCCCCCCATTTAGTTCTGAATGTGGTTTTCAGCCGGTTGGGTTTAGCCACTAGTACTTGGTTGTAACCTGAAAGACAATCTAATAATGAGAACATTTCCAACCCTGATACTGCTTGAAGGATCTACTCCATAGGGGGCACCAGGTAGTTTTCTTTGTCCGAAGCTCTGTTCAAATTTTGGAAGTCCACGCATAAACGAATTTCGCCAGATTTTTTACGAACTGGAACCAAATTTTACACCCAGGTTGAATGAAAGAATTTGAAGATTATACGCGCGTCCAAGAGTTTCTTCAGTTCCTTTTGGATCATTGGCTCCAAAGTAGGGTGTACCTTTCTTAGCTTCTGCTGGAACGATTTCACTCCTTCTTTCATGGGTATCACATGTCAGATGATTCGCGTGTCATGGGTTTGCAGCTCATCATATGTCCATGCAAAAATATCTTGGCATTTCTTGAATACATCAGTGAAGGATTTCCTTTCTAGAGGGACGCATTTAGTACTGAGGTTGACGAATTTGGGTTCCTTCTCTGTCTCGAGGTTTAGCTGTTAGTGCACTAAAGTGGAACTCTGCACCTTCATGTTGGGAGGTCTGCGGAAACAGTTTTGTAAATCAAACAAATTTTCAAGCGACACGATCCCTTTGGGTATGGGATTTCCCTTATGATCCTCTTGTTACTTTTGCAAGGCCCGATCATGATGTTCTTCTTCAATAACTGCGTTCTTGAACACATCCGTATTGAGCATGAAATCTAGTACCTGCTGATCATCATTAAAGACGCGCAAATTAGTGGCATTTTCTGGCACGGATGGCTTGTAAAAAATTTCAATATAAAATCCATCTCTTAGTGGGGTAAACCTAGCAGCAACATTAGCAAGTGTATTAGTTGTTGCATTGTGCATTCTAAGTACGGATTTAATATCAAAGGTGTCAAAAGAAGAAATCAAACGCCATACCTCTTGCTGGTAACCTTTCAAATGCAGAGATAAGCAATGGATGGTGTTACGTACTTGACGGGTGATAACCTCAGAGTCTCCAATTACCTTTAATTAACTGACTTTGAGATCTATGGCCTTCTTGAGCTCGAGGATCAATGCTTCATACTCGGCTGTATTATTGGTGCACTGGAACTCTAGCCGACAAGAGATTAGAAACTTTTTCTTATGGGGGTCTAACAAAATACAGCTTGCACTGGCCCCATCATGGGTTTTGGAACTGTCGTAGTACAAGGTCCAAATCTCATCTTCTAGTTTCACAAGGCCACCTAAGCATGCAAGAGACGTACTCGGGGCAGTGGCTTCTGGCGGTTCTTTCGTTGAGGCAGAGTGGTTGTCAGTGGCCAAAAAAATTTCGGATTCGACGTCTTGGGTGACCGGAGATTGAGAGGTTTGATAGCACCCATAAATGGATTCTAAGAAACACATGCTGAGTTCTTCTTGTGTGAAAATAAATGGTTCATTGGTTGCGTCTATGTCGGTCACCATGTGTTTCATGTAAGGTTCGCTTTCGACCCGGATTTGATTGTTCCTACCCTTGTATGGGAGCCACAGGTGGGACAGTCAGTGGCAAAGTATCCTTGTAGCTTGCTAGACCAATCTCGGCTCAAGAGAAGACCATAGGCTTTGGGAATATCCATGATCACTATGTCTATGCACTGATGCACCCTAGAATCATAGGATAAGTGAATGATGATGTTATTCAACTCACCCATGGCAGAAACTTGGGATATATCAAGCTGAATGTCTTTGCGTCAGTTTTATTTGGGTGGATGTTAAATTTTTTACATACAGACAAGGGCATAACATTTAAGGATGCACCAGAATCGACGAGGCAGTTATGAACATTGAAGTTTAAGATCTAGAAAGATAGGAGGAAAGGGGGTGTGGAGCCCCTGGATTTTGTATTAATGACATTCACGATAGACAAGGGACTTGCAGCAGCTTGGGCAGACGCGGTGCTCACGGGTTTGGACGTTGGTGGGTTGGCAAACTCTTTGAGAATAAGATCTCGTTGATTAGCAATGCGAGCGAGTTAGTAGAGAGAAATTTTGGCCCGCGTTTTCTTCATATCTTCAATAATGTTATACCAAAAATATGGGTGTGAGATAAGTTCAATAGAGGCCTTCGGGGAACCTGATGATGACCTAGCCTTTGGGTTTACTTGGGCAGTGGTTGGGCTAGATTTTTCGGGAGTTGCGGTCTGGTTCTCTTTGTTTGGTGGCAGGATTTTCCTTAAGAAAGCTTTTCTCTTTTCCTCAAAGGACTATCTGGGACTAGACCTTTGCTCCTCAAGCTATAATTCTGAGGGGGTTTGGATTGAGGGTCGCTGACCAAGTTTATTTCAGTTGTGGGAGGGTGTCTTTCCCCGCGGACTACCTCGAAGGCGAGGACAGTGGATCCCATATCCTCATCTGGGGGAGAGGTTTCATCATCATCTGAAATAGCCTCCTCCTCTAAATCCCCTGTGGTATGGTCATCTAAGAGTTGATTTACCATGGCGGTCATGTTGTTGATCCACTGGGGACAAGTTTTCACTGAGTGGGAAGCTTGACGGAAGGAGAAGAAATTATATTTTTCGATTTCTTCCATGTTGAGGCCAGCATTTGGGTTTGATGGAGGTCGGATAATAGCGAGGTTATTCTTCCTAAATAAGGGTTTATGAGTTTTGGTGCTTGATATGGAGTCATTATTTTTTCTCTTGATATCAGAGACTTTTTTTGTTAACAACTTGAGAGACTTTGTGATACTTTCAAAATCGAAGGGGTCTTTGTCTTTGTCTCCGGGCTTATGAGTTGAGGATTGGGTTCTTTTCATAGCCGGCTTTGGGTCATCTCGGCCATCATGATCAATGGCTCCTATGGACAGCATTTCCTTTTCGACAGCATGGGCATTGGTGTAATTTTCTGCTAGGGTAGCTCTAGCTTCGATTTTTACGAACACGACGATATCCCAAGGGAAAGCCCTTGTGTAGTAATCAATAGTGATGGAATCATCCAAGGCCATGTTTGGAGGGAATTTTTTCAATATAGTAGTGAAGAGTTGATTAAAGTCTTTGACTTTCTCCTTCTTTTAGCATTTCAAAGTACTAAGCTCTATAAGGAGCATGGAAGGAGTATTGTCTTCCGAAATATTTTGGAGGAAGGTACAGCAAAATTGCTCTAGGGAAGAAATGGAAGCAACAGGGAGGGAGCAGTACCATGTAGCAGCCTTATTTTATAAGGTATGAGGAAAGAGCCGGCATGTTACATCATTAGAATGCACTCTCATCATTTGTAAGGCCAAGTAGAAGTTGCTTATGTGATCTTCGGCCAGCGTACCCTTCTCGAGGTCAAACTTAGGGAGGTGCTTCTCAGGGTGTCGAGGCATGTCATGGAGGGGACCATGGAGGCCTAGGAGAGATTGTACCATCCAAGCCATCGAATGCACAGGCCTAGCTTGCTGGTGGCGCGGCATGTAGATATGTCCCATTTCATTCTCAGAATCACTTCCCATGCCAGACCCGGAGGCTTCGCCCTCATGGTGAGAGTGCATGTTTTGATTTCTTCTGAGGTTTCCCACATTCCTATTATTTCTCCAGTTATAAAGGAAGGGGAATCTGTTTTGGTTTTGGTTGTGGTGGTGGTGGCCAATATTTCGACCTTTTCCATGGCCTCTGCTCCCTGGCCCCTCTCGGTTGCTCCTCCAGGCTGATTATTTTCTTGAGTGTTATCGTTCAAAGGTTGGTCAGGTTGTAGGCTGGCGTTAGGTTGGGTTTTAGTAATTTCGGGGCCGCCTCCTTCAATCCCTCGAGGAATGTCAGGGGGCTTTGCTGAATTAAGCTCAACCGCATCTGCATAATCTTCGATCATAAGACCTATCACCTGAGGTATGGAATTGACTAGTACTCCTTGGCTAGTTTGATTAGCTGCGGGAGTCTGAGGGTTGGCCAGGGAATCAGTGGCCGAGAAGTTTTGCAAGCCTCTGATGAGATCATGGGTGATCAGACACAGGGCTCTCAGATGGTCTGTGGTGATCTCATAATAAGGGGGTTCATCCTCCAGGGAATTTTCAAGGGGCAGAGGACCAGTATTTTCATACATGATCTCCCCTTGTGGGGTTTGCAATGGGATGTTACTTATGTGCTGGGAGCCTGCCATCAAGCCCTCCTTCTCGCACCAAATCTTTTGATGGGAATAAATTTCTAGCCAACAGTAGGGAATCTCCTTGGTATAAAGTCCCAATTAGACTCTAAACCATTTGTGATAGGGATCCTGTCCAGGGTGTGGGTCCGGCGATCACTGAAGACAGCTTTTCTCAGACGAAGAGTGAGCCCTGCAGACCTATGAACACACAGTTACTTAAACAATACAAGACAAATGGTTGATAAGTCTCAATGACCATAAAACATTACAAATAGAAAAGCGAGTTAAAGCATGCAACCGAAGGAAATGGTGTTAGCATCACATCATTAGGGTCATGCTTGTAAAAGTTGTTCGAACCACAAAATAAATAGTTCTCTATGGTCAAAACATTAGCACATCAAGCGATTTTAAACATATAAATGACATAAGCAAGAAATGCAGATCAATTAATCATAAAATATGGCCAGTACATGAGACAAAATATTCATAATGTTAACACACGAGTCCTCATCAGATCCAATAGTGGAATCAAAACACTTGTTTGTATTCATTCTCATAAATATGCATTCAATTTTATACAATTCTCTCTGCTCCTTTTGGAGTCCAAAAATAAAAAGGTATTTTACAATTCCCTGAAGGGATTACTTATAGAACAAAATTGACCCTTGGGTGTCCCTCACTCTTCACATTCTCGACTGTTGAAATGCTCTGCCACCTGAGAGGCATTTGCGACTTGTGACCTAGCTCCGTATGTGACCTCCAACCTATGCCATTTCCTTGGTCAAGGAAGCAATTGGGTGATTGTGAGATCCTGAATGTCTATCTGTTGCTGTTATTTGAGGTACTTTTGCCATGCTTGATAATCTGCAGCAACTGGAGTGACTTGGGGAGTATCCTCTTTTAATCTATGAAGGCACTCAAGAGCATCCGAGACCAAGATACGTCTCTTTACCATGATATAATTTGATAGAGAATCTAGCTTGGTATAGATCTGGACTGGTGTAACGATGAACTAAATGAGATTTTCCTGTGATACCGAAAGATCTTGGGAATCAGCTGCTTTCTTCATGGGTTATAGGGATGCTTGAATGTCCCGGGAAACGTCTCCCCTTGTTTTTTCTTGGTCTAATGCACCGAGAGAAGGAATGTTGTGTACTTAGGCCATTGAATCGATGCTGCTAATGAGATGTTCATATGCGGACATCACTATCTCTAGATCATTGACCAGTTTATCTTTGGATTGTACCTTCATTCAGATCTGAACTTTTTTTGTTCTGGGTACAAATCCAATCCTTCTTAGGCAGGGTGTCAGGGGCCTACGGATACATGTTTGACCATTCTAGCATGTTGTCCAAAGAAGTGGAGGCTTCCTTCAGCTGTGCAACTCTCCTCTTGGTTACTGCTTGTGCTTTTAGCTGTGGCGTGAATGCCTGCTTTATGGTAAACATATCCTCATACACTTGCTTCATGGTAGCTTCCAGAGTAACCAAATCCCTATGAATGGTAAGTGGAAATTCGTTGGTTTGGGTGGTGGTGAGATGCAACTTTTGGATCTCTTCCTCTAGCACCTTCTTATCTTGTTCTGACTGAGCTGCCTTCTGCTCAGAGACTTGTAGCCTATTCTGTAGAGATAGAATCTCTCTACTCATTCTGCTAACGTTTTCATCTGTGGTTTCCACAAAGGTGGTCCCTACTGATGTGATCATAATAGGATTAGTCATGGTGTCCAAGACTATGTCCTTTTTTGTTGTGACTGCGAGAGGTGCGAACGGGTTCTACGCGAGCAATTTCCTTTTCACTTGCATGATTTTGTGCGTGAACTGTTCATAGGTAAGCCTTGTCAGATCCAAGACCTCATCTTCCTGCTCCTTCAAGGTGCCAAGGTATAAGAGAGGAAGACGCACACTCGTCATAGGGTTTCTCTTAGTTACATCAATGTGTGGCAACTGTGTCTGTTTCCTTGTCTCTGGGGTGGTGTTTTGCTTCCCCCTGCTTCCTTGGAAGAATATTCCTATGACTTCTGGCTCTCTTCTTACTTCTTTCTCTTTTTAGCCTCTTCCTTGTCCTACTCTTCTTTTAGATTGCGCTTAGCCTCAGCCTTGTCCTGCTCTTCTTTTAGCTTACGCTCAGCCTCTTTCCGCTCATCCTCTTCTTCCTGCTGCGTTCCTCTTCCTCTTTTTTCCTCTGGGCTTCTTCTACCTCCTTCTTAGCTTGCTTCTTTTTTTTTTCTTCTTCTTGCTAAAGTGCTAGGGTGTCTTGGACCCTCTTGGCTTCTTCTTTTTTTGCCTTCTTCTCAGCCTCTTGCTATGCCTTAGCCTCTATGTCCCTTTTTTCCTGCTGTCGTTTGGAGAGGCTACTACCCGTATCAGTCCTTGGATTTTTGGCTTTGGAAGATGAGGCTCCTCCTAGTGTGTCACCCATTTTTTCCGTGGTTTGATCACCTTGCACTTCTTGATCAGTTGACTCTTCTAGCGTAGCCTCCCTATCCTTGTTGTACCAATTCCTAGTTTGTTCTTCAACAGCGCATTCCGTGTGCTGGTAATTCCATTTGAATTTGGCCCATTTGCAATGTGCTGCAACGATCCTTTCCAGATCATTTGATCAGTGTGTCAAGGGAAAAAAATGAAAGCCCTTGGTTTCTTGAGCCTCTGCTTCTACTTCCTTGAAATCCCTAATCGTATAGGCGCCGATAGTAAGCGGGAGAGTAGGCCATGGATTTTCTTGCCCTTGGTGAGGACCTTAAAAACCCACCCGTCATCTGGTAGCACACTTTTTTCAAGGGTAGTTTATCGGTGACAAACTCGGGCAGCGCGTGAGGTGCCTTGAATGACCCAAAAACCCTGATGAAAGTATTGTGTATGATGGGAAACCAGCTGGCCACTCGGATTATCATTTGCATGGCTTGCCTGGACATTCACGGGACATCTATGCTGAACATCTTCTTGTAAAGCTCAGGAATGAAATTGTGTGAGATCGGATCCATATCTTGTTTGTATTTGGAGGCCCAAAACACCTTTAACTCTTTATGGATTGGCCCTCCATGCTCTGCATCCTAGTTATGAGGCCATCCGGTAAATTTACATCTTGCGCAGACTGCGTCAAGCATGTAGGAAGCCATATAAAATTAAAATGAACACCCTTCATCATGTGCTTGTGCCGATGATATGTTCGACCCGAGAGCTGCTACTAATAGATGGGCCCAGTTGAAGTGGGTGCCATATGTAGTGACACCGTACATGATAGAAACCCAAGTACCATTGAAAGTGGTGGCATCTTGTTAGCCATACGTCCTGCATAACATCGCTGCCACCAACTTGTAGAATCTCTAGAGGCCCTCCATCTTATATTCCTGATCCTTCCTGAACTTGAACTTTTCCGGGTCCTCCCATCATCCCCTTAAGGTCTCGGGTATGGGAACTGCATGAGTGGTAGCCCATTCGGCGTTGAAAGTTTTTGTTGGAAATATGATGCAGAGTGTTGTCCTTGATGGCAACCCACTGAATGAAGATGAAGACGTGCGACTGTTGACATGTATTGTCCTTGATGGCACTCCACCTGATGAAGTTATGCTTGACTTGATGGACTTGTTAAATGATGTAAATCTGAAGTGATATGATGATTGTTGATGATATGATGTTGAGTGTTGTGCTTGAAAGGAAACCCACTTGATGAAGATGATGACAACTTACTTGATGAAGTTGTGTTTGATAGAATATGTCCTTGATGAAGGAAATCTGATGTATCTACAGTATTTACAGAAGGCAATGAAGAAAGGATTTCAGAATGTACTCAGAGAATGATGAAAAAGAGCATGTCTCTTGGTATACGCGGATTGGCCTAAGGGAAGTCGTGTATGCACGCGGAAAGGAACGTTACAAGTCGCGTATGGGCTAAAGCGCTCAAAAAGTGCAAATCCAAGGGTAACCACCATGGTATTGACCCATAGTATTGGGTAATGATCCGCCTAATTGACCCCGTCCAGGTAGTTTTGGGCTTATGGTATTGTTTTGATCCATGGTATTGAAAAAGGGGCTCACGGTACTGACAAAGGGTAATCATATATAAGGAGAAGAAATTCATTGTGCAAATCATGAGTGTGGGTGCAAGATGTCTGAGCTTGAATGAATACTTCTCTCTGAAGTAGATCTGATTGGAAAGGGTTACACTTGAAGATAAATATGAGTGTATGATGCACCAATGATGAAGAGGGGGATCTAGATCTGAAATGCACTTGTATTTACTAGATCTGCTTATGGAAGGCCTAGATCTGTGATGAGGCGAACATCTAGGCGAACATCTGTCTGAAGTGAAAGGGTAAATCTGAACTGAATATCTGATCTGAAGAAGTATGCTGCTCTGGACTAATTGAAGATCTATACGCTACTTCGACGCGGAGGAAGCGCGTATATACGCAGCTTCAGCGAAGAGAAAGCGCGTATGCGCAATAAAATATACACTGAGGTATACGCCGGTTTGTGTGGACGGAAGCGCGTATATACGCGAAATCAGTGAAGTAAAAGAGCGTATACAAACTAGGGTTTGCTGAAGCAAGGGGTATGAAATATCTGAGCTGTTCTGCTGTGTTTATGCTATCTGATCTGTGTTGATATGTATCTGTTGATGATGTATGGCTGTGCTTAAAAGTATGGAAAGGGTCCAGTATGAAAATATGATGAAATGTGGCCTGCAAGTGGTGTTCTATTGAAGTTGTTGGATCCAGTGTGAAAATTGATGAAACGTGGTCCAAGGTGGTGCTGAGGGTTGTAGCCTTCAGTCATGGGGTTGTAGCTCCCTTCCAGGTGAGGCTGGTAAACGAGATCGGGGGTTGTAGCTCCCTTCCAGGTGAGGCTGGTAAACGAGTCAGGGGGTCGTAGCTCCCTTCCAGGAGAGGCTGGTAAACGAGCGCAGGTGGGTGCCTGCGTGCTGGTCAAGTCTGCGCCAGCACATATGTTGTAAGATGTTTTCTCTATAATAAAATATTGAAGGTTGAGCAACTGCAGCGGTGGTTTTCTCCCGATTTGGGTTTCCACCTAAAAATCCTGGTGTTCATGTGTGATGCTTTGTGTGATGGTTTATTCTGTTCTTACTGCACCTGTTTACTGCTTATTGAATATCTGATGAATAAATGATAGAATGGTTTAAGTGAAGATTTAATGACATATCTAAATCTCTGTGTATACGCTAGTTTCATAAATGGGATCCGCGTATATACGCTGGTTTACTGAAGTAAAGTAGCGTATGGGTTTTAAGGAATGAAAAAGTAAAAAGTTTGAATATGCAGTAAATACTGATTCACCCCCCCCCTCTCAGTATTTTTCCCAACAGTTTTTTCTCGGGTGGGTAGTGCATAGTAGACTTCTGCATCCTACCCCCTCAAATTAGCAAATTATTTCCCTGAATGATCTCAAATGACCCAGATTCTAGAGTCGACCTTTTGCAAGATCCATTCGATAATCTCTGCACATGGAAATATGGGTGGATGAGCGCCGGCATAGTGGAGCTTGGACCTCTTGACATGAATATACATGTGTCGGTCTAGGAGATCTTCTGTAAATTTGGGATTTGTGAACTCCTGGTATACCTAATACCAACTCATGTTATCCCCTTTCCTGAACACACAAGCGGTGTCTCCATAGTTAGGGGGAGGGGAAGGAAACATCTCTTCTTCTAAGGTTTCTATTTCAGGACTCTTGTTTCTTTTTCGAACTGCCGGGGACCCCATATCACTTGAGGCTGAAGAGATGGACACACACTCGAGCTCGGCTTCTATGTTCCCTAGAAAATTCATGAAACAGTCCCACGATAAGACAGATGGCATAATTATAAATATTTAGGTTGCTGCTACCTCCGCTAACTATTATCCAAGGAAATGAATAGACCTGCAACTTGGCGACCTTGTGACCAGGTCTTTGAGTCACTAAGTCGTGCTGGTTCACATTTTCAAGGAAAGGCGACTTTGTAACCAGGTCGCAAGGTCACGCTTGTGTCAAAATTATGGGAAATGCGACCTGGCGACTTGGCGACTTGCGACTAGGTCGCTGGGTTGCTAGGTCATGAGGGTGGCCAAAGGTTGGTAATGAGCAACTAGGGGACCTTGCGACTTAGCGACCAGGTCATTGGGTCACGAGGTTGCTAAGTCGCGGACTCATGGGGTCGTGCTAGGGCTCTGTCGATGGGTTTCGTGGTGATTAAGGCCTGTGGGGACATGAATGGTGAAATCATGAAACACATCAAGGGAAAGAGTGCATATGGGCCTTGAGGCTTTTCCTCCAGGTGGGCTAGGAATGAAGATTGATGCAGAATACGGTAGGAGAGCTTTTCAGAGGATGAGACAGGGAAATAAAACCATAGGGAAGGTTTAGAATTTAGACAAATCTCTTGAAAGGTCTAAATGAAGCTGCGATGAGGACTAATAGACAATGGGCAAAGGTAGGAAAGGAAAAAATCAACCAAAAAGTAAACAACAGGAGGATTAGGAAACTTAGCCAAGAAAAACGTGCTCCAGCTGGCTTATCAAAGGTGTTACTTGCTCCATCGCACAGGTCGAATGCGACCTAGGTGACCCTTTTATTTATAAAGGGGTCACACGTGCGGTCAATTAATGAGGGTCGCAAGGTCGTAAATTAAGGTTGGTTAAAGGTTGTGTGACCTCGCGACATTGTGACTTCGCGAACTGGAGGTCGCAAGGTCGCACAATTTCAATTCTTAGGTGTTAGATCAATATGCGACCTTGTGACTTCGCGACCTAGAGGTCACACAGTCGCACGGTCGCACAGTCGCAATTCTTAGGTTTTAGATCAATATGCGACCTTGCGACCTCGTGACCTAGAGGTCGCAAAGTCGCATAGTTGCAACTTTTAGATTTAATGAGATTTACTACTCTACGATTGGAAGTTTAAAAAACTAGATCATGATCAGACTCTATCTTTATCGAAAGATCATGGGCTCAGAAATTTTAAATGGGGAAAAATTTTGGAGGGTGTGGTAGCGGCTACAACAACACCATACATCTGTGCAAACTTCTTTCCCTCTGTCTCTGCACAGCTTCTAAATCTCCAAGTGCTTCACTTATAACTTATTTTGGATTTGTAGAGTCAAGAATTGGTCATCAGTTCTGGGCGCAACTTCCAGTTCATAGCAACTTCTAGGGCCTCCGCTTGAGAATTAATTTTCTGCTAATTTTCTATTGATTGCAAGAGCATGGAAATAAACAATTATTTATGCTGCTTATAATCATAGAAAAATACTCCATCGTTGATAGTGCACTTCAAACATTGTTACACAGTAATTTGTCACTGTCCCTGCAATCCCTATCTCACCCATTGGAGGGTCATTTCTGTGACCAATAAGTAGTGTCATGCCTTTCAAATACCATCATTTCATCCCTTGCCACGAGGACAACATTCCCTCTGTTGACCATTTCCTGAGAATACCACTAAAAACACCTGTTTTTTCCTTGGCACTGGTAGCTCGTTATGCCCTCGCGCCAATGAGGAAAATTAACACTGAGCCCGCACCAGTTGGTGCTTCGTCCCAGTTAAGCACTTGCACCAATCTGTTTATGAAAAGTTTTTTAAAAAAAGAGGCGAAGTTTCGATCACAACAACTTCATGGATGAGTCATATTGAGTGGTTTGACTGAATAACCACGGCCTTCCTCCTTTGGCCTCTTGTTTCCACCTTATGGGGAAACCTCCCAAGGAATAAGGCCTCCCTTCCACTATTGTAGGGATCCAAACCTCCTCCTCTCCTCTATAAATATAGCCATCTTCCATTGATGTGCTGGTTGAACAGGTTCTAGTTGAATAGATAGCTGAAAAAGTTAGCATAGAGAAGAAGCAATAATAGCTTCAGGAGAACAGTGCAGAGTGTGATTATTTTTGTGTGTTAAGAACACAGTGAGATCTTGGACTTTTGTTCATGAGGGTGTGAAAAATGTGCTAGGATACAGACCTACCAAAGGAGAGCCTCAACATCAAGGCGTGGTTGTAAACTCCCCTTGTCTTTATCATAATAAAATGCATCTGATGTTTATCTTCCATTCTTGTTTACATCTATAATGAGATTTCTAGCATTCCTTGATCAGTTAGATAGGTTGTAATTGTTTTATGTTTGTCGTAGTGTTACGCTTTTCATGTTGTCTTGACTATCTATACAGGTAATCAAACATTGATATTAATGTGTATCGAGCTAGAGAAGAGCGACGGATCAAGTAGCTTCGATGGAAGACGACAACATAGCATCAGAATGAGGTAGGACATCTTCCTTGCTCTGAATATAATTTACAATCTAGGAAGGTAGATGTTAGTATGTTCTCGTAGTTTCTAGACCCACCCTAGGGCTAGATGGATCACCTCTGTCCGTAGAGGGGATTTACCTGGAAAAAAAATTGGTGACTCCGTTGGGGAGTTTCCTTTGATTTTGTCACTCTTTGAGGTCTTAGTCATTCAACGGATTTAGTCGAATGACCATTTCCCTGTTTGTTACACAGTAATTTATCACTGTCCCTGCAATCCCCATCTCGCCCATTGGAGGGTCATTTCTATGACCAATAAGCAGTGTCATGCCTTGCAAATACCATCATTACATCCCTTGCCATGAGGAAAAAATTCCCTCTGTTGACCATTTCCTGAGCAGACCACTAAAAACACCTGTTTTTGCCTTGGAGCTGGTAGCCCGTTATGCCCTCGCACCAATGAGGAAAAGTAACACTGAGCCCATGCCATTTGGCGCTATGTCCCAGTTAAGCACCCACGCCAATCTGTTTATGGAAATGTTTTTAAAAAAAGAGGCAAAGTTTCGATCACAACGACTTCATGGATGAGTCATAGGGAGTGGTTCGACTGAATAACCACGGCCTTCCTCCTTTGGCCTCTTGTTTCCACCTTATGTGGAAACCTCCCAAGGGATAAGGCCTCCCTTCCACTATTGTAGGGATCCTAACCTCTTCCTCTCCTCTATAAATATAGCGATCTTCCATTGATGTGCTTGTTGAACAGGTTCTAGTTGAACAGATAGTTGAAAAAGTTAGCATAGAGAAGAAGCAATCATAGCTTCGGGAGAACAATGCAGAGTGTGATTGTTTTTGTGTGTAGAGAACATAGTGAGATCTTGGAATTTTTTTCATGAGGGTGTGACAAACGTGCTTGGATACAGACCTACCAAAGGAGAGCCTCAACATGAAGGCTTGGTTGTAAACTCCCCTTGTCTTTATCATAATAAAATGCATCTGATGTTTATCTTCCATTCTTGTTTACATCTATAATGAGATTTATAGCATTCCTTGATCAGTTAGATAGGTTGTAATTGTTTTATGTTTGTCGTAGTGTTACGCTTGTTGTGTTGTCTTGACTTTCTATACAGGTAATCGAATGTTGATAGTAGCGTATATCGAGCTGGAGAAGAGCGACGGATCAAGTAGCTTTGACAGAAGACGACAGCATAGCATCAGAACGAGGTAGGACATCTTCCTTTCTCTAAATTTAATTTACAATCTAGGAAGGTAGATGTTAGTATGTTCCCATAGTTTCTAGACCCACCCTAGGGCTGGAGGGATCGCCTCTGTCCGCAGAGGGGATTTACCTGGACAAAAAATTGGTGACTCTGCTGGGGAGTTTCCTTTGATTTTGTCACTCTTTGAGGTCTTAGTCATTCAACCGATTTAGTCGAATGACCATTTCCCTGTTTGTTCCTATGTTTTTCATAAATTACAATCTTTTAGTTTTTGCTTGAAGTGGTGAGTCTGGTATTGGTTGGGAGAAATTTTTTTTTTTCCTATTCAGGCATTGGTGCTTTTATTTTTCTGATAGTCGTGCTGATTGGCGCTAGTTGTCATTTAGCAACCCACACCAATTGGCCATTGGCGCTAGTTTTCAATGAGCAATTCACGCCAGTTGGCGCTAGTTTCACCCACAAAAGTCGTGCTAATTTCAGGGTGTGTGAAAAATTGAGTTTTTCTCCCTAAATCCTTCACCAGTGTGTCTTTCCATTTTGGTATTTTTCTCTGTATGATTTACTCGTTCTCCCCTCTACTTTTTCACTTATGAGTATATATTACATTGCTCTTTGTTCAACTGAAAAGTCTTCTTTCTATGATTTCTTGATGTCAAAGGGAATGAATACCTTGTTTTGAACTCATGCTTTGGAAGTCCTTTTTGTACTTGACCTCATATGTCTTGTAGCCTTGTGAGGAATTTCGTTACAAAGTGTTTGAAACAACGATTTCATTCTTAGTGTTTGTTTGTATCCCTTTTGCATTCATCCTTCATTACGAAAATTTGCGTTCATTTAGTTTTCGTCTTAGAGTTTGCTTTTTGTTAAAATGCATTATATCACATTGCATTGAAAAGTATTTTTTGAGATTTATCATTGAACTTAGATCACATTGTTTAATGATTGAAAGCTAAAAATTGAATTGAGTGCATTCTCTTTCATTAAAAGCATGCATTAAGTAGATTCTCATTTCATCAAAAAATGCATTGAGTGAATTCTTATTCTTTCAAAAGAAAAAGGAAATTGTGCATAGATTACAATTGCATAGTTTTCAAAAAAGAGGATTTTGCATAGATTACACTGCATAATTTTCATCATTGAATGTTTTGCATAGATTACATTGCATAATTCGCATCATTGAATGTTTTATATTACTTTTGGATAGTGAAATTCATCTAGTTAGGAAAAAGTTTCCTTTGCAGTATTGTTGTTTTTTGCATCATTGATTGAGACTCTTCCCTTAACTAGATAACATTCATCGAATTGAAAGATTTCTTTCCTCATATAGCTGCATATAGGATATTTTTAGATGACATTCGGTAGGACCTTGGAATTGAAACGTAAATTGAAGATGAACTTTAAAATTTACTGGATTAACCTAAGGCAGCATTGAAACTTAACGGAACATCTAGTAGTTTAAGGTAGAGACGTGTTCCGACATCTTTAAGCCTAGCAGCTGTTGCTCTCCATCTAGCTACAGACAGCACTAGTATAGACTTGTGCTCCCCGTACCATTGTGTATATAAAGGGAGACCCCATTAGGTCGCGAATCCTTTATCCATAGGAAGCCGAGTCTGCCGCCTCTTACTCATGACACATCGAACATAGCATTCAGGGATATTACCTGCATGTACGTTAAGTCCTTGGTTGATTTCTCTTTCATTTTTACCAAGGTGTATATGGCAGTTCATGGATATCTGGTACACCCATTTACCTAGATTACCAGAGCAGTCACTTTGATCTTTACTGACTATTTTAACTGAAAAGATCATCGAGCTCTTGTCCTTTCAAGCTCGTGTCCAACCTGAAAGCGATAGAGTCACCTTTTGCTTGTTTCTTGACTCTTAAAATATGAAACAACAAATTATGGTTTCAGTGTATTAAAAATTAATCACCCACGAAATATTCCTGGTTAGAATTTTTTTCCTTAGTGTTTTATTTCAAGGTCATTTCCGATGGCAGCTTTTCCGAATTTTTCCAATCAAGGAGTCCTCTCTGAAGGGGGTCCTAGTATTTTTCCTGCTTTAGGAAATATTGGTGCTCCTTATATGGCCACATTATCCCTTCCTAGGTTAACTATTGGTTTTCTTGTATGGTTATTGCCACTTCGGTAGTCCCGATTGTTCCGTCCATTGTACAACCATTTCCTCCACCGAAACAACATCATGTTTCTTCTAAAGTGGACCTCTCCCCTTCTTCGCCTATTTATTCATCCTCCTCTTCTACTTCGTTTGGTGAAAGTCTAGATTCTAGTAACCAGGTGGCTAAGAAGAAGAAGAAGAAGAAGAATACAAAGAAGAAGAAGTCAGATAAGCGAGAGGCTAATACTGCAGCTACTGCGCTTAAGAAACCATCTATTGATAAACTATCCAACCTTCCATGGAAAGTCAAATTCCCTTGCACGTTGTGCAAAGGTGACCACCTTCTTCAAGACTGCCCTAGCATTCCAAAGGTACTTAAAGTATGGTCTGATGGTCGTCCACTGTTGCCTTTGACTTTCGGAAGTCATGTTGGTAACACATCCTCGACTAGTGCTAATAAGACTCATAAGAAATAGGGTAAGATTACCAATCCCTGTAAGTTGTGTGAAGGGAATCACCCCATTCACCTTTTTCCATACATGGATGAAGCCAAGAGAGTGTTGAAAAACTCTACTGTTTCTGAACCCTGCCTTTCGGTTGGTTACCAGAAGATTTCTTTGATTCCTCCGCTAGTTGATTCCATGATTGGTCAAGAGTCATCCTTGGTCGATCCTGCTCCCTCAGAAATTCAAATTCAGGAATCCGTTCCCAACCAACCATTAGACATGGAATCGGTTGACTTGATCCTACCTATGATTCATTAGGTATTTTCCGTCAAGAGTGGATCTCATCCCCCTTACGTTCCTCTTGTTTCTTCAGATTCTTCAGACTTGGAGAAAGATTCTTCTGTCCATGTAGTTCAAGAAGTTACTCCTCCTACTCCCGTGATGGAAGTATAGGAGAGTGCTCCTCTTGCTTCAGTAACACCAAGGAAAGCCATATCAGTTCGATGGTATCCCCTCCAAGTAGTTTGGTCGCTTCCTTTGATTGGAGTCGATTTTCCAGATACCGCCTTCCGCCTTATGTTCCTTTCAAGATAATGGTACAAACCTTTGATCTGGTCATACCCAACACTATTATAGATGAAGGCACGTCGGTTAGTATTCTGTCTTCAACTACTTGGCAAGCTTTTGGTTCTCCACCTCTTATGCCTGTTACTCATAATTTGTTGGCTTTTAACAGAGGAACTAATCAACCGTTAGGGATCCTTCCAAAATTGCTTGTTACTTTGGGAGGGAAAGTTGTCCATATGGACATGATGGTTGTTCATGCCCCCTTGGAGTTTAATTTACTATTGGGCTGTGATTATACTTATGCCATGGGAGCGCTTGTCTCCTCCCTCTTTCGTGTGATGTGTTTTCCGCACCAAGGTCGGATTGTGACCATCGATCAGCTTGCGTTCTTTGGTCCTAATATGGTAGCTAGTCCACCATCATCCCTGCCAGATTTTTATCCGCAAGTTGTGTCATCCCCGCCGCATGTTAATTATGTGGCTACCTGTCCTGTGCCTGTATTCAGTGATAGTGCCGTTGTACATCGTTTGCTAGGGGCATTGGGTCCAGACTTCCAAGATGTTTTCCTTCCATCGGACGGGCAACCCTTGGAAGCTATGACTTCTTATTCATTATGATGTGGTCTGTCGGAGCATGGTTCATCTGCTTGTGTCAAGCTCCTTAAACCATGAAACAATGTCTGTTGGAGCATGGTTCGTCTGCTTGTGTCAAGCTCCCTAAAAATGAAACAAGGTCATTCCAAGGATGGTTCATTTACTATGTCAACCTCGTTAAAAAATGAATTAGCTCATGAGGATAGTTCTTTTAATGTGTCAACCTTGTTAAAACAATGAAACACGTTCACGTTCAATTCGAGTCTTTGATATGATCTCGTAAAATCCCAGTCGAGTCTCTATCTTGATGTCGTAGTTTGAACCTTCACTCCATCTGGCGTTCATATGGACTGAAGCTTGGGGGGAATGTACCTCGAATTGAGTCACCATGCTCGGGGCATGCTTACTTTTTTCAAGCATAGTTTGTTTCCATTTAAAGCTTGTGTAAAAATGAAACTAGTTTCAAGCATAGTTTATCTTTGTTTCAAGCTTGTGTAAAAATGAAACCATCTTCAAGCAGAGTTTCCTAATTTCAAGTTTGTGTAAAAATGAAACCATTCCCATTTTACCTCTCGTGATTGCCATTTTATCAGCCTATTTTTCCAGATGAGCCTTGGTTCTCTCATTTCATTTTCCCCATCTGCTTAGCCGATAATACGCCTTCACTTGATTTTTTTACCCATTCCCGAGGAACCGCTGCGATGAGTGGTATTGTTAGCTAGCCTCTTGAACTTTACTTGTTATGAGTAGTTCCACTATTACCGGAACCATTTGCTACCCTTTATAACACTCGTTCCTCCAGGAGGAGTCACCTTTCATCTCTTTTCTAACTCTTAAAAACTAAAAAGATTCTGAGTCACTTGTCGTTTTGAGCTCATTAAATTGGCTGCGAAGCGATATCTACCCAATATACATTTACCCATTTTTTGGGCTGGGATAGATTATTTACAAAAAAGGGATACCTTAGCCTATCATGACTAAGAGGTTCTTTCAGATATTTTTTTCTACCTTTTTGGATCTGAGAGACTATTTACAAAAAGGGCCATGCTGGAGTTTTCTTTTTCGCTTTCTTTTCAAACTCTCTAAACATGAAAAGATGTTGATTTCTTCCTTTTTCAGACTCGTTAAAACAGATGACATCGGATATAGTCATCATGAAGTTATCGAGTTCCTCCTTCCTAGGGCTCGTAAAATGTACTAGGTTGGATTTGTCCAAAGGAAAAACTTATATGACAAGCATATGATATCCTCTTCAAGCTTGTGTAAAAATAAAGAGGTACTCACTAGAAATGGTGGGGGAAAATGGAAGTTATTCATCAGTTGTGTCGGTAGTATGTCACTCTTGAACATGACACTTATCTGCAGTTCGTGTCGGGTTGGGATATCTTCACTCTGTCACTTTGCCTCCATGGGTTTGGGAAATCCATTTACCTCTCATTCGATTAAAAATATTGTCAACATGACCTCTGATCCTATTTGAGTCAAATGCTGCCAAATTCTAGAGTCGTGTCACCGATATGTTCAAGAGAAAATCCTTCTACAGTTTTTACATTCCTTGATCCTATGTTTCAGTCTTGATTCACACTCATATTACCTTCTCTGTTTTGTGTCAATGATGTGGGATTCATTATGACCCTCCTTCGATGGATCGCTTCCTGTCGACTTCAACTCATTATCTAGGAAGTTGATCTAGAGACTCCTTTCTGGTACCTTAGAGCTTGCATTCCCTAATGGAAAGTTCTTCGCATTCGACGATAGGTTCACATCATTGGCCTTCGATTGGGTGATTTCACGGGTGTTCGAATTCAGATCACTGTTCACATTCCGTGGATTGTACTAGTAGTACCTTGAGAGCCATTGACACTATGGGTGGTTTCTCTCGCACTTGTTAACGGTTCACATCATTGACCGGTAATCAAGTGTTTTTATAGCATGTTTGACTTCAACACATCTATTCACATGTTGGAATTTGTACTTTGATCGGGTGGTGTTGGAGCGCAAGACCCTGGGCTTCGATCACAAAAGTCCAGGTTGCGAGGAGTGATGAGTCATTCATGATTATATACATGATTCTTTAGATGGATGGCTGCACCCATGCCATGGATATATTTCATATGATCCCTTCATTCGGATGGTTGCATCCATGCCGAGGATCCATTCACATGTTCCTTTTCTTGATGGATAGTTGTGCCTATACCATGGATTCATGTATTTTCAGTAGAGGTTTCAGTTATGTATATGTATCTATGCTTGATTTGCAGGTCTCCTAACAACAACGTCTGGTTCCTTGCATGTCCTTGTAAAGCATTTCACCCTTCACTCATGTTCGGACTTCATACTTTAGGGGGCATCTGTTACACAGTAATTTTTCATTGTCCCTATGATCCCCATCTCGCCCATTGGAGGGTCGTTTCTGTGACCAATAAGCAGTTTCATGCCTTGAAAGTACCATCATTGCATCCCTTTCCATGAGGACAACATTCCCTCTGTTGACCATTTCCTAAGCAGACCACTAAAAACACCTGTTTTTTCCTTGGCTCTAGTAGCCCGTTATGCCCTCGCACCAATGAGGAAAAGTAACACCGAGCCTGTGCCAGTTGGTGCTCTATCCCAATTAATCACCTGCACCAATCTGTTTATGGAATTAAAAAAAAAAAAAGAGGTGAAGTTTTGATCACAACAACTTCGTGGATGAGTCATAGGGAGTGATTCGACTGAATAACCATGACCTTCCTCGTTTGGCCTCTTGTTTCCACCTTATGGGGAAACCTACCAAGGGATAAGGCCTCCCTTCCACTATTGTAGGGATTCAAACCTCCTCCTCTCCTCTATAAATATAGCCATCTACCATTGATGTGCTAGTTGAATAGGTTCTAGTTGAACAGATAGCTGAAAAAGTTAGCATAGAGAAGAAGAAATCATAGCTTCGAGAGAACAGTGCAGAGTGCGATTTTTTTTGTGTGTTGAGAACATAGTGAGATCTTGGAATTTTTTTCATGAGGGTGTGACAAATGTGCTTGGATAAAGACCTACCAAAGGAGAGCCTCAACATCAAGGCTTGGTTGTAAACTCCCCTTGTCTTTATCATAATAAAATGCATCTGATGTTTATCTTCCATTCTTGTTTACATCTATAATGAGATTTCTAGCATTCCTTGATCAGTTAGATAGGTTGTAATTATTTTATGTTTGTCGTAGTGTTACGCTTGTCGTGTTGTCTTGACTGTCTGTACAGGTAATCGAACGTTGATAGCAGCGTGTATCGAGCTGGAGAACAGAGACGAATCAAATAGCTTCGATGGAAGATGACAACATAACATCAGAACGAGGTAGGACATCTTCCTTGCTCTGAATTTCATTTACAATACAGGAAGGTAGATGTTAGTAAGTTCCCGTAGTTGCTAGACCCACCCTAGGGCTAGAGGGATCGCCTCTGTCCACAGAAAGGATTTACCTGGACAAAAAACGTTGATTCACTTCCAAGGCAGGTTCGTTTGGTTCTTCTCGAATATCTTTCAACTCTGTGACACATTGTGAGTAGGACTTTGGTTTTCTGAACTGTTGCTTTAAGGCTTTCTTGATTTCATTGATAGAAGGATTAGAATTTTGAGCTAGATATCCCATAAACCAGTCCAGTGCATGACCCTCAAACGCTATAGCCACCTGTTCCCTCTTGACAACATCAATATTTACATTCTGCGCAATCCATACTGCATCTGCAACAAACCAAAACCTTTTGATGTCTTCATCGCCGACAACCTTCAAGGTGGGTAGCTTCATATGCGGAGGCATATCGCTTTCTGGTGGTAAATGTGGCAGTGGAGTAGGAGATGAATTACCCCTACGCGAGTTCAATTGTGGGGTGGTTGGATGGCTACCCCTGGCACGCGTAGCCTCACCACTCTTTGTATCACTATTAAGTAGGTTTCTCAAAGGATTGTATACAGATTTATCTCCTCTCTGGTTAACCCGAAAGTACTTTCCGTTGTGCGTAGTGCTTTCAAATTTGTTTGGGGCCATTCACTCGGTGTGACTACAAAAAGTACCTTTTTACACAATATCATCTTAATCAACAAAGACAGAGAGTGTATGAACTTACCCCTTAGTCATTTGAAGAACCTTCTTTCAGCTTCAAAATATGACACAAACTGATCTACAACAAATTTTGTCACAAAACCACCCAGAATGTTGTCAACCCAATGATCTACAGTGCAGGTGATGGAGTTATTATTCTACTCTAACTATTGGATCAACTCAAGTGTCCACTAAGTGATGTTATCGTCCTTCCAGCAGGTCTAAAACTCAACTAACCTTAATAACCACTCCTGCAATTCATGCGCAAAGGTCACAAAGAAGATTTCGTGAACCTTTATGAAAACATATTTCTTTTCCCACTCTTTAGCAGACAACTTCTTAATTTTTTACTCCTTGATGGAGAGTTCACATATATTTTGTTAAATCCAGTCTTCTAATTTAGTCTTTGATGGCTGCCACATCACCTAATCTCTCTCTCAAAATGATCTTGGTCCTGGCAGCAGAACCATTTGTTGGATTGAGGTGTCCTGACCAAGGTTCAAAGTTAGTTTGTAACCAACAAAACCCTCTTACTACTGGCCCTTTCGACAATGACCTGTTTGTGCATGCCACAGTCTCACCCAAAGCAGTATGGGGGGGTGATGGAACCAGGTTTCCACACCCTAAGAGATAATTAAATGAAGTGGGAAAATTTAGATCTGCTTTAACGCACAAACTGACTTGCGCACCAAAAACCCTAACCAGAAACCCTAGGGTAATTATCACTGTTTAATCCTACGTCCACGCACAAACAAAAGGTGTGCAATCCCATTCTAACAATCTGATGTTCTACCCTTACAGAATTAGATATATGCAATTAACATCTGTGTCAATAGTAAAGTAGGTACACAACCAATCCAATCACAAACTGACTTGCGCACCAAAAACCCTAACCAGAAACACTAGGGTAATTATCATTGTTTAATCCTACGCCCACGCACAGAAAAAAGGTGTGCAATCCCTTTAATGGTTCTAATAATATGATATTATACCCTTACATAATTAGATATATGCAATTAACATCTGTGTCAACAATAAAGTAGGTACACAACCAATCCAATCACAAATAATATAATTCATAAACATGAACAGAAATCATATGCGGAAACAGATCACATAGATATATTGCAGATGCATTTAGTACTTAGATTTATCAAAACAATTCTTTATTCATCAACAGTTCTAAAAAACCATTACAATCCTTCATATCCACCTACGCACATAGCCAGCGGGGTCCACACACAGCCAAACTAAGGTCTCCATGCACACAACCAGCAGGAGCCTTTCAGACACAGACACTTACACATATTCACTTCAGAGCTCAAAACATAGATCACAACTTATCCAAAAACTTGTCTTATCTAACTCGATCTAGAATTATATGTATATCTTAACCTGGGCTCATACTAAGTTCTGCAAACTGTGGTTTGAGACTCCTAGATTTACCCTTTAGCCCATTACAACTCATGAAGGGAATTTGACCTGCCCAAAATCTCATTGACTGTGCATTTCTTAGCATGCACGATTACAAAAAAATACTATTAATTAATAAAAAATGCAGTCCTAAGGGACCCTGCTCCAACACTCATGATAATATAATTGAATGTTATAATCATTTATCTTGTGTTGTGTGATTGTGTTAGATTCATTTGTTTCTGAGTCTAGTATTTGGAAGATCTAACTAAGAGGTGAGGCTTAGAGAGCCTAGCCTATGATAAATTGCAAATCAATTAGTATTAGAGCAAGTCACTACTTACGGTCTAATTTAATTTTTATATTTTTATATTTTTTTATTGTATAAACTACAATTTCGTATTTTCTAACCATTCTACATTCACTTTTTTTCTTAATATTTATCTTTTTATTCACACATTCCCTAGCTATGATGTCTCAGTTCCTCTCTCTCATCACACCATCTACATCACCCATGGCCACTTTGTTACAAATATACAACACATTTGTAGTTAAGGTATATCTCTAGTGTGGCATGGTTATGTACCCCACCCAGAATCCATGAGGTTTTATATCAGGAGGAGCATTCATAGTAGGTTCCCTTTGGAGATGTTCCCTCCTACCCCACTTTAGTAGGCATATGCTTCACATTCATCAATTTTATAAAAGAAACATCTGACTTGGGTTCATTTGGAGACGTTCCCTCCAACCCCAAGCTATGTAGGCACCTGCTAATTCATCAACAATCAACATCGCATCAAATCACATCAACTCCAACATCATTTGAAAATCATTTCATCCATGTCTTCACACTTAAATTGGGAGGTGGAAATTCGGGGGTGCTTTCCATCTAAATTGGGAGGAATTGGGCAGCAAGGTTGTCTGGATCATAATGGTTAACATCTAATGAGGAAGGAAACATCTAGCCTTAGGAAACTTATATCAAGAAAGGAAATATCTAAATAATTTATTTATCTTTTTCTTGTTTGGCGACTGACAACAATGGAGGCAGGTTATAAATATGTATTTGTAAAACTCTTTAAAAGGCTATCAATCCTCATGATAATACACATGAATGTTAGAGTATTTTATCTTATATTGTGTGGTTGTGTTTGATTTATTTGTTTCTAAGTCCAATATTTGGAAGATCCAACTAAGAGGTGAGGCTCTTCAAACGTCACTTCTAATCAATTGCAGATTAACTGCCGAAGAAAATAAAAAGAAAATTCTTAGGAAGAGGATTTTTGAAGTAATATTTTCACTATAGAGAAATAAAATCCATAGCGCATAAAGGAAAAATAGCATAAAGCTTTGTGTTAATATCAGAATGCAAGGAGCAGATCAAAACTTCGGTTGAGAATTAAGAGGTGGAAGAATAGTCTATAGACTCCCTATATGACTGGAGCATGGATATGGTTTTCTATGGATTCCCTTGCCAAATTGGGTGGAGTCGTGTTCCTTGGATTCCTGGTAAGAAGAGTTCATTAGCCCCCTCTACTTTTTTTCTTGGTTTTGTAGTGGGTTCTGGATTCCTAGAATTGGGTAGAACCATTGTAAAAATAGTATTGATTGAGAGTGTGTTACATTCGGTGGAGCATTGGAAGGAGATACAAATTCCGTATAAGACTAGAGGGTGGAGACGGTTTTCTTTGGATTCCCTTTCCAACTGGGGTGGAGGCTTGTTCCTTGGATTCTTGTTCAGGTGAGTTATTTAGCTTCCTCTCTACTTTTTATTTTTGTTTTTACAGTGAGATATGGATTTCCTTGTTGATTGAGGGTGGAGTTATAGCATCTGGATTTCCTTGCTGATTTGAGAGTGGAGGCATAACCTCTAGATTCCCTTGCTAATTTTAGGGTGGAGGAATAACCGCTAGATTCCCTTGTTTATTTGAGGGTGGAGGTATAACCTTTAGATTCCCTTGTTGATTTGAGGATGAAGGTTTAACCTCTAGATTACCTTTTTTATTTGAGGGTGGAGGTATAGCCTCTAGATTCCCTTTCTAATTTGATGATGGTGGTATAGCCTCTGGATTCCCTTGTTGATTTAAGGGTGGAGGTGTAGCCTCTATACTCCCTTATTAATTTTAGGGTGGAGGTCATGGAACTATGGATTTCCTATTTTGGCATGTGATGGTAGAGTTACAATTCCTATTGAAATAGCTAAATGGTGGAGGTGGTGGACCTATGAAATCCCTATGAGATATTGACTGCATGAATTAGCTGGTGGGTGTAATTGGATGGTCCTTTGGAGTCCTTGTTTCAAAAGGAAGAATTGGTTTAATCCCTTAAGAACTCATCCTCAAGCTCTGGAAACTAGCTCGAGGGTGACTACTGGAAGAAAGGCTTGGATGTGGTGTGTCTATGGTTGGGTGGAGAGTTGACGTACCAATATCAATTTCTTAACATAATTTATAATATAATTATATACTCAATATTTGAACATTTATTTTTAAGCATGTGTTTGATGTGCTCCCTTAAAGGCTATTTTTTTATTTTTTCAATGTACTGATCTAATTCTTGTGTTATGGTGGTGAATGTTATTTTTACATGATAATAGGTATACAAACACTATTAATGAGTAATGTGTAATCATGTGTGATATGTTGAGACATTTGTATGGTTAATCTCATCGTATGAGGAATTTGGAGATCCTTGTAACTATTAATGTACTTGGTTAACTGCATGAATTCCAATGTCTGTTAAGGACCTAATTATTCTACTATGGCATGTGTGACACTCCTCGATTTAATTGCTATATTTAACTGAGGATTCCTGTGTTTGAGAATTATAACATCTTGTTGTTAAGGCAATTATTGTACTCTATTATGACTAAACATGGATCTTTGTGTATGCAACTGAATGTTGCTTTATTTACTTTATGATTAATGAATGAGATAATGCATAATGAATGGAAATGATGAGAGGCATGATGGAGTGGTTCATAGCCTATTTTTAAATAGGTCTATTGTTGTTGTAGTCAGAATTACAGAGTAACATAGCCATGGATTTAGATCGATTATAATGCCTATGTGAAAGTTAGATTTACAACATATTGTCTGGACCAATGGGCTTAAGTATAAATGCATGGAAAAATATCTGCCATGTTCCTTTTTTTGTAGTTAGATATTGGCTACTAGGCCTTATTTTAGCTCTACCAAGATCAAAATGGATAACTTTCATGTGTATCTAGAGTTACACACAAACACACACACACACACACACACACACACACACACACACATATCTATATGTGTGTGTGTGTGTGTGTGTGTGTGTGTGTTGTAAATCTCTTTGGAGCTATCCCTCCTAAGATTACAAGGCTTATTGTGCGGGATTGATACTTCATGTCGTTAGGGGGTTTGGCCTTCGAATTCACATAGGGCCCATGTATGTGAGCATTGTTACCAAGTTGATCCAGGTGGATTTTGGTGGCCACCCACCTATTCCAATTGGGGACCCACCATTGTTTCTTTCAGTTCTTCTGTTTCCTTAATTGTAGCATAGTTTACTATTTTTAGCAGTTTTTCGGGTCCTGAACTTCTAAAGCCGTTTTTAGGCCCTAAACGAAGTTTTTTGGAGAAACCAGGAGCAACATGGAATTTCCTTTGATGTTTCTCACATCAAAAGTTTTAGTCCTCGGATAGATCTTTCTAACGAGGTATTGTGCATGTCAAACGGAGATTGTATGCCAAGGTTACATCCCCACGAAGATTGATGTACCAATTTACCCAAATTGGGCCCATAGTTTTGGTGCTTCATCTCCTAGGGTTAGGTTTTTTAATGTTTAGGGTTATCCATTACTTCTCAATAATAAATAGGCCCTCGAGCCTCATTTCAACACAGTTTAGAGGCCTATAGCCGCCACATATATTCTGAGAGATAAGCTACCAACGCCCTAGCTAGTTTATTTCCATTCCGTCTATAAGCATATTTCAATTATTAATTATTAATGAAACGAAGTTTTATTTCTATTGCATCTCTACTTTTATGTGTATTTTTTTTATTTCATTGTGTTCCTGGATAAATCAAGAACAGTGGTATCAGAGCGGTCTGCTCTTTCTCAATCCTTATTTGTATGTCCCCAATGAGGTTGGTGTATAAGGAGTTAGGGCTTGATCTGGTTGAACCTTTGCAAGATCAGCCTCGCAAACCTCAATGGCCTCCCATGTGGGAAGAAAAGAAAGATGAGGGAGCAGGATATCCTATAAAAATATTTCTCAAGGAGGCGCTCGAGAAACAAAGAAATGCGATGATGGATAACTTTGCCTAGATCCTTCAAAGACTACCCACCGGCGACACATCTACATCCAGAAGTCACTCTGGAGGCTTCACTCATTTTAAGGTACAAGTAAAATTTAACAATCACATATTTAAGGGCCAAATAGATGAATAATTCATAGACAAATGGTTGAATATATTATAAGGATATTTCTGTTGATCAGTGGTTGTCATTGATGTCAACCCAAGCAGCACCAGGGGCTACCCCAATATTTCATGGGAATTTTGACCTACCAAATTAATAAAATCTGGGTCAAGAATGATTTTTATGGTTTCTACTTGTCGAGATGTTTCCGTTGATATATGGCACACCATGTAATTCTTCACAGTTTGAGAGATATTCATGTTTGAAGTTTTCACCCCCAGTTAGTGGGCTAAAACCCCATGGGGTTGTGGCATGGGTCATTGAAAAGTCATAATTAATATTTTTTAAGCTCCTAAAATCCTTCACACGTTCACTTTTTGAAGCCCCTCTCAACCTGAGCATTTATATAAATTCTGATCCTCATATCCTCCTTATGCAAGGGATTTCGCCATCTGAAACAGGTCATCGTGGCTTTTTCGCTCTAAATTTTTTTTCTACGAAGGTTCAGAAGCTGAAATTTTTATGAGGTGAAGCTGAAATCTTGAGGAATATCCTGTGAAAATTTCATATCAAGGTGTGCATTATTTTCGGAGATATGATCTATGGAAGTTAGTGTTTTTGCAGGCTCTTGAAATTAATCTAAAAGAAGTGACCTTGGAAAAATCATCATAACGCTCTCTCTGAGTATCGGATTGGAATTATGTAAAAATTGGAAGATAGTGCATGGAATTTAGTTTTCTCTCTATCAATTTCAGATCTGGATGAAGAAACAGTGACACGTGGCATGCCATACAAGTTCACTCTACTGAAATAGTCCATAATTAGGGCATTGTGAGAGATTGGACATAACTCTCCCTTGAAGAATCCAAATTGGGTCAGACCTATGGCATTGGAAAGAAGACTAAGAGGAATACTATAGGACCAAAAATCACATATTGGAGATCTGAAGTAACAGAGGTACACCAGATTAAATATCGAGCTCCGAGAAGGCAAGAAAAAGCTAGATCATGTGCTGTCAAGGGTTGCAAAGGACCAGAATTTCTAGGGCAGAAAATAAAATCAAGGTGCAACAGAGGGTAGCATGACAAGGGAAGCAACCAAGGTACAGAATAATAGCAATAAGTTCATCACATGAAGTCTTCAAGTAGGCAGCACTGCATACAGTCACTGTAAAGGTATCATTGTACTAAGTCATTGTAAATACATTATTGTAAAAATTGTACTAGTGTATATCTACCAAGAGTTGAAGAGGCAGTGTCGGGAGGTCTAGCATCATCATTAGGTGGTTTTGTCATAGTTTCTTTTATGTTATAGTGTGTCTTCTTCTTCTACATCATTCTATATCATTGTAAAGTGGACCATTTTCCCTAGTACGGGAATCCATTCTTATTTTATTCTTCTATAGGGTGGTAGGGTGGTGTTGGGGTGAGTTGTAGCTCACTGGGTGTTGGGGCATCCGTTCGGTTGACTACTGAAGAATCTCGGGCGTTGGAGCGTCCATCGAGTGGGAGCTGGAGAAGAATGATTTTCTAGATTCTAGGAATTTGGAGCTTTATTTTCAATTGGAGTTGAATATTAAAGAATTATTAGAAAAGCATTAGGAGGTTTTTGTCTTGAAGTGGGTTTCCACCTTAAAAATTGTGTGCATTTGTGTTCCTTTTGTTTACTTCTATCATTGTACAAACACTGATAATAATTGAAGATTGATTAATGCTCTAATTGAAATAAATACCATCTCACCTCTTAGTATTTCCAACAATTGGTATCAGAGCTTGGTTCCTTCAATAGCAGTTTAACAGTTGGAAGGAGTTCATGGAGCATACCAAGAATGGTTTACCTCTATTCAATGAAAATAATTATGCACTTTGGAAAGGAAGAATGGAGGTCTATCTCTTGGCACAAGGTTACGAAGTATTGGACACTACTCAAAATCGATTTACATCAACCGCAGATGAAAAAGGTAAGAATAATTTGGTAAATGATGCAAAAGCAAAGAATACTATTATTAATGGAATTATTGAATCTGCTTATCATAAGGTGTTGGGTTGTAAAACTATGTAATATTCCCAATTAGCCCAAGCTAATGGGAATATACAATTTTGTTTCATTTTTCTGTTTCATGAATAAAATTGTAAAGGAGGATCAATAAAACTCCTAAACAGCAAAATAAATCAATGCCACATGTGAACAAAGCTAAACCTGGTCTATTTACATAAACACACTTGAAAGAGGCTGGATCATTTGAACAAGTTAACCAAGACTAAATCAACAGCGTTGTCTAGATACAATGAACCTCCTAGATGCACAGCACAATTTTAATTGGAGGCTACACATGTGAAAGGGGATAAATCATTGATATGGTTTAGGGTTTTGCAAGACTTTCATCTTATAAAAGGAAGATTAGGACAACAGAATAAGGTTGTTGATTATGTCATATTTATGAATATGTTGTCTATTTATACATATATCATTCTCTTGTTGTTTAGCTGAGAATAGTGTTGTTTAGCACTAGGGTGTTCCTGATCGGGAATCCCACCTCTTCCATTGAGTAGCTCTTGGAGGAGTCTTGTTGATCTTGTCCACTATTAGGAATTTGGCCAAGATTCATCTTCCAACTACAATGCAGATCATGTTGAGGGTTTGGTTGTCCTTGTAAGCTGCAACAAGTGGAGGCTAGATCTACTCAGATCTAGGCCAATCTAGTGCCTATTTTCAGTGGGAAAGCCTTCTATCCCCTTGACAAGAGAGTATTAGACTTTTGGAGCTACATCTTCAAATCTTGGCATCAGGACAAACTAGTAATAGAGCCTACAACGTAGTTTCCCTTCTAGGACTACGTTATTTACAAGTGTAAAATTGCAGGGTTTTTTGACACACTTTTGGAGGAGAGATCTCTAGTTTCGAGGTTCTGCCCTTCACTTTGGTGATCCATGGATTACAGATCTAATCCATGTTCTGTTCAGATCTGATTTTCTTATCATTGTATTTACTTCAGAAATTCCTGAATATTACTGCAAATCTGCAACCTAGATCTTAGATCTACTCTTTGTATTTGATGTTTTTTTCAAAACCCGAAGGGGAATTTGTAGAGGAGCTCTTCTAGTGTACAAATCTGATATAGATCTAATATTTTGTACACATATCTGCTCTAGATCTGAAGTATAATATACAACTACTACAGCTCTTTAAAATAACGTTGTCAAGTCTTTTTGCAGTCTAATACATTGTTGCAACATCTCTTTTTGAGGATTTTCTTCATAAAAGTATTCCATTTTCTCTTGTAAATTGTATGGGCCACATTATAGATCTGATTTGCTGATGTATAAGTGATTATTAAACCTCCATATTGGCCTCATGCACTTAATTGGCTGAACTGCGTTATTTTTGAAGTAGTATTGTTTAATATTGATGTGTTTCCCATTTTGGGATATTACAAATTTCCAAAAATGTATGGGACAAGCTTGAGAATATATATGCAGGTGACTCAAATGTCAAAGAAGAAAAGCTTCAAATCTATAGAGAAAAATTTGAGCAACTCAGAATGAAAGAAGATTACAACGTTGCTGCACACTTCCAATACGCTGATGAAATAACCAATACTCTGGAAGGATTGGGAGAGCCAGTTGATGAGAAGAATATTATATGAAAGATTCTTAGAACGTTACCAGGGAGATTCAACCCAAAGGTATCAGTCTTAGAATACAGTGAAAATCTGGAAAAACTCATCAAAGAGGAATTACATGGAGTTCTCATAGCATATGAAATGAGACTTGATGAAGAAGAGGGTACTTCACATCTAGAAACTGCATTCGTTGCATCTAAGAAAACCAATCAGGAAAAACAACCTTCAATTGAAATGACATGCACCTGCAAGTGTGAAGAAATGGGAGATGATGAAGAAGGTATTTCAGATGAAGAATATGCTTACTTTACGAGAAAACTAAAAATTGGTAAGGGAAATTTAAAAGGTAAACTTCCATTGACATGTTTCGGCTGTGGTGAGGTTGGGCATTTCACATCAAAATGTCCGAACAGAAGTGACGGAAACTCAAAAGGAAATAAAGGCTTTAATACATTCAACAAGAAAGGATCCAAAATGAACTTTCTCTCTAAAGAAAATAGCTCATCATTCGATGAAGATAATGACAATGAAGAAGAATCCAATGAGAGAGTATTGTTTATGGCCAAGCACAATAAACAAGAGGTATCAAACAACGAGGAAGAAGAATTGACCATAGAATAATTTTCTAAGGAAGCAAGTAAGCTTATAAAAGAGCTCAAGGCAGAAAAGATCCATTCCAATACTCTTGAAGAACAAGTTCAAGTTCTCAAAATTGAAGTTGACGAACACAAATGAATTGAAGAGTCACTTCAAAAGAAGTTGGAAGAAAGCAACCAAGAAAGGGAAGAATTAGAAGCCAAAGTAGTTTCGCTGCGTAAGGAAGTGAAGAAAGGAAAAACTATCCAAAACTATGCTAACAGCTCAAGGGCATTGGAACAACTCATCAACAATCAACGATCTTACAACAACAGAACTAGCATCGGTTACAAAGAAGAAGAAGTAGGACCTTCTACAACAAAATACAATGAACCTATGAGATCTGACATGTATGTAGAATTCATTGGACAAGATTCACAAGAACAACCTTGGAAGGCAATTCCTCGACAAATATTTCCATCCAAGAACCAACATATTTTTTATGGCTACTATTATTCATGTGGAAAATTTTGTCATAAAGTTGTAGAATGTCGCACGTACCCCAGGAACGAATACAATTCCAGGAGATCTGTCAAATATAAACCTCCCAGGGCTCAGCGAAACATCAATAGATTTGAACATTTAAGAAATAATATTGAATGTTACAAATGTCGAAACTTTGGACACATAGCGAGAGACTGAAGATTTGAAAATCCTCCAGAAGAATCTTCGAAGCCACAGAATGAATGAACATGGAAGAAGAAGAAGACTGATAATTGTGCTCTCGCTCTCAAGGCTCAAAACAATAAAGATTTGTGGTATGTTGATAGCAATTTCTCAACACATATGACTGGAGATAGAAGGAAGTTTGTGTCACTGAGAGAGAAGAAGGATGGAACCGTATCCTTTGTAAATGATGGATCTTCAAATGTTACAGGATCAGGTACTGTCACTCTCGGAAGCAAATATTCTATAGCCAAAAATGTTCTCTTAGTTGAAAACATGAATCACAATCTACTCATTGTTGGATAAATGTGTGATCAAGGACACACAATACTATTCAACTCCACAAAGTGTGAAATCAGGAAAGGGAGGTTTGGTGAAATTGTGGCTACAACAAGTCGAGCTCCAAACGACATATATGTTCTGGATGAAGCAACTAAAGGATGTCTAATAGCTAAAGAGGATGATATAATATTTGGTAGCAATGATGATCGACTAAGTAAGAAGTTTGCTGCAAAGATGAAAATTGATTTCGAGATGTATTTACTTGGTGAGCTGACATGCTTCTTAGGGCTTCAAATATATTAGCAAGAGAAAGGAATATTTATATGTCAAGCCAAGTACATCAAGGAAATGCTCAAGAAATTCAAAATGGAAGATTTAAAACCCATAATTACTCCGATGGTAACAAGTTGAAAATTGAGCATAGAAGACTCATCTAAGGATGTGGATCAAAGGTTGTACATACCTATGATTGGTAGTCTTGTATATGTAATAGCCTCCCAGCCAGATGTTATGCAAGAAGTTGGACAAGTAGAAAGACTCCATGCAGCACCAAAATAATCACATATTATTTCCATCAAAAGAATTCTTCGATATCTAAAGGGAACAACAAAATATGGCTTATGGTATCCCAAGTGTAACAATCTCATTATTCATGCCTTTACATATGCAGATTGAGCAGGAAGCATTGATGATCATGACAGTACTCATGAAGCATTGGAATATCTTCGCTAGAAGCTTGTGATTCTCCCAAGTTCTCATCAGATTTTCCTTATTCATAATATAAAGGGGGAGTGGAAGTGTGTACAGGTCCACAGGATGGTTGTGTGTCAGGGGGAGTGGAAGTGTGTACAGGTTCGCAAGCTGGTTGTGTGCTAGGAGGAGTAACCCTTTGCCATTTATGTCAAAGGGGGAGAGAATGTTGTAGGAAGAGGTGTCATTATTGCAGGGAGAGTACTTTTGTTGCCATCAATGCCAAAGGGGGAGATTGTTGATCAGCGGTTTTCATTGTTGTCAACCCAAGTAGCACCACGGGCTACCCCAATATTGCACGGAAATTTTTACCTACCAAATTAATATATTCTGGGTCAAGAATGCTTTTGATGGTTTCTACTTTTTGAGATGTTTTCGTTGATATATTCCATGCCACGTATTTCTTCACGGTTTGAGAGATATTCATGTTTGAAGTTTGTACCCCTAGTTAGTGGGCTAAAACCCCATGGGGTTGTGGCACGGGTCATTGAAAAGTCATAATTAATATTTTTTAAGCTCCTAAAATCCCTCCCACATTCACGTGTTGAAGCCCCTCTCAATCTAAGCATTTATATAAATTGTGATCCTCATATCCTCCTTATGCAAGGGATTTCGCCATCTGAAACAGGTCATCGTGGATTTTTCGCTCTAACCTTTTTTCTACGAAGGTTCAGAAGATGAAATTTTTATAAGGAAAATCTGAAATCCTGAGGAAGCTCCTGTGAAAATTCCAGAACAAGGTGCGCAATATTTTCGGAGATATGATCTGTGGAAGTCAGTGTTTTTGCAGGCTCCTAAAATTAATCTCAAAGAAGTGACCTTGGGAAAATCATCATAACTCTCTCTCTGAGTATCAGATTGGAATTATGTAAAAAGTGGTAGATATTGCATAGCATATATTTTTCTCTCTATCAATTTTAGAGCTGAATGAAGAAACATTGACACGTGGCATTCCATACAAGTTTTCTCTACTGAAACAATCCATAATTAGGGCATCGTGAGAGATTGGGCATAACTCTCCCTTGAAGAATCTAAATTGGGTCAGACCTATGGAATTGGAAAGAAGACTCAAAGGACTACTACAGGACTAAAAATCACATATTGGGGATCCAAAATAACATATATATAACAAATTCAATATCGAACTCCTAGAAGGCAAGAAAAAACTAGATCATGTGTTGTCAAGGGCTGCAAAGGACCAGACTTTCTAGGGAAGCAAAGCAAAGTAAGGTGTAGCAGAGGGTAGCATGAAAATAGAAGCAACCAAGGTAGAGAACAGTAGCAAGAATTTCATCACATGAATTCTTCAAGTGGGCAGCACTGCATACAGTCACTGTAAAGGTATCATTGTACTAAGTCATTGTAAATACATTATTGTAAAAATTGTACTAGTGTCTATCTGACAAGAGTTGAAGAGGGAGTGTCGGGAGGTCTAGAATCATCATTAGGTGGTTGTGTCATAGTTTGGTTTATGGTATAGTGTGCCTTCTTCTTCTACATCATTCTATATCATTGTAAACTGGACCATTTTCCCTGGTACGAGAGTCCATTATTCTTTTATTCTTCTATAGGGTGGTAGGGTGTTGCTAGGGTGAGTTGTATCTCATTAGGTGTTGGGGAATCATTTCAGTTGACTACTGAAGAATCTCGAGCGTTGGAGCGTCCATCCAGTGGGAGATGGAGAAGAATGCTTTTCTAGATTCTAGGAAGTTGGAGCTTTATTTTCACTTGGATTTGAATATTAAAGAATTATTAGAAAATCATTAGGTGGTTTTTGTCTTGGAGTGGGTTTCCACCTTAAAAATTGTGTGCATTTGTGTTCCTTTTGTTTACTGCTATCATTGTACAAACACTGACAATAATTGAAGATTAAATAATGCTCTAATTGAAAGAAATATTGCTTCACGCCCCCCCCCCCCCTCTTAGTATTTCCAACAATTTCTCGGTTCATGACTTTTCCGATTGAGAGAAGATTGTTTTTGCACTCCTCAAAGATGTCCCCCATATCAAGGACTAGTGGGAAACTCACTATTAGAAAAAGGACGAGGGGGAACCCTCTCTGTTCTCGGCTGTACCCACTTAGAATTCTTTTCGATACGCTATCAAGGAATAATATTACGCCGTGGGGATCTATGAGGACAAGTAAATACAATGGACTACGTTATGGCAGCAAAGGGATAAAGATGTGCATGAACTAACGAATTTGTTCCATACCCTACACACAAAGTAAGGTATCAAGGGTTCAGAGAAAAAATTGGTTCTTATGTACTGCAATTTCTACACAGATACATTGAGGAGGAAATGGAGTTCCTTGACATCTCCTCTCTTGGTACGAAATATAGGTATGCTTCCAAGATTAAGCAGAAATTCAAACGGAAGAAGCAAGAATTTGGGTCTGCGAATCAAAATCAAGGGAAAGGTGCCCCCAAATCACAGAACAAAGGAAAAATCTAAGGCATGGTAGCCCAAGATAACTTTCCAAAGCCACAAGAAAATAAAAACACCGCGAAGCCGAAGAAGGATACGCGAAAGTGGTTTGAGTTCCATATGAGCTCCACTCACAACACAAGTGAGTGTCGGGCCAAACAACCACTGGTGGCCGAGATGAAGGCTTCTAAATCAGATGCATGCTCTGACTCTGAATCATAACCCAACAAGGGGAATGACAAAGGGAAGTAGATTATCGATGCATATCCCAACACCACCGTTGCCACCACAAAGATCCAGAAGGAGGAACCAGAAGATCCAGATCAGGAGGGGCATCTCTTCCACTCCCAGATGTGGGTAAAGGGTTCCCAGCTACAATTCATTGTCGATATTGGGAGTCAAAAGAACCTCATTTTAGTAGAGATTCTGAAGTGGTTGGGCTTGCCAACCACAACACACCCAGAGCCATATGCCATCAGGTGGCTTCAACAAGGACAGGATCTCTGCGTCAGCCAACAGTGTTTCCTTCCCTATAGCATCAATCCCTTCATAGATGAGGTATTATGTGACATTGCTCCTCTTTATGTTTGTGATGTATTATTATGCCAACCATACTTGGGGAAGCGACATGTTTTGTATGAGTCTCGGCCTCGCACTGTTATTGTTACTTTGGGAAATAAGTTGTACAGGATACCAGAGGTACCACCACCTACCACTATCTCTTTGGTTACTGCAAAACAATGCAGTAAGCTCATTTACAAAACCGGGATTTTTTTTTCCCTAATGATCTGCCCTTAGGTAAAGAAGAAGATTGTGGCCATGAACTCTAGACAAGGCTCCTCCGCACGACAACAAAAAATGAACAAGTTCGTGGAGGAGTACGTGGACATCTTCACCTCACCCACAGGGGTACCTCTCCATTTTCAGGTCAAGCACCCCATCGATCTGACCCCAGGTGCACCGCTGCCGAATAGACCGATCTATCGACGCTCTATTTTGGAGAACGATGAAATCAAGAGACAGATTCAGGAGCTACTGCAGAAAGGTCACATCCGACCGAGTTCATCACCCTGTGGGAGCCCAATCATGTTCGTGAAGAATAAGGATGGGACTTGGAGACTCTGTATTGACTATCACTATCTAGAATAGGTACCCAATCACATGGATTGATGACCTTCTGGACCAACTCAAAGGTGCGAAATATTTCAGCAAGATCGATTTGAAGTCTGGGTATCACCAGGTACCAATGAACCCTCCGATGTATGGAAGACTGACTTCAAAGACAAGGAGGGACTTTTCAAATGGTTGGTCATGCCTTTCGGTTTGACAAATGCTACCGCAACCTTCATGAGGCTGATGGACGACATCCTGCAGCCATTCACCAACTCATTTGTAGTAGTGTACTTGGATTACATCTTGATCTTCAGTTAGACTTGGGAAGAGCACCTCCACCACATCCAGTAGGTCCTCTAAACACTACGGAAACACAAGTTGTATGCCAATTTAGAGAAGCGCACTTTTGGCATGACCGAGGTTCAATATCTGGGATACATTATTGATGAGCAGGGGGTACATGTGGATCCAACCAAGATCTAAGTAATTCGGTATTGGGCAGCCCCAACCACTCTAACAGAACTTTGTAGCTTTATGGGTCTTGCTAATTTCTACCACAGGTTCATGTTAGGATTCTCTCATATCACTTGGCCTTTGATTAAGTCATTAAGGGAGGAGAGAAAGAAAAAATATTTTGGTCAAAATTTCAAAAGAAGGTGTTTGCAGAATTGAAACATCGCCTCTGCTCTTCCCTAGTTCTCACATTACCAAAATTGCAACAACCATTTGAGATCAAGACAGATGCCTCTGACTATGCTATTTTTGAATTTATTACTCAACATGGACATCCAGTGGAATATCATAGTGAGACACTATCTGACACAGTCCACAAGTATCCCACTTATGACAAATAAATGTATTCCATTGTGCAGGATTGTCGATAATGGAAGCATTACAATTTGGGGAAGGAAATGGTCATCCACACAAACGACCGACCCCTGCAGTTCATACATATACAAGGGAAGTTGCATAACGATCGCCATAAAAAATGGTCCACATATTTGCAATATTTTGATTTGAACATCAAGTACAAGAAGGGCGGTACCAATAATGTTGTAGGCTGCCTCAGTCGACCATAGATCATGGCGCTAACCACCACTCTCAACTCTTGTGGGCACGAGACTTTTGATTGGCCACTTCCCTACAAGAGCGATCTAGAATTCGGCCACACATACAAGACACTCTTGGAGTGTATGCAAGTTCCAAATTTTCACCTCCATGATGCACTGTTATGTCACCTGGGACACCTTTGGGTTTCTTCAAGCGAGTGTGCGAAGATGATTTTGAAAGCGCACTACAGTCGGGTTGCTGGGAATTTTGGGGTTGAGAAAATAGTGGCAGTACTATAGAAGTATTTGTATTGGCCGAACCTTTGACAAGATGTTGGAAAGTACATCATATTCTGCACTGCTTCTGCTATTTCCAAACTGACCATCAAGAAACAAGGTCTCTATACTTCGCTACCTAGCCCTATTCGACCTTGGGAATCCATCTCCATGGATTACATGTCAGGCCTTCCTTCTACTAAGCATGGAAATGACTATGTTTTTGTGGTTGTCAACATATTCTCAAAGATGGAAATTATGGCAGCCTGCAAGAAGAATATCACAGCAGAATCCACTGCTAAACTCTTCTTTGAACGAGTGTGGGTGCACTTTGGGATCCCGTAGCCTATCATCTCATATTGGGACAGTAGGTTCCTCAACACATTTTGGTTCAGCCTCTGGCCAATGATGGACACCAAGCTGATGAAGTCCACAACTTTCCATCCCCAAACTAATGGCTAGATAGAGGTCGTTAATAGGATGATCGTGCACATTATGTGCATGTAAAATTAAAAGCATCCATGCACATGGGATGAGAGCATTCATTATGTACAAAAAGGTTATAACTAGGCTCTCCATAGCTTAATCGGCCATAAACACTTTCTGGTGGGCTTGGGATTCCAGCCACTATGTCCCATTGATGTAGCCATGCCATTTGCAGCTACTCAAGCCGATTTAGATCATGTCTAGTCTTAAGATGAAAAGGAAAAAAACTTCATTGAGCACATTCAACACACCCACCAACATGTTCATGACATATTGGACATATCCAATGTTAATTAAAAGAAACAACATAATCAACATCAGGTGTCATGCAACTTCTAGGTGGGTGACAAAGTGTGGCTAAATTTGTAGAAGGAGGGCCTCACTAGACCCCACCGCAAGCTTCACCCACTCAAATATGGGTCTTACACCATCACTAAGGCTATAGGGTCAAATGCCTTCGAGCTCATTATTACACCATTCCTTGGTTTGCACCTAGTGTTCAATGTGGACTGCCTTCGGCCCTACTTCCCACCTCTACTGGACACCTCTGACATTACATAACAACTCACATCAATAGAATTAAACCCAGACTGCATAGAACAGGCCACCATGGATGGTATCATGGATATGAAAATCAAGAACACTCGCCAACAGAATATCCAACTGTATCGGGTTGTCAAAGCTAACCAACTCCTGCACCAAGGCAAATGGTTCACCAGGGACCAAGTTCAGCAGAAGTTTCCTCATCTCATGGAGGAACTCAACACAATGGGGACCATTGCTTCCTAAGGGGGGAGGAATTATCTAGGTGGTTATTGGTGGCCACCTTCCTATTCCACTTGGGGCCCCACCATTGTTTCTTTCAGTTTTTCAGTTTCCTTAATTGTAGCATAGTTTACTATTTTTAGCAGGTTTTCAGGTCATGAAATTACGGAGCCATTTTGAGGCCCTAAACGAAGTTTGTTCAAAAAAAGGAGAGAAACACATAAGTTTCTTTGATGTTCCTCACATCAAAAATTGTATTCCTCAAATAGATCTTTCTAACAAGGTATTTTGTGTGTCAAATGGAGATCATATGCCAAAGTTACGTCCCCGGGAAGATTGATGTACCAATTTACCCAAATGGAGCCCATAGTTTTGACATTTCATCTCCTAGGGTTAGGTTTTTTGATGTTTAGGGTTATACATTACTTCTCAATAATAAATAGGCCCTCGAGCCTCATTGCAACATAGTTCAGAGGCCTGTAGCTGCCACATCTCTTCTTAGAGATAAGCTACCAACGCCCTAGCTAGTTTATTTCCATTTTGTTTATAAGCATATTTCAGTTACTAGTTATTAATGAAATGAATTTTTGTTTCTGCTCCATCTCTTATTTTATGTGTATTTCTGTATTTCATTGTGTTCTTGCATAAATATGGATCACAAGTGTTGAGGGTGAGGATACCAAACTATATACATACACTTATGTTGTAGGGTATTGCAACCTTGATGAGCCAGTGGAACTAAGATCAGGTCGGAGAAGGCCCGTTAATGGACACACATGTTGGACCTAAAGGTGAGACCAGTCATTGGATGAAACTGATTTGATTTTTCATATCCTTCTTGGGGAAGCTTGATGTTAAATGAACTTAGTAGTACTGGACCCAAATACATCTCCACAATTAATTCGTTAAGTGTGCTCCTCAATGTTGGATGTCTCATCTAATTTATCATTGTACATGTAACCCTAGAGGTTTAACCCTAGATATTTCCATTGGATCCGAGGACAACCTTGTTGATATTTTTTCATCAGGACAATGTGGTGGGGTGAGGTTGATTGATAGGCATCCAACATGTCAAGGTAGAGGGTTCCGCATATAATTTAAACATGAAAATTTCATTTTACAAATGAGAAGATGGTTTAGTGGAACATATGGCTTTAATGGTAGGCTACGTGGTGGAGTAGGAGACATGAAACATGTCAATTAGATTTGGGGATTTTTCAGGACCAAGTGGCCTATAAATGAGTGACACATGGCACGTCCATAGTGGAGCCACGTGGAAGGGTGAAATCACTCCAATGGAAAGAGCCATTGACGTCACCCCAAAGCCTTAAGATTGATTATTTCTGATGGATTTGGTTGAAATTCCATCAAGATATTATTCTCACTGTGAGGTTGTAGTAATGAGGCCCACATGTACAACTATAAGGGACTTGGCCCCATCCATTTTTTTGGGATGCATCATAGATGTATGAGGTGGTGGAATAGCTAGGTGGACTCCAATGTCACCCTACAATATTTGAATGGAGGGAATTGTAGAATGGTTGGGATTAAAGTTCCGAGGTGATGTGGAAATGAGGCGCCCACTCAAAGGTGAAGTGACGTAGGAGAGGTTTCATGAACGATAATCCCTCATGCAATTTGATGAAAACATATTTGATAGTGTTGATGTGATGAATTGATGAGGAAGCTTCCATGTGACCCTAGAAGTTCGTCCCCAGATATTTCGAAAGTATCTTCAAGGGAAACCATTAGGATTATATTCTCAGGATGATGTGGCCATGGAGGGGCCTAGATGCCTCTTATACATAACCCTCAATTATTATGTGTGTATTCAATCACCTAAAAAGGGGGAAGCACCTGCATACATTTCATGGTCCTAAATGAGTATTCAATTATATACAACTGCCATGTGGTGATGAGGTGGATATGACTGGAGTAGCCACATGGGTATTCAATTGGATAGAAATACCTCGTGGAAGTCGAGATGACATGGTACTATCTAATAGGTCAATCTTGGAACGACCATATATTTTTATGAGGGAGATAGATTGAAGAAAACTTTATATCATTGGAAAGTTCTCAATGAGACGAACACGACAATGATATCCATTTTAAATTTTGAGGAAGATTAAAATATTGAAAAATGTATGCCCCATTTCCATAACTGAACCTTGGAGGTTACGCATTCAAAGTAATTGCCTCCTTCTACCGTTGGTAGTGTTAGCCTCATACTCACATTAACAATCAATAATTCCAAGTATTCACAAAATAATAAAATTATGAAACTTGGAAAATATAATTCTTACTTGTCTTTCATGTGCTCATCAAATTCTAGAATGAGTTGTTCCTAATACTTGGGATTTTTTTGAGGTCTAGTTGGTTGAGAGATTCCCTCCAACTAGTTAGCCTCCTAGATTGGTGTGTGGTTGAGATATTCAATCAACCAAGAGATTGCATGTCCAAGTTATACTAACTATCTTGAGACATAGCTTGATGTATTTATATTGTATCATATTCTTTGTGAATATACATTCAGGATTAAAAGCCTTCTCTGCCATGTTTCTGTCTCTCTGATATTATCTATTTTTTATTAATTATCTTCAATTGGTATCAAAGCAATATAAATGAATTTTCCTAAGTCGAAGACAAAATTGGTAGTTTTTTGAATGGTTTCCAGTATCCAATCCATGGTAAAATTGAAGGATCTCCTTTAATGATTGCATTTGAGCGATTTGAAGCATCAATTATGAGGTATAAGTGTGGGAAATGAGAGGGCCAAGAATGGCCAAAACCCGAATCAAGGCTAGTTAATGTAAAATTGGGTTAATATTGGTTTCAAATAGACTGGTATCATAGTGTGTATATTGAAGAGACAAGGATCTTATTATGTATATTATTGATAATGATTTTGTGTTAAGGCTATGACTAGGTGATTGAAATCTCCTCTTTTTTTATTGGTTTAGTATTTTGTAGTGAATTTCATATAAGTTTTTGTGTGTTCTTGTTTGGATAATTCAAATGATTTTCAATTAAAAATCATATCATTGGATGAGAGACGTAGCTACAGGTCTGATGCACATTTTCTAGGGAATTAATCAAGTAAGGAAGCTTTGGATGATTTTTTTCTGTAATGAAAAATACTATCAATATATTCATATTGCAGAAACACACTAATTCTTCATAAATGGCACATATGAATAGGCTCACTATAAAATATAAATTCATATTGATATGGTCTCACGATGAGTGATTTCTTTTAGGGAAATATGTACACATCGTTCAATCTCTTTGACCAGTGTGGAAGGGTCTTCTTGCATATGCAAGGTCATTGAAGTTTTAGTCATGAGACTCATAGGTTATTATTCCTTTTGATTCCCATGTCCTTCACCACAAAGGAGATGAAACCACACTCTTCCAAGCTATTTATTAGTGCACAAATATATTGGGATCCGTGAGGAGACCATCAAAAGAATAATGAGTAGTGAAAAATTAATTGTTTTCAATTGGTAGTAAATCTCGTGATCGATAACACCGAATTGGTGAGAAGATAGTGTTGTATTTATGAGTGATGTGATTATTTTGTATTTGTATGGATCTTTTTGTTGTTGTGTTGTGCTTGGAAGAATATTTTGCAAGAGCATTGTCCAAACTCCATTAAGCCTGCTGCTCTGGTGAATTTTTTCCTACGATCCATTGAAGCCTCCACTATTTTCAATCTCGGGCCAGTGTGGAAGATTGTATTACTCTTTGGTTTGTGTTGAATCAAACTACAGTGGAAGATTTGTTCCAGTACATTCAGGAGAATGAAAGAGCGTTGCATAGTTGTAATTACCTGCTTGTCCATTTTTTTCTCTTCAACCTCTGTGAGGAGCCGGGATTGAAACATTTGGCAACTTGGTTTGTTGTAGACCTATTGAAGTTTTCTTTGATTCAGTACATGTTATTGTCTGGTAAGTTACAAATACAAACTTAATTTTCACTCTCTTTCACTTATATTCTCTTTCTATATTATCAGTTACAAATTTTCAAATGACTAAAAGAGCACAGAGAGATGGTGGAACATGATTGGATATTTGCCTGCAAATTCAACTTGAATAGCTACAAGATTATATTTTAGTAATTTAAATTCAAAATTTAATTAATTATCCATGATTTTGTTCCTGTCATAGCCATATTGTGTAGCATGAGAATGTTGGATCACACAATTATAATATTCTCCAAAAGATCACCTTATGTTGCAAGAAAATTTAAATGGGAACTGCAATGGATTCAAGCTCCAATTTACTTGTTGAGAGAATAGTTTCATTTATAGGTGTTAAGTGTTGAAGATGACAGAGAAAAGAATTTATTTTCAGTGACTATCTTAAACAATTTCAATGCACCAAAGAAAAATGCAACACGCAAGAAGGATGAAAGAATAACATTCAACAGTAATTATGAAAGGAATTTTAAGTGTCAAGCCTTCTTAGAATGTTTTCAAGTGAAAATGAAAGTTAATATTACTAGAGTTGCATTCAAATCATTTCCAATTTTGAAAATTGTCAAAAGCAAGTTAAAGACAAATTGAGATTTATATATAAGTCAAGTTATTTGAAGTTCCTCTCAATGATAGAAGTTAAAAGTCCATTAGTATAGAGCAAGGTTGGGTAACGAGACAAAAAAAAAAATTTTGGGTGACAAATCTAATTAATGAAAAATTTGATGTAAATTCTCAAGTTGAGAGTCAAGCTGAGTTAAGTAATTTTCAAAGTTTTAGATGTATAATTGAATCATTGAATTATATCGGGTGCATTATCGATTGAACCCGACACCTAAGCCTTGATTTAATCCTTGAGACATAATTGATAGGGGGTTGAAGAAATCATTTGAACTTGTCATCCACTCTTTACACTGTGAAATCATTAACTTGGGTGCATTGTCAGTTGTAGCCAACACCCTAAGATTGTTAAAACAAAATCAAGTGACTGTTAAATTGAAAGAAGCAAAGAAAAAATATAAGATCAAGCGAGCATGAAATTCAAGAAAGAAAGTTTAAGAAAACAAATGCAAGTGAGTGAGTTCAAGATTTCAAGAAAGCGAGTTCAAATGGAGCAAATTATTCAATTGTTAAATTTTCTAAACAATCTTATACTATCCATTGTTGAATACACAGTAAAAATCAGTAAAGACACTCTTTGTTGATATTAAAATACATCTATATCAGACACATGAAATGACTGAGTTTCTCCAACTTGAGTCAGAACTACAATGTAATGAGCTACAACAGAAGAGTCATGTTTCTAAGCCATTCAACAATAAAAATTCAAATGTAGATGAAGATGATTCCATGTCACTCAACGATACAACTTCAAATGCAGAATTTGTACATGATCAAGTCCAACCTTCTTTTTCCAAGCCAATCATCAAAGCAGGGGAAGAAATTCAGTGCAACAAAAATTGACATGGTCTAAGATATGAAAAATATGGAAACAACTTGCATATTCCTAACTGGAGGATTTTTTTATCAAACAACATCAGAAATCAATGAGAAAGTTGAAGAAAAAACAAAACTCCAAAATTGTTAAAGAACAGGTCATATGGAAGATCATCGTTTTGATCTTCATCCTTGTCACCATTGTGGCAAGAAGAATCACTCATCATAGAGATTTGCAAACAAAACCAACCAGCTATATTGAAGATTAATTATGCATGGATTGATCCTTGGGAGTGGTTATCAATAGTCAAACGATTATATATGTTTACCACAGAATTCAATCTGACATGAAGACAAATATTGCAGCAAATAGTGAAAATATGGTACTCTCATGCACCTGAAAGAGGGATTACAATAGTGAAACTATCCTACATCTGAAGGGGGGAGGGGGAGTTCAAAACAAATTTAGATGGTTATGGTCTCTCCTTTTAGTTGACAAGGGGGTAATCGATGATGAAATTGAGATTTAATTGATGGTGATGGTTTTCAGACTGAAATTTTTGACAACAACACAATTTTCTAGTGGGAATTAAAAAAATTCGGTGGACAAGTGATTGGGATGTTGATTGAGAGAAAATGTGGGCATTTTTTGTTCACTTGGATGGTCATTGGACCTAGCAAAGGATAAATGCATCCTTTTTCATTGTAGCTTGACATTAGATTGAGTTTTCAAGAATTTCAGGGATGTATTGGAATTTTAGTTGATTCACTTCTCTTTGTTCACTCTCTTCATATTGGAGTTTTTAGCATCTAGTTTTGACGTTTTTTCAGGCAATTTTTCATTAAGGCTCAGCTCAACATTTTCAGCATGAAGACTTGAAGATGGTACTAGGTTCTTACTATGGAATTACGATTGAGGGGGGGAATGTTAGCCTAATACCCACATAAATAATCAATGAGTCCAAGTATTCACAAAGTAATAAAATAATGAAACTTGGAAAATATAATTTCTACTTCTCTTTGATGTGCTCTTCAAATTCTAGAAAGAGTTTGTTCCTAATACTTGGGAGTTTTTTGAGGTCTAGTTGGTTGAGAGATTATATCCAACTAGTTAGCCTCCTAGATTGGTGTTTGGTTGCTCGATATTCACTCAACCAAGAGACTTCATGTCCAAGATATATTAACTATCTTGAGACATAGCTTGATGTATTTATATAGTATTATCATTCTTTGTCAATATACTTTCAGGATTAAAAGCCTTTTCCTCCATGTTTCTATTTCTCTGATATTATTTATTTTTTATTAATTATCTTCAAGTGGGGGCTAGGGATAGTAGGGGAAATGCTACAATATATTCATCCCATTTTAAATGGACCATCAAATATTTGATGCATTTTCCAGGGAAGGGTAGAATGTCCAAGTTAAATAAATAATTTATTTGAAAAAATAAATTGCAAACTTATGTTCATTTATTTAGAAGAAAACATTGATTTTTTTTTAATATGTGTGTGTGATGACGATGATGATTAACATACGCTAAGAGCAATATGATCTATAAGACCTTAAGAAAGCAAGAGATTAATTGAGATTATATAATATTTTATCTGTATGATCGAAAAGAAGGGAGAGAAGCATTGTTAGATCCTCGTAGTATTGCTAACTTAAAAATTCAAGAAGGTTAGTGGTGTGGAAAAATTATGAAAATTAGAATGGATGTGAGTAAGAACTTGGAAATATAAGAGAAAGTGTTTTACATCTTCAAACATCTTAGTATCACAAAGGTGATAAACTCTTTTGTCCCAAGGTGTTTTGGGAATTGTCCAATGCCCGATCCCAGTTTCCCTTTGAATCTCATGAGAATTATTTATTATCTTGACAATGTTAATTTTCTTATTAGCATTGGTTAAAAAAAAACGATAATTATAGTTTTCATAATTGGGGTTGATCACCTCATTATAATACCGTAGCTTCCTTTTCCCCTCTAACTCCTTATCGTCCGAAAACTTATCCTTAAATTTGGAAGTAATAATATTTTTAATATTATGCTTATTCTTTCATATGATCTCATGCTTTATCCCCCAATGGTCTATCCAACACTGGACATCCTTATGTCAGCCTCGCTTGAGTCGAAGATGGGGGTTTTGGCTAGATTTAGAATCAATTTTAGGATATGTCTTGGATTTCATGTTGTATAGCTTATTCTTATACATGAGAAATTATAGAAAATGAAAAATATCTTAAATTTTATAGTCAATTTATGTTATATGATTAATATTATAAAATCAAATCATTTTTTTTATGGTTGAATTTTACAAATGCATTTTTTTTCCTATTTATTTTAATTTTCAAATAATACTTATTAAATTATTAATAAAATATATAATAATGTTTTAATTACTTTAAATTTTCAACATTTCTTATTTTTATATACTATCATATATCCATCTTAACTTTGCATAATTGAGCGCAGATAGGGATCAAATCTCTCAAGATTGAAACATGTTTTTGAACACAAAACTTGAGGAAAAGTTTACAAGTCGAGAAATTTAATTCCTCTCATCGCTTGGTAAAACCTTGGTTAAAATGGATCTATGCTAGTTCTTAATAATATTATTTATATGATATAAATTTCATGTCTCTCTATATAAAAGTATTCTCATTTTTAATTTGATTAAAAACTTGATTAAATACCTATGGAATATCTATAGAATAAATTTAGTAGTAGTGAGGATAGAGGGCTTGAATATATCTCAAATGTAATTATAACCTTTTTTCTTTTATATTTAATTAAAAAATGTTATAAAATCAAAATAAAATAAAATATTTTGACTGTGAAATGAGTTAGGATTGGTGGACATGTAGTGTTGATAAGCTATGGTATTGACCCATGGTATTGTAACAAATACTATTTACAAGTTAATAATATCCATGATAAAGTCGGGGTGAATATCCATGGTTAAGAATATTTTTATATTGTAAGTTTATTGTAAGTATTAAGTTTTATGTGCTTGGTAATTAAATTTAAATATGGTTTCAATATCATTATTTTAATTGCTATGGTAAAACTGATCTTAATTTATAGCTACTTTTTATATCATATATATTTTAATGTGACATGTATATTATGATTTTCTTTTATTTAAAATTTTTAAATAATTTTATTAACAAACACAAAATTGCAATATAACAAATTGAATTCTATTATTTGTATTGTTAATTGAACCAAAATTTTTATGTTTACATTCATTTACGAACACTATAATATCTCTCGCATATTAGGCTTTATATTACTTTTAACCTTTTATTATTTTTTAATTACACTAACATGTGTTGAGATTCAACAAGATGATGAGCTTAGTGAAAAGAGTCGCCTTCACTAAGTGGGCCCGCAGGCTATTTTTGGTGCAAGTCTATTTTTAGACATGATGATCATATTTCAGAAGTTGCAGGATGCTATTTGTGGATGGTTGATCAAGTTGGAAAAATAGATGAAATTCTATTTTAGAATATTGGGCGAAGTCTATTTATAGATCGTACGATCTAAAAATAAGTGCATGTCGATTATTATTAGCTCTTAATAATAATCGGACTCTAAACATCAACTTATTCTCTTGGAGCACTTTAGTTCGGTGCACGGATGTAGCTGCTTGGTGACGAAGGAATCGCTATTCTGAGGGTTTGCGGAGACTATTGTATGGAGGACTTAGTTAGAACTCGAGTGGGAAGAGTTATGACACGTTGATTGGAAGAAGTAGTTATGGAGTTGTCAACAGTTTAACTCGGTTAGACTCGGTTGAGCTAGTTGTATCTAGTCAAGCGATTGATACACTAGTGAGAGTGGAGTGAATTAATTATTTAATTAACTCACAAATAATAACTCATTAATCAACTGAACAATACAACAGTTAACTATAGTGCATGGCAATTTCAGTGGAGACCAGTGGAGAGATAGGTGAAAGGGCAAGATAGACTATCTGTTGTGACTATAGTGATGCATTGATTGCATCACACTTAGTGGAGATGCCAATGAGGATTTCACAGTCAAGGATGGAGTAATTCGAATTCATTCATATCTATTCTTCAGTAGAGATTATGCAGTGGAGGCAGGCTAGCAGGTGGCATAGATCGGTGCATGGATTCGCAAGATTGGGCCTGATTAGTGTATGACGATTGTACTGTACTAAGAGCTTGTGATAAGCTTTGTATGCGTGTACGAGATTGTCATATGATGTCCATGTTACATAATATATAGTTGGGGTTTTCACCTTCAGGCTTTCCCAATTAAAAACTGTGTTATGTGTGATTGATAATTTTTTTTTATGCTTCACATGTGTGTGTAATTAATTTTTCCGTAAAATATTAACAAGTGGAATAGATTCAGTATCTTGCATAAAGTTAAATAGTGTGAGATTAGGTGGATATTGGACATATGCATGCTTAGTGCATATAATTTCTACATGGTATCATTGCATTTTTGATTGAAGATTGCAATTGTGAAGTGAGTTTGTGCTGGTGGACAATTCGAATTTGCTACAGAAGATTCTTGGTGCAGAAATCGAGTATACATTGAAATTTCTTTTAACAGATTGATATTGGAGTATGCCCTTGATGGGAGCTCAAATTACATAGCTTGGAAGGACAGGATGGAGGCAGTGCTGAAGGATAATGGGTTAAAGGAGTTCATCGATAGCGATGTTCCTAAGCAGGGATCTAGCGATGCTGCATTACTTGATGCATGGAAAAAGAAGACTGCAAAGACGAGGAGGATTCTGTTGGAAGGTGTGAAGGACCACATTGTGTCTAGCCTTCATAGGAAAGCCACTCCATTCTTAATGTGGAAGGCTTTGACAGACTTGTTCCAAAGCAGAAGTGACTAGAGGAAGTTGGCACTTAAAGACAAGCTCAGAAAAATAAAAATGGAGAAAGGCGACAGTATTCCAAAATACCTCACGAAGTTTGTCCACTAAAAGGATGAATTGGGAAGTGTGGGGGTTACTGTTGATGAAGAATAATTGGTGAGCTTGGCTCTCCTTGGGCCTCCGAAGAGTTGGCATAGCTACGAAGACTCTGTCAATGGATGGGAGAAACTGCTGGGATGGGAGCGACTTTGGTCAGATATTATGTAGGAGGAGATAAGGCGGGGTACCAGGGATGGATCTTCATCGAAGAATGAAGATGAAGAGAATTTATCTTTGGCTTCCAAAGCAAGGAAAGGGAAGGGGAAGAAAAATCCTTCTAAATCTAGTGCTAAAGGCAAGAAGCAGGATTTGTCCAAAGTGAAGTTTTTTCACTGCCACGAGCATGGACATTTCACCACTAACTGTCCACAGAAGAAGAAGAATAAGCAAGCTGATGGATCTACAGCTGGGGAGGCCTTAGCCTCGCAATTTTAGCTGGATTTTTCCTTTATCATATGCTTGGTTTCAAGCTGCATGGGATTGGTGTGGTATCTTGACAGTGGTGCGTCTTTCCATATGACGGGAGACAAAGAGTTGTTTAGTGACTTGGAGGAGAAGGACCTATAGATGCATATAGAGATGGACGATGATGGTCGGTACAGTGCGACTGGCATTGGGACCATTACCTTTGAGAGGGAGTCCGGTAATCCATTCTTGTTGAAGAATTTCATGCATGTTCTAGGTCTAAAGAATAACTTGGTCTCAGTCGCAATCCTGGAAGACAGAGGTTATGATGTTGTTTTTAGTGAGGGAAAAGCTTTCCTTTGACATAAAACAACGGGTCAAACCAAGTAGATAGTGGTTCAAATTAAGAATCTCTACAAGCTGGAGGTAGATGGCTACACTGCAATGGTAGGAAAAACAAAAGAAGTGGTGAGCCGCGATGAGGGCGAATTATGGCACAGGAGATTGGGCCATCTTAACCATGGTGCTTTGAAAATTTTGCAGAAAATTTCTACTAGACTTCCCAAGGGTACTCTTGCACAGTAAGATCAGTGCAAATGATGTACAATGGGTAAGTTTGTGAAGACCACCTTTCATGAGAAGGAGAACCGTGCTTCGGTGATCCTGGAGAGAATTCACACAGATGTGTGTGGACCATTCTCGATTTCTTCAACAGCGAAACATAGGTATTATGTGATATTTGTTGATGAATTTTCTCATAAATGCTGGATCTTCTTCATTCAGAAGAAGAGCGAAACATTCTCAAAGTTCTGTGAGTTCAAGGCATTGGTGGAGAAGGAGTCGGGGAAGCAGGTGAAAGCTCTAAGGAGCGATAATGGTGGTGATTACATCTCTGGAGAATTCAAATACTTTTGTAGCAAAGAAGGAATTCGAAGAGAACTCATAGCGCCTCATAACCCACAACAGAATGGGGTTGCAGAGAGAAAGAACAGAACAATCGTGGGTGTTGCACGAGCGATGTTGCATGACCAGGGCCTACCGATGCAGTTGTGGGCAGAAGCATGCAACACTGCGGTTTATGTGCAAAACCGTTGTCCTCATAGAGTACTTGGCATGAGTACACCCGAGGAAGCTTTACTGGTAAGAAGCCTGATATTTCTCATTTGAAGATTTTTGGCTCACCTGTTTACATTCATGTGACGAAGGATGCCAGGAAGAAGTTGGAGCCGACTGCAAAAGTTGGGATATTTTTGGGGTACACATAAACACCCCATAACTATCGTGTGTATTTTCCAAACATTCGGATGACTGTTATGCGACGGGATATAAAATTCAATGAGGTGAAAGCCATGAAGTTGTCACTTGAGAGGGAGCTACACTTGCATGCGAAGGAGGAACTTCTTGTTCCCAAATATGAGCCTCTAGATGTGGATCAGCCACAGGAGGAGATTCATGGAGTGGAAGAGTCCACTCATGCAGAACCAAACATCATACAAGGCAGGAAGCGTACCACAGAAGCTGAGAGACTGAAGGTGGATGCGACACAGAATGTAGGAGTTCCTACATCACAACGCAGACAGAGACAGTCACCTAACCAATATACTAGATACATAGCTCTTATGAGCAAGTGTATTGTGACAGAGCCATATTCTTTTGAAGAAGCAGTGCAGGAGCCCACATGGGTAGATGCCATGGTGGAGGAGTATTACTCCATTGTCACAAACAGTGCTTGGGAGATTGTTCCAAGGCCAGTGGGAAAATCAGTTGTAGGATCAAGATGGATCTACAAGGTAAATCAAGCTACTAATGGGAGCGTCAAGAAGTATAAGGCAAGATTTGTTGCCCGGGGCTTCTCACATATTGAGGGGATTGACTATGAAGAAACCTTTGCACCTGTCACACGGTATTCTTCCATACGGACCATCCTTGCTCTCTCTGTGCAAATGGGTTGGCACATTCATCAGATGGATGTGAAGACTGCGTTCCTTAATGGGATCATTGAGGAAGAGGTGTACATTGAGTAGCCTGAAGGATTTGAATTCTTAAGCAGCGAGTCGCATGTGTGCAGGCTAAAAAGAGCATTGTATGGGCTGAAACAAGCACCTCGTGCTTGGTACACTCGGATCGACAAATATTTCACTGGACTTGGCTTCACCAAGAGTGAGGCGGATGCAAACCTGTACCAGATTGTGGTTGAGGGTAAGCTTTTGATCATTGTACTTTATGTTGATGATTTGATACTAACAGGTGATGAGCAGTTCATACACTCATGCAAGGCAGATATTGAAAAGGAGTTTGAGATTAAGGATTTGGGCCTCCTTCATTATTTCCTTGGATTGGAAATATGGCAGTGGGAAGGTGAACTGTTTATGTCTCAAGGAAAGTATGCCCGGGAGATACTGGAGAAGTTTCACATGCAAGGCTGCAGGCCTATCGACACTCCTCTTCTAGGAAATTGGAAGAAAGAGGATGTTGCATTGACAGAGGTAGTGGATGCCACTGTTTATCGACAGTTGGTGGGTTCGCTCATGTATTTAGTCAATACAATATCAGACATATGATATGCGGTGAACCAGCTTTCACAAGCAATGGTTAAGCCTACCAAGCTCTTTTGGAAGGCGGGCAAGCATGTGTTGAGATATCTCAGGGACACATCTGAGTAAGGTTTATGGTATGGACAGACGGATGAGGTGAAGTTGCATGGCTTCACGGATGCATATTGGGCAGGAAGCCTAACAGATAGAAAGAGCACATCAGGAGGGATTTTCAGTATCAGATCTACGACAGTTTCTTGGTACAGCAGGAAACAAAGATCTGTGGCACTCAGTTTAGCAGAAGCAGAATACATGGCAACAAGTTTAGCTACATGTGAGGCTATCTGGATAAGGAAGATTCTGGTTGGTTTGTTCGGTTCACATTTAGATCCCACGGTGATTCATTGTGATAATCAGAGTTGCATTAAACTCTCGGCTAATCTTGTGTTTCATGATAGATCTAAACATATTGATATTCGGCATCATCATATCAGAGATTGTGTGCAGTGGAAGATCATGTTGCTTCAATACATTCCTACAGAGGATCAGGATGTAGATATTCTAATGAAGGCGCTCACCAGGAGCAAATTCGAATACCATAGAGGCAGGATCGGGGTGAAGGATAATCCCTATCTTGTTGAGAGGGAGTGTTGAGATTCAACAAGATGATGAGCTTAGTGAAAAGAGTCGCCTTCACTAAGTGGGCCCGCAGGCTATTTTGGCGCAAGTCTATTTTTAGACTATGTCTATTTTTAGACATGATGATCATATTTCAGAAGTTGCAGGATGCTATTTGTGGATGGTTGGTCAAGTTGGAAAAATAGATGAAATTTTATTTTTAGAATATTGGGCAAAGTCTATTTATAGATCGCTGATCTAAAAATATATGCATGTCGATTATTATTAACTCTTAATAATAATCAGACTCTAAACATCAACTTGTTCTCTTGGAGCACTTCAATTCAGTGCACAGATGTGGCATGTCATCTGAAAAAAGGAATTACGCTATTCCTAAGGGTTTACTGGAGCTAATGCATGAAGGACTCAGTGAGAACTCAAGTGGCAGAGTTATGACACAGTTGGAAGAAGTAGTTATGGAGTTGTATTCAGTTTAACTCAGTTAGACTCAGTTGAGCTAGTTGTATCTAGTCTAAATGATTGATACACTAGTGAGAGTGGAGTGAATTAATTAGTTAATTAATTCACAAATAATAACTCATTAATCAACTGAACAATACAACAGTTAACTATAGTGCATTGTAGTTTCAGTGGAGACCAGTGGAGAGATAGGTGAAAGGGAAAGATAGACTATCTGTTGTGACTATAGTGATGCATTGATTGCATCACACACTCAGTGGAGATGCCAATGAGGATTGCACATTCAAGCATGGATTAATTCGAATTCATTCAGAGCTATTCTTCACCAGAGATTGTGTGGAGGCAGGCTAGCAGGTGGCATAGATCGATGCATGGATTTATAAGATTGGGCCTGATTAGTGTATGATGATTGTACTGTACTGAGAGCTTGTGATAAGATTTGTATGCTTGTATGAGATTTTCATATGATCTCCATGTTACATAATATATATTTTTGGTTTTCAACTTCAGGCTTTCCCGGTTAAAAACGGTGTTATGTGCAATTGATAATTTTTGTTTATGCTTCACATGTGTGTGCAATTAATTTTTCCATAAAACATTAACAAGTGGAATAGATTCAGTATCTTACATAAAGTTAAATAGTGTGAGATCAGGTGGATCTTGGACATATGCATGCTTAGTTCATATAAATTCTACAACATGTAAATGTTTAAAAACATTTATGGCACTACAACATCACCTCCATACTCTGTTGTAGAGTGCCTCTCGGCCCAATCACAATATTTAAAATTTGAAATGAGTAATTATATTAAAATATTTATAATTTGAAATAAATAATTAATATAAATTATGAGTATCTCAATGTATTTCCTTCCTTTTTATGAGATTATATTATTTAAATGTTAAAAAAATAGAAATTAATCTTGGATAAGGATTAAAAGTAAATTTTTATTTGAAGGTATATAATAGGTTGGAGATATAAGGGTTTATACGAAGTGATATTATTGAAGGGTTGACCTATTGTAATTAGCAAGGGGTGTGTTTTCATTGACAAGAGTATTTTTAAGCTAATTGAAGTCTTGTTATTATATTTGGATTTAAATAAGTGGCTATAAAAAGAGTACCATAGTAAAATCATTTTTTTCCTCTTTGCTTTAGAGCTGCCTGAAATGGAATAAGGGGGTTTACAAACATTTGTTTGTGTTTAATTCCTTGATGTGTGATTAAAATTTGTCACATGGCTTGAGAGATAAATTGAAGGATAAATCATTCAAATGCAGAAAGTGGTAAAGTATCAAACCCTTTCAAGTCAAGTGGTGATGTAACAAGACTCATATAAAATTGAATAAGGGGCTCAACTGAGTCAAGTGAGTCATCAAATTCAAGATTATAATAAAACTTGAGGGTGTAAGATAGGTATTTCCAAACACCCTAAAGAAAAATACCATCAATCAAACATGAAAAACAAGTGTGTCAAGTGAAAAATGGGTAAAGGCAAAAACATCTACTAAATGTCTCTCAAAAAATTAAATATTTGCAAGAGTGCAACCATGAATTGCACAATAAAATTAAAGTTATTGAGTGGAAATTGAAACAAAACCAAACCATAATTGATCAAATGGTTGACATACTGCAACTGCAAAATATCTTCAAAGAGGTATAGAAATGAAGAATCAGTTACTTGATGCACTTCAAACTAAGTCAATAGAAAAACAAGATTAGATTGATGATATGAGTGATCTAGTGTCTACAGTGAAGGTAGATGAAATTAGTGATATGGAAGGATCTAATAGAAAATATTAATGGATCTTATGATACACATGAATTAATGTGAAAAAATGATTCAATTTGTAGCACAAAAGAGTTAATAATGCAATGTGATACATAGGAACTTATTGAAAATTTTAATGCAGCATGCGATATAGTTGAAATAATTGAAAATGTTGATGTAACTTGTGATACCCAGGTGATTGATGCACAATGTGATACAAATGACTTAATGGAGTCAATGAATCAATCATAGAATATCAAAAACAGTAACAATTATGAAGAATAAAAAAAACATAAAATGGTATTTCCAAGATGTGTTGAGAAAAGTGTTGTCATTGATGTCAAGTTCTGGCCATTGATGTCAAGTGAATAAGTGAATAAAAGTTCAGTTTGTTTGAGATTTTTTTGATGATTATCATTGATGAGATGTATTGCTTATATTTTAAGGCATTTGGTTTGCATTTGATCAGGAGATCATGCATTTTTCTCAAAATTGGAAGTGCTCGAAACTATACCGAACTTGAGCGACCGGGTAGATCTTGTCGTTGTGATTCCAGCACAGTGAACGGTTCAAAAAACTGATGTGGTATGAGGGAGATATCGCGTTCTAATAGTTTTCCCAAATAGCTAAATTTATATGATAGGAGTGACTGGGATGCCCAGTCAACATGTAGGTACAGTCAACAAAAATATAATATTCTAGGAATATTCTATTTTCTCAATCCAACTAGGATTCGTCAAGTGTCATTTTTTGGGCCATTGATTTGGTTTTGTTCGAAGTTTTGTGGATCGTTGGATGGGTGACACGTGGCCATCTCAGAGGCTTCCATGCGTCCCCTGTATGGAGGACCAAAAATTTGTTTGGGTCTGGGGGTTTCGACCCCGTGACCTCTGGCACGCCCACATGGCTTTCGACCAACTGTGCTACCAAGTTTTTCTTATCACTATACTTCTCCGCATGTATTTAAAGTGTAATGGTTGGAAATTTAGGAGGGTGGGGGGGGGACTGCCAGCGGTCCCAACCCACCGAAGGCCCCAACCATTGTGGTCACATGTGATATCATGACATCAAACGTTTACACCGATGGCTAACCAAACCATAACCCGACAATCTTTACAACCTCGTCACATGGCTCAGTTTGTTTTATATGCGACGGTTCCATAAACCACTACTCCAACGGATAACCCTAAGCATTGTTATATGCATGCAGGATAACTGTTGTTTAATGCGATGGTTAAAAGTAACTCTGACATCTTCGAGTTCCACTCCAAAAATATTAATGCGGAAATGTTAAAACTGCGGGGTTTATGGGGGGTGGGGAGTCGGCTTGTGACCACCCTGCCCCTAACCACCAGGTTTAGTGCCAACGACTTGTAAACTGGCGTAGGTTTTAGCACGCAATCAAATTAGACAGAAATTACTATTTTAACTACATTTCTCCACATTTAGTGGAGCATTTGTAGTTGTGATTGGGAAAAGGGCTAGGGAGGTCAATTTTCGACCAATTTGGGTAAAACAAGAGTCTACCTAGACTAATTTGAGCATTCTGGACCCACTAGTGCAGGTAAAACAACCATTAGAGGCTTTTAAACACATGTATTTGAAATTTTTAGCATAATGAAAAAGAGGTACATGCCATTGGGATCTGGACTAGCAGATGTAGCTTAGGAGGGGTGAACTGCTTCATCATGCCTATTGTGTAAAACTTATGTGTGGTGTTATTTATCTATTATACGTTGTTGTTCAGAGTTATTTAGGATTATTTTCATGCTTAAAAATCACAATTCATCTATGTTTCATGGTTAAATTACTCATTCCTTAAGAAAACAAATGAAGACAAATTGTACATATTTTTATAACTGAAAGGACACTTAGCACAACAAAATAATACAGTCCTTTCAGATCAGGTTGGTATCAGAGCTAGAGTTTATTCTCTGGTGTTTTTTTGTGCAACTATTTGTTTAACTGTTTGCAAGTGTTCACATGCTTACTAGGCTCAAGCTTAAGAGAGGAGAAGGAAAATTGGTGGAAGCAAGAGGTTCTCAAAGTGAGCCACAAAAAAGTAGGGAAATATTGACACATTCTCCACCACCTAGTTCACCTCCAAAAGAAGCAGAAGCGGCATTAAGAATGCCTCTAGACGAAGAATAAATCCATGAAGAGGTGGATCCCAAAGAAGAAGAAAGAGTGTTCAGGAAAGAATTCCTTAACATGAATGAGATGGTGAGAGTCCTTTATAAAGAAAGGAATGAGAGACTAGACGGAGAAGGATCCAAACTTCACAAGGAAGGTCAGGGATCATCAAGAGGTCAAAATGATGAAGATAAATCAAAGAAGGGTCGCTAGAGGAAATGGAGGTAGTGGAAAGTCACCATCCTCACCCTCATCATCATCATCCTCTAATTCATCTTCAGTACACCAGTCACACAAGTCAAATAACACTGGTAAAATTCCTTTTCTAAAACTTGATGTTATGTTTGAATTGGAAATGTTTAATGGTGAAGTCAATGCAGAAAATTTTGATGATTAGATTTGGCAATTGGAGGTCTATTTGAGAATTCAGAACCTTCATGATGATGATATCAAAATCCAACTAGCTTCATTGAGAATGGAAGGTGAAACACTTGTTTGGTGGGAAGCCAAGACAAAGGAGGAGATCAAGAAGCATGGTAAGATTATCCTATCATGGATTGATTTCATTATTGCAATAAAACAACATTTTTATCCATTAGCTCATATGCAGAAAGCCATAATGAACTGGAAAAATTTTAGACAATTGAAAGGGCAAAATGTGCAAGAATAAACCCAAGAATTTAGGATAAGAGCTCTCTTATTATGGGTAGATTTGTAGAGCAAAGATACTTTGCTCAAGTACATAGGAGGCTTACATAGCCACCTAAGACATACGATTCTCATGTTTAACCCTACAAGTCCAGATGAAGTTTGTGTTCAGGCCACACATCTAGAAGCTAGAGGGAAAAACATTACTAATGAGGGTAGGAAGAAACATTTTAAGGGGAAAAACAAAGAAAAGACCTCAAAAGGTAAGGGTGAAAAGAATGCATCTATCAAGAAAGAGGGAGAAAAAGTGGTCTGTAAACATTGTTCAAGAGAAGGCCATGAAGAGAAATATTGTTGGAAATTACATTCTAAAAAGAGACCCAAGTATAACAACAACAAAGGGAAGCAGAAAACTACAGCTACAACTCAACATGATTTAGGAGAGGATTTAGGTGATGAATCAAAAATTACAGCCATGGGATTGAAGAATATGAAGGGGAAATAAATTGAAACAAAACCCAGTACTAGTGCATCAAACTTTCAAATACAAGCTTCAAATGAAGAAGAGAGAATTGAACTGTTTCATGTGAGGGTCATATCAAAACATACCAAGATTGACACACTGTTTGACAGTGGGTCACAAGCAAACTTAATCTTTGAAGACTTGGTCAATAAACTTAATCTTGAGACCGTTCCACATCCAAAACCATATCCACTTGGCGGATTTGTAAGGATGCAAATTTACAGGTTTCAAAGAAGTGCATATTGCGCTTTGCAATAACTGCACATTTTCTTAACATGGTTGAATTAGATTTGGTTCCGCTTGATATTACAGGTATTGTGTTGGGCAGTCCTTACTCATATGACAGGAAAGAGATCTTCCATCACCATGAGAACAAATACCATTTCTTCAAAGATGGCAAGGAGTATATTGTTAGAGCACATCGCAAGAAGACAAATATTGCAATGGTAAATGTTAGGCAAGTAAAGAGGCTGGTGAATTCAAGTAAGAATTTTTTCTTCTAATGATTAATCCTAAAGCTGATGTTAATCATGAATCATTTGAGGATTGTGATCCTAAGTTGAAATCATATTTATATGATGTAGTTTATGCACATCATGATATTTTTCGGGAGCCAACAGGATTGCCTCCAAAAAGGGAGATTCAACATGAGATTCAGTTGCAACAATATTGTCCTATTCCAAACATTGGCATGTATTGCATGTCGATAATGGAGAATGCTGAAATAAAGAGGAAAATCAAGGACATGTTGGACAAGGGAATCATAAGGCCAAGCACTTCGCCATGCAGTTCACCCATAGTCTTGAATCCGAAGAAAGATGGGACTTGACACATGTGTGTATACTTCAGAGCTCTGAACAAGATAACGGTAAAGAATCGATACTGACTCCCAAGGATAGATGATTTTCTTGATCAACTAAAAGAAGAAATTTTTTTCACTAAGTTAGATTTACAAAGTGGATATCATCAAGTAAGAATAGCAGAAAGTGATATATGGAAGACTGCATTCAAAACCAAACAAGGACTCTTTGAGTGGTTGATTATGCCGTTTGGTTTGTGTAATGCACTGACAACTTTCATGCGTGTTATGGATAATTTTTTGCGTCCATTTATTGATGAATTTTTGATTATGTATTTAGATGATATACTCATTTTTATAAAAACAATAGAAGAACATGTCTTGCATGTGAAAGGGTGCTTGATGTTTTGAAGAAAGAGAAATTATTGCTTAAGATGTCAAAGTGTGAGTTCGGAAAGACTTCTCTGGTTTATTTGGGGCACATTGTAGGAGGAGGCGAGTTGAGAATTGATACTTATAAAGTGGAAGCCATTTTGAATTGGCCCACTCCCAAAACAGCTCAGTATTGGAGAAATTTTATTGATAAATTTTCTGCCATAGCAGCTCCTATGCATTCAGTGACAAGTGTGAAGAAAGGCTTCCAATGGGGAGGAAAACAAAGACAAGCTTTTAAAGCTTTAAAAGACAAGATCAGTTTAGCATCGGTCCCTACATTACCGAATTTGAGACATCCATTCGAGATACAAACCGATGCTAGTGATTATGCCATGGGTGCAGTACTTTTGCAGCATGGTAAGCCTATCACTTTTCATTCTGAAACATTCAATGGTGTTGTAACTAATTATCCTACATATGACAAAGAGTTGTATGCATTGGGACAAATCATCAAGAAGTGGAAACACTACTTGATGGGTAAAGAGACTATTATACATATCAATCACCAACCATTACAATACTTGCAGTCGCAAACAAAATTGCAACAATCAAGACATTTCAGGTGGATGGGATTTCTTCAACAGTTTCACTTTTTTATAAGGTACAAGAAAGGTATTTTAAATAAATTTGCTAATATGCTTTCAAGGCCAATTATAATTGCTTCTACTTACTTAAAAATGGTTCTATTGTACATGAGATTTACATAGAACAATATGCACATGATGCTGATTTTCAAGATGTGTATGATAGTTTGAATGAAGGGAATCAAGTTGAGGAAAATGATTATCACATGCACGAAAATTTGATGTTTCATTTGGGCAAGCTGTGTATACCACAAGGAGAGAGGCTTAGTGTCATGAGAGATGCTCATTCGTCTCTTATTGTTGGACACTTTGGGGTAAGAAAAACAATGGCACATCTACAGAGGTATTTCTATTGGCCTCGCATGATAGATAGTGTGTCATGCTTTATAAGTTTTTGTTCTATGTGTGCAACAAGCAAGCCTAGCAATAGTAATCTTGGGTTGTACACGCCACTACCAGTACCATCAAGGCCATGGGAGAGTGTCTCCATGGACTTTGTTGGAGGTATACCTATGTCAAGAAAACAACATGATTATCTTTATGTAGTTGTGGATAGATTTAGTAAAATATGTATACTTTTTCCATGTAAGAAAACCATTACTGTTGAACAAACTGCTGAAATTTATTTTCAACATATATGGGTTCATTATGGATTGCCAACTTCTATTGTTAGTGGCAGGTATTCCAGGTTCATTAGGAATTTTTGGTCCAATATTTGGAAGACGATGGACACAAAGTTGAAAAAGAGTACTGCTTTTCATCCGCAAACTAATGGCCAAACCGAGGTGGTGAACAGAACCGTTGTGCATATATTGAGAGGATATTGCAGAAAACATCCAAAGTTATGGGATGAACAACTGCATTATATTCAGCACGCTTACAACCAGGCAAAGCACTCTTATACAAATACTTCACCTTTTGAAGCCTGCTTTGGGTATTTTCCGAAATCGCAATTATACTTCATCTTTGAGAAGGATGTTGCAATTGATGGGAATAATGATATTGACAAGGCTCGAAAGTTCATCGAGAAAATTTATATTATTCATCAACAAGTTCAAGAACAACTTGAAAAGAGTCAAAGAAAATACAAGGAGAGGCATGACAAACATAGAGCTGATCACAAGTTTCAAGAAGGAGATGATGTATGGTTGCACATAAGTAAAGAAAGGATGCAAGGAGAAGGTAAAAATCTCAAGCCCATTTGCTATGGTCCATTCAGGATCATCAAGCAATTTGGTAATAATGCATTTCAACTTGACTTGCCTTCATATATGCAAATGTATTCAATTGTCAATGTTGAAAATTTACATTTGTATGAGCCTCCTTTGATTGATGATCAAGGGAGTGATGTTCAGTTGTTGTCTATTGAAGATTTCTCGCCATAATTTCTGGATGAGCTCAAGGAGGATTCCATCCTTGATAGGATGACAAGAACATCTAAGAAGGGAAGTGTCGACTACCTTTGACTTGGGCTCAAGGGAAGTAAGCCAAGCAAGGCAAGGTGGATGGAAGTTGGAAAGGTGAGGGAGCTATACCCTCATCTTTTGAACAGGTAATCAAAGTATTTTGGGGTCCAAAAGATTCCCAATGGGGAGGTGTGATCAGGAGATCATGCTTTTTTCTCAAAATTGAAAGTGCTCGAAACTATACCGAACCTGGGCGAATAGGTAGATCTTGTCGTTGTGATTTTGGCATGGCGAACAGTTCGAAAAACTGATTTCGTATGAGGAAGATATTGTGTTCTGATCATTTTCCCAAACAGTTAAATTTTTGTGACAGGAGTGACTGGGATGCCCATTCATCATGCAGGTACACTCAGCAAAAATAGAATATTTTGGGAATATTATGTTTTCTCAATCCAACCAGGATTTGCCAAGTGTCAGTTTCTGGGCCGTTCATTTGGATTTGTATGAATTTTTGTGGATCGTTGGATGGGTTACACGTGGCTATCCCAGAGGCTGCCATGTGTCCCTGTACGGAGGACCAAAATTTTGATTGGGTCCGGGGGGTTCAACCTCGTGACCTCTGGCGCCTGCATGGGTTTTGACCAACTGTTCTACCAAGTGTTGCTTACCACTATACTTCTCTGCATGTATTTAAAGTGTAATGGTTGGAAATTTCAAGGGGGGAACCACCGGCGGCCCCAACCATTGTGGTCACATGTGATACCATAACATAAAACGTTTACACTGGCGGCTAACCAAACCATAACCCAGTGGTCTTTAAAACCTCACCACATGGCATGGTTTGATGTATATGCAACGGTTCCATAAACCACTACTCTGGCGGATAACCCTAAGTGTTGTCACATGCATGTAGGATAAGTGGTGTTTAATGCGATAGTTAAATGGAACTCTGACATCTTCGGGTTCCACTCCAAAAATATTAATGCGGAAATGTTAAAACCGTGGGGTTTATGGGGGGGCTCGGCTTCTGACCACTCCGCCCCTAACCACCAAGTTTAATGCCAATGGTCTGTAATCTGGCGGAGATTTTAGCACGCAGTCAAATTAGGCATAAATTACTATTTTAAATGCATTTCTCCACATTTAGTGGAGCATTTGTAGCTGTGATTGGGAAAATGGCTAGGGAGGTCAGTTTTCAACCGATTTGGGTAAAACAAGAGTCCACCTAGAATAATTTGAGCATTCTAGAGCCACTGCTGCAGATAAAACATCCATTAGAGGCTTGTAAACACATGTGTTTGCAATTTTGAGCATAATGACAAAGAGGGACATGTCATTGGGAGCTGGACCAACAGATGTAGCCCAAGAGGGGTGAACTGCTTCATCATGCCTGTTGTTTAAAACTTATGTGTGATGTTATTTCTCTGTTATACACTATTTTTCAGTGTTATTTAGGATTATTTTCATGCTTAAAACTTACAAATTCATCTATGTTTCATGGTTAAACTACTCATTCCTTAAGCAAACAAATGGAGACAAATTGTACATGTTTTTATAACTAAAAGGACACTTAGCACAACAAACTAATACAGTCCTTTCAGATCAGCATTGGATCAATTCAAATTCTCTTGCAAAGAGAATAGTTGGATAGTCCTTTGAGAAACCTTTCCAAGAATATATTGCACTTGGAAAAACCCTAATGGATCAAGAGTTATCTCAGTTCAAATTTGTTCTAAGTTCCAATCGGTGTGGTTCCACATAGAGCCAATGTGCGTACCCCCCCCTGTTAACCATCAAATAGGTAGGGGGATCGCAAATAACATAGATCGTTGGATCGAAGCACATGAAGATATCACTACGGTGCACTTTGAGGAATTTGCGCGAGGATTAGTCATAGAAGTGAAAAATTTAAGAACCCACTTCGTTAACCGTTGAGCATATGGGAGGGGCTCACAATTGATCATAGCCATTGATCGAGTAGATTCCAATCAAATCAATGGTCGGGTGATGGAATATATGCAAGTGACCATCAAAATCAGAGGTCGTGGCCTAGGTAGATTTGACATAGATAGGTTAGTAAATGTGGAAAGCCCACGTAGCATGTCAATTCAATAGGAAAAAGGGGATGATATGGCAGAGGAAGTGACATTTTAAAATGAGAGACACGTGGCATACATATTCAACATTTTCAAGAACCCAATTAGATATTTGTCGAGTGACATGTGGCACCACTCACAAGGTGATAGGTGGCATGATTGATGATATAGTGTGACATATGGAAGGACATATTAGCATATGTGACACATCATCATGCTATAAAAGGTTTAGTTTGAAGAGGTTATAGAGGAAGGTGTGATGGCGTAGTAGACAGAATCCGAGAGATGGAAATTATTATGTCAATTGATAAAGGTTTTCATGTCGTGCCGCAAAATATTAAGCCAATTCTTTGAGAAGTATTGACATGATGGGAAATATTGGTGTGGTGGCATGGTTAACAAAAAGTGACAAATGGGAAATTTTCATTAATAAACATACATCATGTTATAAATGTTTAATCTGATGAAGGTATAGAAGAATGGTGATGGGTTTCGATGAGAGATGGACAACACTATACAGAAAAGGATCCATCATGGTTAATAAATGTGGAACTCACGCTCAGGGAATTTTCAATTAACATAGAAAATCATTGCAAAACATATAACCATAACCCCTTTATGTACTATCGACATGTGGTAGACAACTGGTGGTGACAAGGAATAAAAACAAGGTGGCCCAATAATAAAGTGACATGTGACAGACAGGTGGTGATGACGTGGCTAACTTGATAACATTGCGAGTCCATACACATGACACGTGGAAAGTGTTTTTGGTTTGATTAGGTGGCGAAATGGTCTATTTTTGGGTGACACATGGCACCATTCACATGACACCATGTGACAAGATGAGGTTAGTAGATGATATGGCATATGACATGGCTTATTCCTGGGATTTGTGTTAGGGGATTGTTTGGCGAATTTTTTCAGTGTTATGTTATTTAGCCAAATTATTAAATATAAGGCTACATGGGCTCATGGATAATCTAATTTAAATAATATCCAGACATATACGGCTTATCCGACATATCCAAGGATCCAAAATATTTTAATGCCAATAAAAAAATAAATCACCCAGATACCAGATTTGGGTGCAAAGGTAAATAGATACGGTGTATTCGACAATTGAGTTAAACACCTGAGTAATATGAGATCACAACTCCTAGTTATATTTCAGCAGGGTTGAATAAAAAGTAATAAAAGGTTTAACGTTCCTTCGATGATATCCAAAGTATTTAGCGTTCCAAGTGTCCAAAAAGAATGTGTTATAGAAAAATGATTGGATACTAGATTATGCGCAAAATACATTTAATCACTTTATGCATTAAGACCATGGTTCTGGTCCTTGGGCACATAAAAATAGAATTCAATTGATGATGGGATATAGAGACATCATTTTGGTGTTCTGTGCGTTGAAATAATTCTCGCATTCTGAGTTGTAAATTTGTTGTTCCATTGCAAAAATTAAAAAGGTTGATACACTTCAAATGAGAACAACGTGCATGAATATTGAATGAAGCATTAGTCCAATAAAGTTAAACTGAGAATAAATCTTGAAATTTAAGAAAATATTAACAATCAAAGAAGAGAATCTAATTAATTGAACAACAATATGAACAACAGTTAGTCGAAACATAATTGAAATTAAACTAATCGTTAAACTCAAAATTAGCAAATCGGTTGAGAATAGAAGCAACTCTAAATATTTATAAATAGAAACAAAATTACAAAAAGAAATATATTGAGAGAGTAGTGAGTGGGTGTCTAAAAGAGTTGATCAAAGAAAAATTTCAGAAAAATTTTGTAGAAAAGAAGCCTCAAGATCTGAGTTTAAAAATTAATAAAACAGGGATTTGAAAGGATATGCAGGTAAGTACTTGCACAACAAGAAGTTGGTGTTGATAAAAGGGAGTTTGTGCTTTCTTTAGGTTGGTGTCTATAAAAATCAGCAAGTTGTTGCTTGCGAAAGGGAAAGGAGGTTGAATCCTTCAATAGGCTTCAGCTTACAGAAATTGATGTAATATGCATTTGCAGCTTTGTTTTGCATCATAATTAAAAAGAGACGGTAGTATTCCCAATTGGATTTCCACATTAATATAGTATGTCCAGATTTTTATGAGATTGATATGTTGTTATTTATTACCAAATTTTTATGTAATTTTGCTTTGAGCAAGGAATTTTTAAAATTGTTAAAATACTCTTTCACCCCCCCCCCCCCCCTCTCAGTATTTTCCTGGTTTCTAACAAGATGGTTATCAAAACTTGGGAAGAAATATCATTTTAAAAAAATCAATATGGATTGAGATACACTAAAGATGTAGATTTTATATTCTAGATTACTCCAAACTAGTTCAATTTGTGAGTGCGTGATTTCTTGATGAAGTTAAAAGTGTTGATAAAAAGTGAAAATTTTATTAGAGAAATGGGCACATGGAGAATTAGTATTTTGATCTCCATCCTTGTCTTCATTGTGGGAAGACAAATCACCTATCAGAAGAAAGCTAAGAAATTAATTCACTATAGATAGATAAATTCCTAGAGATGGAATCTAGAAGTAAAAATGTCACATAAGTCCTACAATCTAGTCAAGACAAAGGTAAATGAAAAAAGAAAACAAATTCAACCAGTAATTCCAAAGAAATATGGTACTCTCCACACCTTAAGGGGGAGAGCACAATGATAAAATAAAATCTCCTACACCTTTCGGGGGGGAGTAAATTGATAAATTGAAGATGGTTAGTGGTAACTCATAAACCTCCACATTATTCAATTCAAAGAAGTATGCTTAGTGGTCATCCAAAAACCACCAGCTAATTCAAAGAATATTGGTTAGTGGTCACCCAGAAACTACCACGTTATTCAAAGGAGTCTCGTTAGTGGTAAACTTTAAACCACCAGTGTCCATGGAAGATGCTTAATAGTCAACCAGAAAAACCACCACCTAAACAATCTAAAGCCCCATGTTGGATCCTTTCACGAATCAACTATTGAAAGTAAAATAAGTCAAATCAATCAACATTCAGTCAACAATAGAGAATTCCAACATCCAATCTGGCCTCTTCAACATAAATGCTCATACATAGCCGCTAATCACTTCCATACATTCATATATTCGTTTTTTTTTCAGGCATATCTTCATGAAAACTTAGTTCATTAGTTACAGATTGAAGACGAAATAATTTAGTGGTGCATGTGTTGTTCAATTATTCATACTTGTGATTGAGGGGGGAAGTTAGATTGTGAGTCCCTACATAATCACAAAGTCAGAGATTACACTTGTAGTTCTTATCTTAACGAGGTGTCACGATGATCTACTGATGAGTTGTCAATGTGATCTAGATCTAGATCTAGAAGATCTAAAAAGTCCATTTATGTATTATAAATTCAAATTTTCAATTCAATACAATATAAAATATGAGCTTGATTCCTTTTCTATCATGTTTCTTATCTCGTATTACCCACATTAATTCTTAACATATAACAATCATCCATCCCAACCACTTAATCATTTTTCCAACCACTAAAAATACACTAAATCTAATTGAAAAACAAATAAACTACTATATAATATTATAAATACACTAAATAAATCTATTAATTATTATATTAGATATGTTATACTAAAATATGAAAATTGATAGTAAATTTAATTATAAAATCGATTACTTATTAAAAAAATATTGATAAAAACATTAATTACCTAAGTAGTTGTTTTACTTCTAAAAGTATTTCCCAAAGTACTTTGAAAAACAAATTATGTGAATACATAAAGTGTTTACATTTTTTTAATAGTATTAATTATCATAATTAATTAAATAATTTCCATTGAAAAATTAAATGGCTTTTATAAAAAGTGATAATAATGCTTAGGTATATTTATTGGATTTACGTGATTTTAGACTTTTCGAAAAGGGGAAAGTATAATGTAGGTAGGGATTTTACTAGGGGGTTATATTTTAATTTGTTTAAGACTATGAGAGTGTTCCAAATAAATAAATATTTATGAATAACAAAAACTAGATCTTAGATTGATGATACGTGACATAATTGTTGCAATAATTTCTGTTAATTTTTTTTTTCTAAATTACTTAGATTTTTAAAAGTTTTTATTGATGTATATTTTATAGTATCTATTAGCACATAATCTAATATCACCTTTCCTATTTCACATTAATTTAAATAATATGTTTCACTTTTCCTCTTCCAATCTTGGAGAAAGAGTATGAGATTTTAGTAAAATTTGTCATTACTTCGGGTTTATAAGACTTGCATTTCATATCTTCTTTTAAAATGTATTCTTTATATAACTTCCATTAAAGTACATTGAAAACATAAAGCTATCCTTACAATAATAATATATAAAAATGTGCTTGACTGACTAAAATTGAAAGGAGAAAATATACTGATATCATTTATAATTTCAAAGAATATATCTTTCTAAAAACATTAACAAATAGAAATAATAATTTTATTTATAGCTTTTATCTTTCATATTACAGAGGTTGATTAATAAAATTTAAACTTGAAAAATATAGATTATTTTTTTTTACCTATCTTCATAAAAAAGTAACAAATTCCTTATTGAAGGAGGGTGTATCCATCACTCTATTCAAATTGTAGATTTTCTTTTGATTTTATTCCATACATGCTTTACTCATCAACATGAAATTATTTGTCTTGTTATTTTGTGGAGTTGGTAATTCCAACTTACTACTCACATGAGAGCCACCACATATTAATTTCTTAGTTATTGTTTTGAAGCTAATTAGTCATCATGCCCATGGTTCATATGCTTATAGTTCTAGATGTTGATATAAATATTCATTGGTATAATCACTCATGACTTGTAAATCACTTTTTGATCAATTGTGTTGTGATCACTTTCCGACAATAATCAACGCAGATAACCTATATTTGGGAGGCATAATAAACTACAACATAATAAGATCAACATGTTGATAAGTTACACGTGTCCCTCTCATGCAAAAACCCTTTACATCTCTTGAAAATCAAATTGGGCCCTCTCTTTGCTCTCGCATGGAAAATGTGTGGCGTGAATTCGTTCAAGGAACAAGGGATCACTTGGCCAGGGCCCCTCCTATAAAATGTCCAACCTTTACCCTCTGTGTTTTCATATGCACCGAGATCTTCACTCTAATCATTCCTTCTGCCTTTGCGGATATGACAAACTCCTCCCATTGTGAATTGACCACAGCAAGAGATCTACCTGACAAGAGAATTAACCTCATTTATGAGATCATCATGCGCCTTTGCATTGGATTTTTTAGTCTTGGTTTCTCCTGAGACACTTGGCCCTTGTTGTGCATTTCCCATGGTTTTCTCTCCCCTCCTCGTACCAGACCCCTCACACTCGCAGTATGTTATAAAATCCCTACGTTGTTTGTGTGGTGGTGGAAATCAGGAGACCCACTTATCAACAAAGTTGTAGCTCATCGCCTTCTAGAATTGGTGTACATTATTGAAAGGTGGTTGAAGATTTGGTTTGTGACGTTTTTTCAAGGTAATTCGTCACCTTATTCATCTCCTTTCCTTTTATCTAAACTATGTTGTTGTTCTCATCGTCGGTCACACCGTTTCTTGAGTACTCAGGGTAGTATTATTTCTTAATGTTCTTTGTGTTGTTATTACATAACACGGGGTATGGACCATCTTTTGATTTGATGGTCATATTATTCCCGAAATCCTTATAGAGATCAGACCCAACTAGAGTATACTTCAACTACACAGTGCTTGTCTGTGGGGTTTGGTATTTGGGTACTTTCTCGATTTGGTTTTAAAACTAGGTTCTGTCACTCCCAGCCCTTATATGTTCACACAGTCATAAGGTCATTTTAGGTGCATCAAGGGGTGTCTCATAGGCTTCCCTCAACCCTCAATCATCTCACTTACCTCCCTTACTTTGTATTCAATTACCGCTTCAGTGTCTGGGTAGAATTACATTCCCCTTGTCATATTTTTGAGGTCCATTCTCGTTTTTCAGTGGTTGTGGTCAATTATTCTGTTTGTAAGTTATACATGGAGTCACTACAACAACAAATTCCTAATGAGGTAGAGCATCAAGGGAATCCTCATCGAGGCACAAGAAGTTGTTTGGCTGGGAATCAATGGGAAACTTATTTTAAGGTTACTACTTTGGAGGTCAAGAAAGAAATTCTGAAATTGGAAGCCAAGGAATTTAGAGACAGAAAATATTTCTCAGATTCTAAGATAAGCGGAGGCAACCTAAAATGGGTATCAGATATTGGAAAATTTTGAAAGAGATTGTAGAAATTCCTTGTCGATTAAAATTGATAGTTGTAATTTACTAAAACAGTAGACATGGATCCACTATACCAACTGTAGAAACAATTAAACGATCGCGTACTCACAAAGAATATAAGAGAAACAATTCAATCAACACATTACACAATGATTTCTTCGGGAAAGCCACAGCTAAAAACCCTTGCTATCTTTATATTGCATTAGTCGGAAAAATATGAGAAGAATACAATGCTTTCCTCATTCCCGAGTAACCTCTGCACTATCTCTATCTTTATCACTGCTTCCTAGACAAGCCTTGGCCAATACTTAACCAAATTTTTTCTTTCCCAAGTCTTTATTTTCTTGCGTTGTTTCCTTGGAAATTAGCCCCAATTAGTTAGGGAAATTCCTCATCCACAAATATGTAATCCATCATAGGCCTTCCTCTAACTGCATGCACCACCTATACAATTTGGATATTTATACAACTGATAGTACACATCCCTTAAACTCCAATATCAACTGGGTAACTCGTATATCTTTCATGCATGAGATATCTATGGTTGAGTTATCAGTTAACTAGTTGATTACAGAGAACACAACTCACTACAAGACCTCCCACCAGTTCTTCCAACAGTTGGAACTAGTTTAACTGACTTTAACTCAATTAAACTGAATTAATTAATTACAACTCAAAATAAACTCAACCATGTCTCCTAAAAAGTAGGAACCACTCTCCATGACTGAATTTAGGCCCTCAACTCGATTCAACTGAAAAAACTAACTCAAACTAACTTAATAAACTCATACAAGTTTTCATGTGATGTGGAATTACAATTTTCTTCTAATTTAATTCAAGTGAAGATTAAATTAGAATCTTTCTTGATGCCATTTTCAACACTCCCTCTCAAAAAGAAAGGGATTATCAGTTACCCCAATCTTGCCTCTATGGAAATCAAATTTTCCTCTTTATATTTCCTTAGTCAATATATCTACATCTTGTTCCTATGTAGGAATGTACTCTAGCAACATGATCCAGATCTGAACACAATCTCTGAGATAGTGGTACCGGATGTTAATATGCTTGGACCGACAATGAAAAAATGGATTCATAGAGAGTTTGATACAACTCTGATTGCCATACTAAAGCATTGTAGGATCCATATACTGACCAAATAACCCAACAAGGATCTTCCTCATCCAGATAGCCTCGCAAGATGCTTGACTAGAAGCCATGTACTTTGCTTTTGTTGAACTAAGTACAACTAATCTCTGCTTCATGTTGTACGAAGAAATTTTTTTTGACCTAATACTGAAGATTCCTCATGATGGTATCTTCCCATCTGATGGACTCCCTGCCAAATCTCCAGTCGCTCTGTCTATATGTACCAAAGACCAAACTGAGTGGTTCCTCTGAGTTATCTCAACACATGTTTGGATGCTTTCCAATAGAGTTTGGTTGGCTTAACCATTGCTTGACTAAGTTGTTTAGCTGCATAACACATGTTTGGTTGTGTGTTCACCAAGTACATAAGTGAACCCACAAGCTACCTATAAATGGTAGCCTCTACCACTTTTCCTAAAGTAGCATCTTCCTTCCTCCACTTCCCTAATAGAGGAGGCTCCATGGGCTTGTTGCTATCCATGTGAAACTTCCTCAGTATCTCATTGCAATAATTTCCCTTAGAGACAAACAATTCCCCATCTCCTTTCCAAATTTACAAACCAAGGAAATAATGCATGAGCCCCATGTCTTTCATCTTGAATTATCTTTCCAAATCCGCTTTGCAATATTTTATCAGCTTCTCATCACCTAGTAGAATTTAGTCATCGACATATAATATTATAATCAATAATTTGCCTTCAACTACAACATGGTAAAGGTTTGCATCTACTTCACTTTTGGTGAAACCCAACTCGGTGAAATAGATATTGATCCTGGTGTACCAAGCACGGGGTGCTAGTTTCAATCCATACAATAATCGCTTAAGTCTGCACACATGTGACTCTCTATCAAAGGTCTCAAATCCTTCTAAATTTTCTATGTACACCTCTTCCTCAATCACTCTGTTGAGGAAAGTTGTCTTTACATCCATCTAATGTATCTTCCATCCCATCTACATTGAAAGTGATATAATTGATCGGATTGAAGAGTACCTTGCCACTAGAGAACATGTCTCCTCCTAATCAATTCCATCCACCTGAGAGAACCCCTTAACCTTTCTCGACACTCCCATCTACCGCTTGATTCAAAAAGTTCTTTAAATTCACAAAATTATGATAATATCTGGTCTTTCTTCTACATGAATAATATCCATCATTTATGTGAGAAATCATCTACAAATATCACATAATACCTGTGCTTTTCCATGGAGGTTGTCGAGAACGGTACACACACATTTTAGTTAACTCTTTTAAGTATCTCTTGCGCTCGAATGTCCTTATCATGAAAGGTGTATTTGGTGTACTTCCCCAATGTACACCCTTTGCATGTATCTTGCTACTCTAGTGCACCCTTGGGAAGTCATGTAGAAATTTGATGCATGATATTCAAAGCTCCATGGTGCAAATGACCAAGTCACCTATGCCATAATTCATCGATGTCTTAACTCTGAACCTTCTATGTTTTCTTGATAAAATAATCACAGTCTTCTACATCTAATTTGCAGAGGTTTTTCACCCATACCTCGATTCGCTTCACTTGTCCCATGGTGATTTCACGAAGGAAAGCCTTTTTTTGCTAAATATCACATCATAGCCACAATCTTCCAACATAGCAACTGAAACTAAATTCTTCTTCAAACCAAAACATACATGAAATCTTTCAATATGGGAGGATAACCCGACTCCCTCATAAAAGTAACAGTATCGATGTCGATCGTGTTACACCTTCCATCATCTCCCATCTCAATTGTCATTTAGAGGTCCTCCTCCAAATCGTTGAAAATTTATTTTTTTTCGGTCATATGGAATGAGGCTCCACTATCTAGATACCACACACTACCCTTCATCGATGTCACCATGTGTGCAATGAGGTTGAAATCCATCTCGAATTTCAAAGCTAGAGTTTCACATGCCGCTCCTCCTGTGGGATTCTTGTCGGCCTTCTTGTGTGGACACTTTGTGGCATAGTGTCCAAGCTCATGAAAGTGAAAACAATTAATCTTCTACAAGTCCTTCTTTCCTTCCTGACCATAATATCCTTTGGATTGGAATTTCCTCCCTTTCCCTTTATTTTCCTTTCTAGCCAAGGCACAATTCTCCTTATCATCATGATTGGATGAGGTTCCATATCTGGTGTTCTTACTTATCTCTTCTTGCAGCAAGTCAGACCACAAACACTCCCACTCTGATAGCTTCTCCCTCCCATTTATTAAATCATAGTAGTTGTGCCAACTCTTGGGAAGGCCTAGAAGTGTTAGGCTTACCAGATCAACTTCAAAAACTATAACACCAACACTCCAAATCTCATCCCAACATTGGGTGAACTTGCTCAACTACTGTGTTATTGTATTTCCCTTTTCCATCTTGATTTTATGAAGCTTTACCTTAAGTAACAGCTTCCCATGGTCATTGTTGTTCTAAAAAAAGTCTTTCAAGGATTTCCAGATTGCATATGGTGTCTCCTTCTCATGGAGGTTCGAGACAATATGTTCTTGAGCTCCTTCTAGTAATATCCTTCTTGCCTTGGATACATTCTTCTTCCATTTTGCTAGATTATGCACATCAAAAATGGCTACTCTTGGAACATTTCTATCAATTTATTCCTTCAACCCATTATTTTTCATGACTTCTTCCATCTAGTCCATCCAAGAAATTTAATTCGAGCTACCCTCAAGGGCATAATCAAGCCTCAGACCATAGAATGTCATCCTGATCCTGCTACTGGCTCTGAAGAATATATCTACAAAACTCGTTCCACCTGAAAATCTAACTTCATATTCTTATCTTCTATAGTGATTTCAGATAGGATACCATGTAGAAATTCCTTGTAGATTTAAACTTCTAATTGTAATTTACTAAAACAATAGAATTGAATCTACTCTAACAACTGCATAAACAATTAAACGATCAAGAAATCACAAAGAATACACGAGAAATAATTCAAGCAACACATTAAACAATGATTTCCTGGGGAAAGCCACAACTAAAAACCCCTTGTATATATATATATTGCATTAGTCAGAAAAATATGAGAAAATCATAATTCTTTTCTCAAGCCTGAGCAACCTTTGCAGTATCTCTATCTATCTCACTACCTCCTAGACAAACCTTGGCCAATAATTAACCAATTTTATGCTTGCCAAGTCCCTACTTTCTTGCATTGTTTCGTTGGTGTTGGGTTTGTGTTATATTCTTTCCACAACTAATCACGCATGGGGGGGCGATATCCCCCCCTGTCGGCGTCTGGGGCAGCGCCCCGAAAAATTTTTTTGGTCCTTATTTTCCAGCGGGCGGACCTGCCCATAGTTTTGTGCATAGGTTTGCACACAGTTTTGGGGCATGATGGTTTTCAGCCCCTGGTAGTTTGTAGATCTGGTCAAGGGAACTACAGTTATGTTCTAATCCAAGGTTAATGGATTGGGGTTTATGTGTGCTTCAGCACGTATATATATGTGTTGTAACACTAAAAGGAATATAATGAAAAATAAAGCTGGTCATCTCGATTTGGGATCCAGGAGAAAATATCTGTGTTTACTTGTTTTATGTTTTATGCTCTTACTACTGTTTATTTTCTGTCTTTAAGATTCATTTGTAGATAATTTCTATACAGGGTTAAAACCTACATTTGGTATCAGAGCATTTTCGGCTTCAAGGGGACGCCTTTGCTGCCGAGGGGTTTTTTTCTTGGGCCTGAGGTAGACCTTGTTCAGTGGGAGATCTGCGAGATCGATTCTTGTGGTGAAAGAAGATGGCGAGCGACGGGAAGATAGAGATCGAGATATTTAATGGTCAGAGTTTTGAGTTGTGGAAACTCAAGATGGAGGATCTTCTGGTGGATAAAGATCAGTGGATAGCGGTAGATCTGGGTATTAAGCCAACGGAAATGTCAGATGAAGACTGGAAGAAGCTGGATCAGAAGGCAAAGAGCACAATACGGTTATGTGTCTCAGATTCAGTATTGTTGAATGAATCTGGGGAAGCTACAATGAAGACCTTATGGGACAAGCTAGGGACTTTGTACCAATCTAAATCTCTGGTGAATAAATTGTTCCTGCAGAAAAAGCTGTATAACCTGAGGATGAAGGATGGAGACTCGGTGACAGAGCATCTGAACGCCTTCAATACTGTGGTAAGTCTGTTGTCATCTATTGATATTAAAATGTCAAATGAAGATAAGTGCATCAGTTTGTTGTGTTCTCTACCAGACTCGTGGGACAGTCTGGTTATTGCAATATGTAGTAATACAACTACCTTGAATTTTGATGATATTGTATGAGCCTTGCTGTCGAAGGAAACGAGACTGAAAAATATGGAGGGCCTGAATGGAGATGCCTTATCTGTACGAGGAAGATCCCAAAATAGAAACAAGAATAAGGTTTCAAGTGGGAGATCTAAATCTATAGGGAGATATAAATCTCCTAGAAATTTTGTAAAGGTGTGCTGGAAATGCGGAAAGGAAGGGCACTACAAAAAGGACTGCAGATCTAAGGCTCCTGAGAAAGGAAATGGATTTGATAATTCTCCTTCTGCAGAGGAAAAAACCACCTCGAATGAAGGTGGGAATGTGTATTTGTCTTCTTCTTAAAATACACATGTAGATCATGAGTCATGGTTGATTGACTCGTGTGCATCTTTTCACTTCACTCCCCATAGGGAGTGATTCTGCGAGTATGAGAAATATGATGGCGGTGATGTCTTCCTAGGGGATGATAGGAAGGCCAAAATCATCGGACATGGAAAATTCAAGCTGAAGCTACAAGGTGGAAGGATTAGAACACTTCCTAGTGTTCTGCACATTCTTGCATTGGCCAGAAATCTAATTTCTGTAAGCAAGATGGATGATGCAGGTGTAAAAATAGTGTTCGCGAAAGATACCTATAAGATGGTTCGGGAAGCACTGGTATTAATGTGGGGAGTTCGGATTGGAACTCTGTACAAGATTCAGGGTAGCACTGTTATTGCTGGGTGCAACAGTTCTGTGGTTCCCGAAAGTGGAGCGGAAAGTCTAGCGGTCTCTGGAGAAAATACCATGCTATGGCATCAAAGGCTTGGACATATTAGAGAGAAGGGCCTTCGGATACTGCATGGGAATGGTATGGTAGAAGGTATGTCTAATATCTCTCTAGATTTCGATTTCTGTGAACATTGTGTATATGGGAAGCAGAATCAGGTGAGTTTTCCTTCTAGTGCTAAGAGGGTGAACAAGATATTAAAGCTTGTGCACAGTGATGTGTTTGGACCTTTGTTGGTTCCATCACTGGGTAAGTCTATGTAATATGTTTCATTCATAGATGACTTCTCAAGGAATACATGGATATATTTCTTGAGGAATAAATATGAAGTCTTTGACAGATTTAAATAATTTAAGGCTCTGGTGTAAAACCAGACAGAGAAGAAGATAAAGGTGCTGAGGACAGATAATGGTGGGGATTTCTGCAAGAAGGAATTTGAAGAGTTCTATAAGAAGTGTGGTATAGCATGGCAGAATAATACTCCATACACACCTAAACAAAACAGAGTTGCAGAAATAATGAACAGAATGTTGATGGAAAAGGCAATAAGCATGCTCAGTGGTACCGAGTTAGGACAAGAATTCTGGGCAAAGGCAGTGGAGACTACATTTTACTTGGTTAACATATCACCTTCATCAGCGTTGGAGGATAAGACTCAACATGATGTATGGACTGGTAAGAAACCCTCTCTTTCACATCTGAGGGTATTTGGATGTGATGCATATGTACATGTTCTAAAGGAGAAAAGGACCAAGTTGGAGAATAAATCTGAAAGGTGCATCTTTATTAGGTATAAGGATGGTTTAAAGGGTTACAAGCTTTGGAGCACGGAAACAAGGAAGGTTGTGTACAGCCGAGATGTGGTGTTTAGAGAGGTGAAAGATATTGTTAAACATGAAGTCCTACCAAAGGAAACTGAGAAGATAGATTTTGAGCTAAAGGAGTATGAATCAAACTCTACAACAGAAGAAGACTCAGAAGAGGAAGAGCCATAAACTCCAGTTGTGAGAAGATCAATTCGAGAAAGAAGACAACCAGAAAGGTATAGTCCATCTTCTTTTTGTTCAAATTTTTCTTTAAATATAACTGATGATGATCCCAGAACCGTCAGGGACGCAGTAGATTCAGAGGATGGAAAACTCTGGAAGGAGGCGATGGTTGATGAAATGGCATCCTTGCATAAAAATGAGGCATGGGATCTGGTGGAATTTCTGGCTGGAAGGAAGCCCATTGGGAGAAAATGGGTGTTTAAGAAGAAGATGAATGTAGAAGGCAAGATGGAGAAATACAAAGCTCGGTTGGTAGAAAAAGGTTATTCCCAGGTGTCGAGAATTGATTTTGGTGGTATTTTTTTTTCCTATTGCCAAAGTTACTTATATTAGATTACTTTTATCTGTTGCTACTGCATTTGATTTTGAGGTAGAACAGATGGATGTGAAGACAAAATTTCTTCACGGGGATCTGGAAGAGGAGATATACATGAAACAACCTGAAGGTTTTATGGTGAAGGGGAACAAAGAGCTGGTATGCAGGTTAAAGAAGTCTCTGTGTGGGTTAAAACAGTCACCAAGGATGTGGTATCAGAAATTTGATACCTATATACAGGGACTTGGCTTCACCAGAAGCAAGGAGGATCACTATGTTTATTTTAAATTAATTGGTGACCGTGTTATTTATTTGGTCTTGTATGTGGATGATATATTGTTGATTGGAAATGACAATAAATTATCCAAGATTTGAAGACCTAGATGTTCTCCAAATTCGACATGAAGGATCTTAGTGCTGCAAACTATATTTTGGGCATGGAAATTAAGAGATATCGGGCAAATAGGAAGCTCTGGTTAAACTATAGGAAGTATGTCGAGACTATATTGCAGAGGTTTAATATGTAGGATAGTAAACAAGTGAATGTTTTGATTCCTGTAGGTACAAAGCTGTCTGTTGAACAGTGTCCCAGGACACAATAAGAAGAGGAGGATATGTCCCATGTTCCATATACAAGTGTAGTGGGTAGCCTGATGTATGCAATGGTATATACTAGACCAGACATTACACATGCAATGGGAGTATTGAGCAGGTTTATGTCAAACCGAGGGAAGAGCATTGGACAACAATGAAGCAGGTTTTCAGATATTTGTGTGGCACTAGTGATTATGGCTTGTGCTACTAGGGAAAACCAGGATTGGAAAGAGTGTTGGACATTCATGGTTTTTTTGATGCAGACTAGGCTGGAGATCTGGACCAAAGAAGATCTAAAAGTGGGTATGTGTTTAGCCTATTTGGAGGTGTAGTCAGTTGGATGAGTAAAAGACAGTCTGTAGTGGCTCTTTCAACTACAGAGGTAGAATACATGGTAGCCACTCATGCAAGAAAATAAGCAGTTTTGTTGCAGAGATTGTGTTCAAGTATGGGGTTGGTGCAACAAGCTATAAGGATAGACTCTAATAGCCAAAGTGCAATTTTCTTGGCTAAGAACCCTGCTTATCATTCAAAGACAAAGCACATTGATGTTCAATATCACTTTGTGAGATATATGGTTGAAGCTAAAAGGGTGTTTCTAGTAAATGTGGACACTTTGAAGAATGTTGGAGATGCATTGACAAAGTTTGTGAGCACTCAGAAGTTCTCTTGGTGTAGAGAAACAATGGGTGTTGCAAAGTTTGGCTAATGACTCAGCTCCCTTGTGGCCCCATGCGGAAATAAAACAACAAGTGGGAGAATGTTGGGTTTGTGTTATATTCTTTCCACGACTAATCACGTGCAGGGGGGTCACAGGGGGGCAGTAGCCCCCCCTGTCGAGGTCCAAGGCAGCGCCCTGGAAAAAAATTTTGGTCCTTATTTTCTGATGGGTAGACCCATCCATGGTTTTGTGCATAGGTTTGCACATGGTTTTGGGGCATGATGGTTTTCGGCCCCTGGTATTTTGTAGATCCGGTCAAGGGAACTACGATTATGTTCTAATCCATGGTTAATGGATTGGGGTTTATGTATGCTTCAGCATGTATATATATTTGTTGTAACACTAAAAGGAATATAATGAAAAATCAAGCTGGTTGTACCGATTTGGGATCTAGGGGGAAATCTATGTGGTTATCTGTTTTATGTTTTATGCTCTTGCTACTGCTTATTTTATGTCTTTAAGATTCGTTTGCAGATAATTTGTGTACAGGGTTAAAACCTACACTTGGGAATTATCCCCTATTAATTATGTAAATTCCTGATCCAAAAATACACAATCAATCATAGGCCTTCCTCTTACTGCATTCACCACCTGTACAATTTGGATGATTATACAATTGATAGTACACTGCCCTTGAACTTAAATCTCAACTGGGTAACTGTAGAGCTTGCATGCATGAGTTATTTATGGTTGATTTATTATTTAACTGGTTGATCAGAGAGTACATAACTCACTTCTAGGACTCCCACTAGTTCCTCCAATAGTTGGAACTAGTTTAACTAAATTTAACTCAGTTAAACTGAATTAATTAATTACAACTCAAAATAAACTCAACCAGGGCTCCTAAAAAGTAGAAACCACTCTAAATGACTCAATTTATGCCCTCAACTTGAATTAACTGAACCAACTAAGTCAAAATAACTTAGTTAACTCGTATAAGTTGTCATGTGATGTGGAATTACAATTTTCTTCTAATTTAATTCAAGGGAAAATTAAATTAGAATCTTTCTTGGCGCCATCTTCAACATAGACAACTCCATTACCTTCACTCAATCACCCATCATTGCCAAATGGAGACACTACTTATCATGGTTATCCGTGATAAGAAATTTGATAATTAAAAATATTTGCAAGACATGAAGATATCAAACGCATGATGAGGGACTTTAGATACAATTTGTACGACATGCTGGTAAGGTTGACCCGAGTGGAATAGTATATAGATTCAGAATTTGATACCGACTCCAATGAACATGAGGAAGAGGCTGCAAGAATCAACATTGTAGTTCCTCTCAACACTATAAATGCCAATTCTGCCTTACTGAAGAACAACACTCATGTTTTTGGCTCTCCAAGATTGTCAATTATCATCCTTGACTAGTTTATGTTTTTCTCAGTTTTTTAATACAATGTGTGGTGTTTAATTTATCTTTTATAGCATCTATATGTAAAGTTTAGTTATCTCATGTTATCTTTTTGTAAAGGGTGGTATGGGTCACATTTTAATATTTAATGTGAGACACCATAGTTTCTAGGACAAGACAAATGTCTACTATGGCCCATTTGTTTTGCATCAGGAATGGGGAATTTTGTTCACTCTCGAATTGTCAAAGTTTTGAAAAATTTTCAATGTAATACCTCATGTAGTTTCCTCAAATATCAATAAAAATACATAAACATATTTACAAAAAAAAAAAAAAAAAAAAACACCCACAACTTGCACATGCTCTAATTGTTTATCTATGTTTTGGGGGAATATTGGTGGGTGGCCATAGAGGCCACTCTCTTTAATGTTTATAACCAATTTACAACTCAGTTTCTTTTAAAAAATTTAGTATTAATATATTTAATGCAATTGTAAATATTCTTTCTCATTTTCATGAAATTGATATTATTTATTTATTTATTATTTTATTTTATTTTTGGTTTATAATGGGTATTTTTGAACTTTTATATAATAAAAATGTAAAAGTTAGTATATTTATTCTTGTAAATATTTTCATTTAGATTAAAATATATAAATTTGATACAATAATTAATAAATTTAATTTAAAAATAAAGAAAAATAAATCATTACTTTGATTTACATTTTATCAATAAAATTATTATTATTATTTAAACCTTTATAAATATTTATTGTCACATTAAAGCATAAAAGGTCGATATAAAGAGTTCTGTCATCAATTTTTTTTTTTTAAATAGTGTTGGTAAATCAGTTAACTTAAATGCATAGTCATTAATTATGCCAATAGGCATGAGGACTTTGGAATAGGACATTCACAACTATAATTTAATTATTAATAATTATTAAATGGATGGTAAGAATTTAATCTTCATGGAATATTTTATAATATTTTTATATAGAAAGGCATGTCAATGTTTTGAATACGACTTCTAAAACTAATTACGAGATGGATGGTAGGGATTTAACCTCCATGGAATATTTCATATTATTATTAGTAGTATACACAATTCAAAGGTTGATCTTTTAATTAAATTAATTAATTAAAAAATAAATCATACAAACAAGTATCATACAAATTGAGCTATGCATTTTGAGGCATGTTGTATTGATAAGCCATGGTATTGGCCCATGGTATTATACCAAAATCTATTTATAGATTAAGAATCTTCATGGTAAGTAGGGATAAATATCCATGAATAAAAATCTTATTCCATGTTTTTCCAAATGCAAATATCTTTAAATTATATATTAATTCTTTATTATAATTATTAATAATAAGTAAGTTAATAAATATATATATATATATATATATATATATATATATATATATATATATATATATATATATATATATATATCTAACTTATATTAGTACTTTTTTTTTTATAATTATTAATAATAAGTAAGTTAATAATAAAATTAATGATAAGTAAGTTAATAACTTTCATATATATATATATATATATTAATTTTTTGTTATAATTATTAATAATAAATTTATATTTTAGTTTATGATAGAAAAAAAAATTATGATTTTTTTTATTAAAGAAATAAGTGTTTTGATATTTACAAACTATTTAATTTATATAATTGCACTAATATAATTGTAATGTACATCAATTACACACTAAAAAAACAAAAAAATTACTAATATAAATACAATTCAACAATGAATCTCATCATTGTGAAAAAAATCTTTTATGATATAATTTAAACGCTAATACATCTCTCTTTTGAATTCATGTAAACAATGGTTACACTTCACCCCTTGCAATGAACTGTGAGTCCATTATAATCACCTAGAGTCTCACTGCGTTTATCTTATTCATGTTTAATCCATGTCTATGCATTGGGTTTGAGACATATTAACATATAAGGCCTCTAAGTCTACTGTGGCGACCCTTTTTGTTCACCATATTTCCGAACTCTACACTTGCCATCAACATTGGTATAAAGTGGGATTTATTTTATATGTACTATATATTGTATACATAATATACCATTGCTTCTACCCCATTTAATTCCCACTACAAGAATAGTTATAAGTGCAAATCCCCCTTTATCACAACCAAGGGATTTCACACTTCCCCCTTCTTTCTAACAAACGCATCAATATTTGTTTGTATCCATTTCGATCTATGGTGGAACTAACACTTGAAATAAGTTACATATTTTTGTTATGGACATCATAAACCTTCGTATGCTCGGATGGAGCCTAATCTCTTTAAGTCTTGATACCATGTGACTTTTACCCCCTGTCAACTTACCCATGGGCCAACTCACCTTGTTCACATTTCATTCATGCTCCACGAAAACCAATGGTCGTGGTTAATGGATGGTTATACGACTAGGGTTATTTCCTTTCCTCTATTCATTTTCATTTTTCTTTCCTTGCAGCCATCACAAGGGTTTTTCTCTGGGACTTGATGAGGTTTCGAACCTTGCCCTTTGCTATGGTACATGTGTTCTTTCCGACCCTTAGAAATTTGTGGCCTCCCATTAGTTTCATCTATTTGGAAATTCTTCATCCATGTAGCCTAATGTAAGGAAATTCAAAGGTAATACACTCTCACTTCTCTTTATTTTGGTAGGGTTTTCATTTAAGGATTTCTTTTGCACTAGTATAACTCTATAACTTGGTCCTATGTTTTTCCTTGCACGTTATGTCAGGGTTAACATTATCCACACTATTGAAGACCCTTTTCATTGTTTCTATTCATTTTTCCGAGTACTTACTTCTAAGCTTTGATGGAGTTCAAGGGTTTTTACACACACATTTGGCCCTCAAGTATTTTCCATTGAAAATTATCCTTAAATTTTTGAACCTTGTAATTTAAATGTGTTTTAAATTAATTCTTTCTCTTTATAGTATTAGAGTCAAGGTCCTCATTCTTATTGTTTTTATTTTCAGGTTATGGTGAAGAAATGGACCAAGTTCCCTCTCATGGTTTGCCATGAACACTATAGGTAAATTATACTTCCCTCCTTTACACATTTGTATAATTATTCTTGGGATGGCAATTCCCTTTCTATGTAATATACTTCCTTTTAATATCGCATTGTTTCAGATTTCAACCCTTCTAGGGTTTCTGTTAGAGGTATATTCTAATTTTCTGATTGACGGCTTGGCATAATGTCTGGTCAGAATTGGGTCATTTCTTGTAATACTATTATGGGAGTTTTAACCCCTCGCCAGGGTTTCCAATATTTCCCTGATATTTCATTCTCAGGATTTTAATATTTTTCAATATTTTAATATACATATTCTCCATCTTTCGCTTGACATCAATTTATGTTTTATCCTTATTAGAAAAAACTAATATAGAATGTTGTCGACTGTATATGATCCAAGTGGATTCTCTTGAAATTTTCCTTATGAGGTATACAAAACTTACATCAATATTTTCTTTCTTTACACAAAACGACCAATATATTCATTAAGTTCTTCTGGTTTAATTTGATATAGGTATAACTAACCTTCGCACTGACTCTTGTTTGTTGCATGACTTAGACACATTGATCGTGTGAAACTTGACTCTTGTCCACTTCATTAGACATGTTGGAACCTGCACGTTGGTTGAGTTTCCTCCTTTTAATTTTCTAACTATTAGCCCCCTTGTTAAATGGGCATTTTATAGTGATTAATCTGTTATTTCCATAACTGACATATTTCATGTATTTCTATGTTAAAATATTTTCTGATGATGCCTTCATGGTCCTTATATTTAACTTAATATATGAGTAGGTTAATGACCCCTCACACTCTATATTGGATTGATAAACAAGTTTTATAATAGAAGTTCTCTTTATTTCGATTCTCATAATCTTTAATTGACAAGTTTATACTCTTACCTTCTTTTTATAATTTTTCCATTGTATTGTCATCTAACTAGGATGGAAACTTGTATTGTATTGTTCCTTTTTAATATACATTTCAGATGGTCTACTTCTAGTATGAAATATTAGCATTGGGAATTTGTGTAATTTCAATGCATCAATTATTATTGTACATAATTTGTCTTGATAATATTCATCGTAGACAAGTAGCTTTCGTACTAAACACAAATAAACTCTTATTTCCTTTTTTTCTGTTACTTATTAGTTTGTGGTCCTTAAGGACATGGGGAAAGTCCTCAGATGATTAGGATTTATGAACAAACGAAATTAAATACATATTTAAACAACGATGAAATGAAACAAAACTTCAATTAATATAGAGAAATTGTTGAAAATTGTTTGCATGCAAAAAAGAAACAAAAAAAGCTTGAGTGATGGTAACTTATCTTTGAGAAGAGTTGTGACGACTATATGCCTTCTAAACTAAGTTACAATGAGGCTCTAAGGCATTTTTATCAATAAGAAACAATGAGAAACCTTAAACATCCAAAAATCTAACCCTAAACTTCCTAGGGTCATAACCTTGGCATGCAATCTACGTTTGGGATGCATGATACCTCGTTAGAAATATCTATCCGAGGAAAACAATTTTCAACCACAAACAATAGGCCTTTAGCCTTTGTTTCCCATTTTCCCCAAAAAAAAATTATTAGGGCATAAAAACAACTCCGGAAGTCAAGGAACCAAAAACCTTATACAAATAGAAAGTATGTTGGAAAATAGGAAAATGAAAGGAAATTGTGGAATCGACATAAGGAAACCAGAATGACCTTCCACACATTCTACAGAAGCTTTAGGAGTCAGCCAACCATTTTAGGTGCTCAACCCCTAAGACAACTTGACATTTCACTAATTTAAACTCACAGTCACTCCCATTACAAGCCATGCATATGACTAAGGTCTTCCAGTCACTCACAGTAAGGCATGCCAATGAATGTGGACTTTTTCAAGCAGTTCTATGCCAGCGAACCCAGATTTTGAGCCATTTTTTCAGAGCTAGGTCTCAGGCCACTACCCGGAACTCCATGAAACCTTCAGAAATGAATAAAAAATGTGGGACAAAGCTAATAATGAAATCACTGATACAATTACTTGATCTGACCCCTACTAGCCATGACAGGCATTTTGTCAAACATGTGACAATTATGTAATCTACAAACCATAACAAAAGATTTAAGCATAGGCGTATCATACTTATATAAGATTCGTAAGGAAGTATTGTTTCCATATCAAAATAGTTGCATTATCATCTATTATGATATATGTTCATTGTACATTCAATTGCTAATCAAACATGATGGGATCCATGCATCAAGCCTGTCATAGAAAATACTCATAACCAACATATAACCAACAGAAATAATAAGGATATAACAACAATAAAATCCACATATGAACTAGTACATTTACACATGAAATACCAAGGAGAATAAGCTCTTATTCATGAATGCAAAAGCCAACCAGATATGAGACTTCCACGAACCACCCGACCATAGATTGGTTGAACCAAATATTTCTTTCAACCAATCACCCCCGTGCCATATTCCAAGCATGAATGTAGGACTCAAAACCAAACCAAATAGGTTTCCTTAAGATTTACTGCAATCCCCACCGGATCGTTAGGCCTTAATCAAGCATGGATGCCACCAGATTTCTCCACCTACACCATGAGGAATTTTCTTGCCTCCTAATCTCTAGGCTTTTCCGTATATACCAACATTCATTGGTCGAGGATTCCTAGGCCTAATCGAGACTCCACCCTCTAGGCTTTACCGTATATCTTGACATCCACAGGTCGGGGATTCCTAGGCCTGATCAAGGGCACACACCTTTAGGCTTTACCGTATATCCTGTCATTCATTGGTCAAGGATTCCTAGGCCTACTGAGGCACAAAAAATACAGCTTTACCGCAATCCCACCTTCTCTGGTCTAGGGATTCCTAATCCATGTGTTTTTTCTTTCATAGATCACCTCGCTCAATTTCGAAACCATATGGAAATCTAAATCAACCAAATACAAGAGAACCCATCACACCATGGCTATTTGGAAATGGAAAGGCATGGCTAAATAACAATGTCACACCTGACAAATCCCATGCCAATGATACTAAGAGAACCAAATACACACATGCATGTACCATGCATGCAAAATATAGCAAGGAAATCACACATGCAAATTGATTCCTGCAATTAATCTCACTTTAGCTACTTGATCTTGCTCTTCCTTGCTTGATCTTTGCTTCCCTTTACCTTCTTGGTCCTTCCTTTTCTTTCCTTGATCCAATTCTAGAGTGCTCCAAGAAAACTCTAAGTGTCCAAGAGTGAGAGAGATAGAGAGAGAATAAAGAGAGAGATCCAAAACTAAACTGGAAATATGTTACACTGACAAAAAGCCTTCCAAATGGTCCTCAAAACCCTTTTTATTAATGAGGCCACTAATTTCTTCAATTTCCATTATTTTCCTTCAATTTTATCCTCATGCAAATATGTAACCTTTCACCTTCATTTTCTACTATTTTCCATTAATTTTCATAAATAAATGCCAAATAATGCCCCTTTGCCTTTCCAAAGCCTTTTCCATTTCCTTTCCCAATTTCCATTAGCCATAATAAACCAAATTAACACCCACACTAGGATGTTTTTCCCAACATCCAGCTTGGAATACATGTCCCATGACCATGGTATTATTTTTTCTTTATTAACTTTTATTTCCAGAACTAATTTGCATTAAGGAAACTATAAAGTAGTAAAACACACATGCACAAATATACACAATTTTTAACAAAATTGTACAATAATGTACAACCCAAATCTTCATTATATTAAACAAAATCTGAATAATAAAAAATTCTATGGTATACAAGAAAAAATGGTCCTTTGCTTGTGTGCTACTCAGTAGGTTCTCCTTATTCCTTCAAAGGACAACACATCAAGAATCTAGGAGGGATACCACCTAACAATATTGGAAGTCACTTTTGTAGAGTGTACATGGGATGATCCAATCTTCTCTCTAGGTAGGCCTAATTCCCAAGCTCCAAAATCTCAGGTTAGAAGTCACATTTTTCCATCAAGGTGCTACACTTCAGCACCAAAATTCACCCAATGTTTAGCTCCTCTTCCTCACTTCAAGATATCTCATAGAGGGCTAATTTGGGCTACCAACATGCTGCCCTCCAACATACCATTGATACCCAATCATTCACTATGAAATATTAAGCTAATTGAAGTCTTCTCACCACCCAAGTCAACTTCAATTCACGAATCCCACAGGCTACAATATAATCAATCCAATACTGGTCACACACGATGACCCAACACATGTCACTAATTATACCCTCCAAGTCTATTTTTCCTACTGTCCCTTGACTATTCGGGTTAGGAAAATTGACCATGCTGTAATATCCCTTCAACCCACTCAACAGTCCATAAAAAAGCCTCCAAAAATCTCTGGCCTAATAATGGAGAGATTATCTTAATGAAGGCTTCTTTTTTAGGCTCCTTAAAGCCCCACAAACTCCCACACTACCCTGTTTTGAGGTGGTTAGGCGTACGACCTACCACAGATCTGACTGTCACCCAACAACCCCCTAAAAACAAGCTTCTCCTCACCTTGTTGCTGCCCATACATACCAACGTGCACCCTTAAACAAACTTATGCTATCTCTGGTATAGAATAGCCCTCCACGCAACTACAAAGAGGCTCCAAGAACCCTAAAACTCCCATGCTGTCCCTTCCTCCTTTGTTGGGGCTAGTTTAGATATTTCGCCTTTCCAACGAAATGATTTTCTCCTTGTGTGTTGCAATTTTGGAAGATTCTAAGTTCTCCACTCCACCTTGTATATATACCATACACAAGGGCTTCTAAAACTTCATCACAAGTGGTTTCCAACTTATCACATGCCTAAAACAACCTTAGGCTGACCTTGACACTTATGGTGTCAACCCCTTAATTACGGTCAAAAATTTGTATCTGCTCTTCGACAACTAGGAATCAGACGATTCTCATTGTGTTAAATTCATCTCGCTGAGAGTTATCATCTTCATCCATCACATGTAGAAAGGTTCTCATAGAAATGCCCAAAACACGATTTGGTGCAAAACCCCATACTTGGGTTCTGTAATATTCCCAAATAGGGAAAGCAAAAATATAGTACACAATAATGGAAAATAGCAATGAATAACAATACATTATATGTGAGCCAAATATAGATCCATTATATTAATTGTATCAGTAACAAATGTACACAAGATCTTGGAGGATCAACCCCTGAAGCTAGGCAAGAGAAGCCTACAACAACAAAAAGCACCATAACATAATATGTAGCTGCTACACAAGATGTTCTCAGCTCATACAGAAAATTTTTAGTGAATAAAACTGTAGCTAAAAATATAGATAGATGGATCTGATATTACATGCTCAAACAAGGCTAAAAAATGGAGATATATGCTCCCATAGTCATTTCCTAGATAATCTAGGAAGGGTTTCCGGAAATACACAAAATATCAGAATGTCGGAATGCAGCCCTAGGGATGAATAAGCTATGCAACAAGGCACCTGAAAGGAGGTGGCTAAATATGATGTAGATCTGAAAATAGCTCCTCCAAAGGACTCTTCAAGTGTAGGGATGATCTCTCCACTGAAATGAAAACACTCCAAATGTAGCACTGAACTTACCCCTGCAAATGCTCATTAAAATAACGCAGTCATAGACTGGAACTGCGTTGTAGGGGATGATGATGACTTGAACTGATGCCAAAATATAACATGAAGCCCAGGGTCCTTCCTTACTGATCTCCCAATGGAAATAAAGCTTCTTCCACTGAAGAAAAGCTCGGAAATGGCCCAAATAAACCCTCCACTATTGCACCGTGCAACTCAGCACATATCTAAATAGAATATGCATTGTAGAATAAATTTGTAGCTTGGCCAAATGACATAATGTGGAAATAATGCTCAAGAACTTCTCCTGAGTAGGCACTTGAAGTCCCTCGAGGACGAAGGTGGTATTCCCTCTCGGAAACACTCTTATGCTAAACAGCACTGCAATCTTAGCTAAATAGATGAAGAGAGCCATAAGTAAAAACAGACCATAAACAAATAATAATCCAAAAAAATGCTCACAATGGCTACCATCCCCTTCCTTATATTCTTGGTGAGCCTCCTCACCCTTGGCCCCACTCATTAAAGGCACTACTTCCATGCAAAGGATCTCCCTCCAAAGCTTCGGTATCCCTCATTGAGTGTCCACTACTTCCATATGAGTGTTGTTGATCTCATCAAAGTTGACCCAATCCACATGCTTCATCCCTTTTTCACACATAGGGGAGCTTTATCCAATTCATTTGATGCTCTCCATTCACATTTGGAGTGATTTTATTCCTACTAAGGAGATTTATGGGTCTCCCTACCCTCTTATTCTTCTAACTAAGAAGTAGAATCAAAATTTAATATTCCAATTAGCTGTTGGACATTGAGTTCAACGCTGCCCATGTGTTTTATGACATGGAATAACCACCTCATGTGGATCCTAACTCTGGCGATTGTAGTGGAGACTAATGCCTACGGGTTTTGGTCTAACGGCAATCGTGATTCCAACAAGTGGTATCAGAGTGACAGGTCTCGATTTCAAAACCCACCCAGTTCGTGTTGGGGGGGATATTGTTGGACATTGAGTTCAACGCTCCCTGTGTGTTTCACAACATGGAATAACCGCCTCTCGTGGATCCTAACTCTGGAGATCATAGAGAAGACTAATGCCCGCGGGTTTTCGTCTAACGGCAATCATGATTCCAACATTAGCTGCATGCTAATTTAGGAATATTACAATCCTCCCCTCCCAAATTTTTCTTGCCCTCAAGCAACTGCAAGGACAGATCTGAAAAATGTAAAATGTGGGGAACCTTCATTCCCATGTGGAGCTCCAATCTCCAAGCTATCATCCATATAAAATGAATCACTTTCCAGAATGATAATTCATAGAAAAACTCCTCCCTACAATCTTATTCTTCTAACTAAGAAGCAAAATCAAAATTTAATATTCCAATTAGTTGCTTGCTAATTTAGGAATATTACAGGTTTCAAGCCCACAAGTGACTCTTGTGCTTTTCCCTCTAAATCCTGAACCCTAGGGCATAGATTACCTCCCAAGCTAGTCAAAATAAACACTCCCTCTTAGCGAGGGAGGTACTTCCAAGACTAGGAAGTAACTCGTCATCATCATCACTGCTCGCAACACTTTCCCAACTGCTGGCATTCACAATCACGGAAATCCATGTTCTATGAACTATGCCTCTCTCAGAAGTGTCATTGTCACACCTAGAAGCATCCTGGTTCTTCTTCTCATGTATCAGTTTCCAATCTCTCCATGATTCCTTCTTGGTATATGTGGAAGCACCCTTGCTTCCCATTGACCACATGCTTTTCTTGGGTTGCAAATTCTCCCTCTGAACCTACAAGATCCCGCTAGAACTCGACTCCCTCTGAGTCTCTGGAACTTGGACCTTCTTCTCGGGAACCTATGCTTGCTCCCATGAAGCCCGCACCTGCATATGCTTCTCTGGAACCTGCACCTAATCCACCTGCACCTGCTTCTTTGGAACTTTCACCTGCTCCAACTTCTTCTCATGATCCATAAGCTTTCCCATCAACCTATATAGACCATGCTCTCTAACTCCTAGAATGATACCAGCAGAGGTAGAGCCTCTAGGCCTGAGTCTTTCCTTCGCATCCTAAAACAAGATCTCAAATCACTTATTCTCGACCATCAAGACAAAAATCACACTATATCTAATGCCTACTACAAACAGTACATCCTGGGCCCACATCACTCATCCTATCTCCATCCTGAATGGCACAACACGTGATCCTCAGATCTCCAACCGACTCTTGTCACCCAACACCATGTGAAAATATGAGTCCTGACTAGAGTCTCAAAAACCTCTTGTGACCCTGTCATATGCTTTGTCACACCACTGTCCACGTACCATCCATCCTCTTTGATAGTACCCTATGAGAAATGAGAAATCATAGCAAATTACTCCTCCTCCAATCTCTTGGTGAGATCATATATCTTAGCTGAAGTGGCAACAATGGCGACCTGCTTTCCTTTCCTCTTCTCATCATCTCCCTTCTTCATTGGACATGTCGACGAAAAATTAACCATCTCACTAGAGTTGAAACACTTGACTTTACTCAATTCCTTCTTCGACTTAACCTTCATTCGTGTTGCAAGTTCCATGTACTCATCTGCTCTTTTCGATGGATGAAGATCCTCATGTCACAACTCTTCTTGAATGAATTCATCCCACAGTCTATTCCAGTATGGAAATTTCTCCATGGAAATTATTCCTTCGATGAAGGGTTTCCATTCCTCAGTGAACCCTTTAAGGAAATCCTTACCATATCTCCATCTGAAATTTTCACATTGGCGACATACCTTACCATATCTCATCAGATAAAAATTCACTCATTCAACCTTTATCATCTTGGTGGACTTCAAATTATCCTCCAATACTAGTACCTGGTTCTCATTCTTATTCTAAAACAAATTTTGAAGATCCATCCACATATCATGTGCGGTGTTCTTCTCGGATAAATGAGGTATTAGGGTGTCATTCACACCATCTAGGATGATCAATCTCACCTTCGTATCCAAATATTCCCATATTTCCAGCTCCTTAGGGTCGATTGGCTTCTTTATGACATTCTCAACAAAATACCAGATCCTATTGACCTGCAAAACCAACCTAATCCTTTCCTTCCAAGGACTATAGTTGGACAACCCCTCCAACCTGTCCTCATACTGGAGACCTGCCTGCAACTTTGACATTGTAGTGAGTCCTTCACTTACAATGTGACCAAATCCCTCTCACCTTGTAATTCATTGCACACAAATTTGATTCACTAACTTCCAAAGTAGTTTATACACGATCTGATACAATTTTGACTTTCCATGACCTTGGTTCTAGGCTAGAATCTTAAAATCACTAATGCTACCAAACCACGAATCTCAACCAGAACTACTTTTCACAACAGAAAATAAATGAGTAAATCACACATGCACAAATATACATAATTTTTAACAAAATTGTACAATAATTTAAAACCCCAATATTCGTTATATTAAACCAAATCTGAATAATACAACAATCTATGGTATACAATATACAATTAAAAACATCGTTGCAAGTTTTATGCCATATCTTGTCCTCTCAGTCCTTTACTTCTGTACTGCCCACTAGCTGCCACTTAGTCCTTCAAAGGACAACACATTGAGACTCCAGGAAGTTTGCCAGCTAACACTACTACAAGTCACTTTTCTAGAGTGTACATGGGTTGATCCAATATTCTATCTGGGTAGGCATAATTCCTGAGCTCTAAATTGCTAGTCTAGCAGTCACCTTTTCCCATCAAGGTGCTACACTTTGGAGCCAAACTCCACCCAATATCCATCTCCTCTTCATCACTTCAAGATAGCTCATCTAGGGCTACTTTAGGCTATCAAAATGCTACCCTCCACCATACCAATGAAGCCCAATCCTTCACCGTGAAATCTGCACCTAATTGAAGTGTTTCTCGCCAACCAAGTACACTTCAATTCATGGATCCCATAGGCTTCAATACAATCAATCCAATATGGGTCACACTGTGACCCAACACACGTCACTAATGTTTCCCTCAAAGTCTGTTGTTCCTGCTATCCCTTAGTTTTTCTGGTTAGGGAAATTGACCATGTTGTAATAACCCTTCAACCGACTCAACAGTCCGTAAACAACCCTCCAAAAATATGTGGCCGAGACAAGGAGATATGCTCTTAATGTGGGTCATTTTTCTTAGCTAATTATAGCCCCACATACTCCCATGCTACCCTATTCTGAGGTGGTTAGGCATGCAGCCTACCACATATCTGCCTGTCACCCAAAAACCCCCTCAAAGTAGGCTTCTCCTCACCTTGTTGCTTCCCATACAAACCAGAGTGCACCCTTAAAAAAAATCACCCTAGCTATGGTATAGAACAACCCTCCACATAGCTATAAAGAGGCTCCAATAGCCCTAAAACTCCCACATTGTCCCTTCCTCCTTTGTTGTGTCTAGTTTAGATATTTCTCCTCTCCAACGAATTTATTTTCTCCTTGTGTGTTTCACTTTTGGATGCTTCTAAGTCCTCCACTCCACCTTGTATATATACCATACACAAGGGCTTATAATACGTCATCATAAGAGGATTCCAACTTGTCACATGCATAAACAGCCTTAGGCCAACCTTCACACTTATGGTTTCAACCCCTTAATTACCTTCAAAAATTCATATCTCCACTTCTACAACTTGGAATCATACAATTCTCATTGTGTTAGATTCATCTCGCCAAGATTTATCATCATCATCCATCACATGTATAAGTGTGCTCATGGAAATTCCCAAAACATGATTTGGTGCAGAACCCATACTTGGGTTCCAAGCCCACAAGTGACTCTTATGCCAATTTTCCCTCCAAACCTCGAACCCTAGGGCTTGGATTACCTCCCAAGCTACTAAAAAATCAACAAATGACACGTACATCTGGAAAGACCATTGAATACCAGAACATGTTTTCCATGGAGCTTTATAACATAGCTCGTTGTAGCATTTGCAATGACCACTACTAAAGACATGACAAACATACCATTTACTGGAGCTTTATAACACAACTCGTTATGGTATTTACAATAAAAACTACATTTTCTCAACCAAAAAATAACCATACTATCTGTGGATATTTATAAATCCAACTCGATACAGTATTTACAATAATATACACATATACACATATGCACATTTTCTCAACCATCAAATAAAAAGATACGATGTTTGCACCCACAACAAGGGAATCCAAAGGCTCACACCTCCACCCTCAAAAGTAGTAACATGATTCACCTCCTTCCCAGGAAGTTCAGAATCCACTTCCAAAGTCGAAGTTGCATCCAATGTCTACCGCCACAATGTTGTGCCACTTGTCCTCTCAATGAATAGTTACTGGCTCATTATTCCAAGGCACACTCCCAATATGCATTTGATTCCATCTGGAAAAGCTAATGACCAAAACAAATCCATCCCCAACCTTCCCTTATCTACCACATAGTCCCTCGGGAAATCCATCCACCCATTTTCATGCAGTCACTCACCTTCCAAGTTCCCCAACATCCCCTTTCCTAGGTAATCCATCCCTTAGCAAGGCTTCCTCGCATCGGAAGGTCCAAAAACCAAGGCATATCCTTACCTCAAAACCCATTAGGGGAATTTTGAGGTCTAAAATGGGTCTTCTAAGGAAATTATAAAATAATAATGGAAATAATAAAATAATATTTGATTACATCATCAAATTTTAGAGGGAAAAAAGAAAAAAACTACTTTTTCAACTCGTATTTTCAACTTATCTCCCAGATTTTTTACTCAAATTTCGAGCGAGAGTACTCTTTGGATGAAAAATTTAGTTCCTCATCCAAGGAGTACCCATGTTTCATACTTTTGATGGATCCTGTTACACGAAAAATGAGAAATATATGAAAAACGTGATTGCAATAATGTTTTTCCATGTATTTCATTTTTCATGTAACAGGATCCAATCACGTTTTTTCATGTATTAAACGTTTCTCGTGTAGCAGGGTCCATCAAAATTATGTAACATGGGTACTCCTTGGATGAGGAATTAAATTTTGCATCCAACGAGTACTCCTACTCAAAATTTGAGTAAAAACTTTGGGAGAGAAGTTGAAAATACGAGTTGAAAAAGTAGTTTTATTATTTTATTATTTTTTAATATTTTTAGCGTTTTTCTTAAAAAATGGCGAATTATCCCCCATGGTTGACATCATCATCTTGAATCCTATTGGTTCTTATAAAGCTTATTTTTGTTGTACATTTTTCTTAGGAGGCCCAGTTTAGACCTCAAAATTCCCCTAATAATCATACCATTCATAGAATTCTCATTGAAATAAATGGACACTATTGGGTACTAGTGTACCACAATGGCCCTGCTCCTGAATTCTTTACCAACATACTTTTCCCTTTTCCAATTCATTTTTTTTGCTACTACTAAAATTCTTGCAGTCGGTTCCAACCACCCAACCATGCATTTTCATGCTCTCCTGCACCAAGCACATAATTTCCATTAGATTCAAAATAAATTCAAATCATACCTCATCGGTGGCTCGTCAATAAGGTACACTTTCTATTATGTTCACCTCCTTTCACAACAAGTCAAACTAGTTGTTAGATAAAATCATCATGTATAAACATATCACATTCAGTTAGCTCAAAACACAACCATCAAAATCAAAATCATAGATCACATGTAACCATCATAAACTAGAATCATAGATCACATACAATTATCATAAACCAGAATCATATATCACATGCATAGTTAAAACTAAAATAAAATACTGATACTTATCCTTCAATCGATCCTTAGCTTCTACCTTATCCTTTCTGTACAAACACCAGATCAACTGCCACACTCGAAAAGCACCCAATGCCTTCTCTTTAACCACGTACACATACGTACAATGTGAATCACACGCATAGAACCACACATAACATACAACACCATGAAATACATGCACCTACACTATGAGATACATGCACCTACACCTGAAATACAAAACATACACATACACCCGGCGTAAAACATAACAAAATACATACACCTACATCCGGTGTACAAAACAACATAATACATAAACCTACACCCAATGCACAACACAACAAATATACATACAACGAGTACAACACAACGAATACACATGTCACGATACCACGAATACACTATGAAAATACAAAGTATCACACATACACAAAACAACATGTACAACATGCACACAATACCACATGTTCAACAATACCCCATGTACAACATGTACACAGTACCACCTATACACAACACCACATGTACACACCACCATCTACACAATGTGTACATAACATGACATGTACACCCCACCACCTACACAACGTGTGCACAACACCACATGTGCACAACATCATATGTACCACATGTACACAGCACCACATGCACCACATGTCACATGTACACTGCACATAGCATGCCATGTACAACATGTACATGACACCACATGCACATAACACCACTTGTACAATCATACACACAACACAACATGTATTTAGCACCATATGTAGAACATGTAAATCACCCCATATGTACACATCAACACATATGCAACATGCACAAAGCACCATATGTACACAACAATGAATATCCAACATGCGCACAACACCATATGTACACAACACCATTTGTACCCAACACCACATATACAACATGTGCACAACACCATCTGTACACATCATTTAATAAACAACATGTACACACCACCATATATACATAGCATTACATAAACAACATGTACACAACAACATATATACAACATGTACAATATTTATACAATAGTAGTACTACATATCCATAGATCGCACACTGAATCTACCAAGCAACCTTACTTTTAGTGTCTTTCCATTATTCATGCATGTTCCAGCATGTCGCTGATCACACTGCTTCCATTCCGCTGATGTGTCCCTTAGCATTACCTATGACATAAACAGAGACACAATACAAATGCATAATATCAAATCATATTCACATGATAATGACCTCATATATTTTTCAGGGTTACGCTTCCCACTTGATTCCTTATAAACCAGGAACCTCTTCATGTCATTCACCTACATAAAAAATCATTCCTCCACAAGAATAATTCTTAATGACCCTGTCAAACAATGACATACATACATACATATATAAATATGAACATCAACTTAAAACAACTATGATCCCTGACAACCCTGTCATACAATGGCATACTACATATATATACATGTATAGACGTCAACATAATCATGATCAAAACATAATTACCAGATATCATAAGGTCAAGGTTAAGAAAATTCCCTTTATCTATTCACAACACGCACAACATTGAGAACAATGATTCACAACCTAGCTAAGGAATATGTTACCTTAAGCCCATTTACTTTACCTTTCCCACTACCTTTCTCATGACTAGTCTACCATTTTCCATTTATCCCAGTGGACCCAACCAACTCAACTGATTGTCATGCACTTGCCTCCAATTGCCCTTATACATGCATCGAGCTTCATCCAAGTCTTACATTACTTGTTGGGTTTCATCCATATCTTCCCAAACTTCATTAACTTTCCTCTTTCCCAACCATTCCCAAGACCCTCAAAACATAAAATGAAAGAACAAGAAATAAACAAGAAGAAAACCATGAAAAATCAATTGCAATATAACACCACAAACAAAGTGGTATGGCCATACACCATCCATAAACAAAACTACAAATAAAGTGCAAACAAATATAAAATACTGAAATAACAAGACTCTCAATGGATGCAACGAATCAACCCCCATGGGTTCCCTATGCTTCCCAAGGAAAATTCAACCTGAGCGTTATCCAATATTTCATGGCAGTCTCTTTTCCACGAAATTCCCTATATCATACTACCATAAACACATAACTGTTAGTGCATAAATAAATATAAACATATACCAGTTACCTTACCTTACTGTACCAGGCATGTTTCCTTGTAACTGAACACATAAATATATAATCTCTCAAGTAACTCCAATTCCTTGATGAATCTAGACATAATTAGGAACCAACTATCATACATGTCAAATACATGTTCAATAATATAGGATGTATCCACATAATTTAAAATAAAATCAAGGTTAAGAAGGCATCTTGTATTCATGCAAAGAACTCATTCACTTGGAATTGTGGTTTCCAAGCATATCCAAAGGAACTCTTACTCAAATATTTTTTTTTACCTTTTTCTTTGCTGCAATTGAGTCTTACTATGTGCCATCACATCACCCAATGGTTAGTTATATAAAAAAATCAATTGTTATATTGTCATGCTAATACCAAGAATTTTTCCCTGCAACTACTCACACATGTTAGCCACATGTTCCAAAGATCAAGACATCATATCTATTAATTTGAAATCAACATTTACCAAGACTAACAAACATATCATAATCAACTCATAGTCATTAGTCATAATACTATAACTAGCACCCACATAGACTCAAGTATATATCAACTTTTCTTAGCACATATGTGTTAGTGAAACCATCTCAAAACAAGATCATTCCTTCATGCAATATTATAGATACAAACTCATATCATGCAACTAAAAAAACATTCAAACAACAGATAGACAACATAATAGACACCAAACACTCAAACACAAAATAGACGACATAATCAAACATTCAAGCACCAAGTAGATGACATACGAAAACTCATACCTTAATGTATCTTAGGGGGATTATCTTATCTGCACAATTAATCTAGCCTAGGATGATATAACTTCACGACATATCAACTCAAGCATAACTAAGGTCATGATTTCCATAATAGTAACTATCTAACATGTTCACATAATAAACTCATAAACAAGTTTCATTCATGCATAACAATCACATATGGACAACCAATCTAGATTAGTATGACATAATATCACAAATAATTCGACCCATACCTGAATTTCATAACACTAACCATATGCATAGGCCAATCAAAATTAGCATGATACATGTAATATCAAGATATTAGTTTCAATGATCATAACCATCATGCATATGACCACATAGCATATAACAACAAGTTTCTATCTTTCATAACTAATCGACACATTTACATGTTGTCACACTGAGTAACTAACATCTATCATACTTGTAATTGCAAAAACCATAAACTAATAGACATGTACATAACCCTAATTCTTAAAACAACCATTAACCAACATACCTACACTCCCAACATACAAACTTGTATGACGATCTTCTCTTACCCCGAGGTCCATTCTTGCAACCTCACTTTGATGATCTGCAACTCTTACTTCATCTCAGACAATATATTAGCATCATAACGTACCAAAAATATTGTGAGATAAAATACCCACAATGGCCTCACGATACATGTATGACCTAATATACATGAATAACCATAACCATGACAATGCATGCATAACAACATATACACACCGACATGCATAACAAATGCATATACAACTGACATGCATTCATGAAAAACACATCCCAACATCAACATCATTAAATTCTACATACAAACACACTACAACAATGACCATGACCATGCATACATAACAAGCACACATACAACCTACATGCATGCATGAAAATCTGCATTCTACCCATTCAGTCCAAGGGTTGAACCATGCTCAAATACCACTCTGTAACACCCTCCTCCCGCATTTACCCAAGCTAACCGATCCACTAGGGTAAACATGTGATGAGAGGTTACTATTATGTGATTCAAATACTCATGTATAGTTAAGGAAGTGGAACCGACATAACGAAACCAAATTGACCTTCCACACATTCTACAGAACCTTTACGAGGCAACCAACCCTTTCAGATGGTCAACCCCTGATATAACTTGACATTTCACTGATCTAGACCCTCAGTCGCTCCCATTACAAAGCTTGAATGCGACTAAGGCTTTCCAGTCACTCCCACAACAATGCATGTTGGTGACTATGTAAGTTTTCAGGGAGTTTTATGCTAGCGACCCCATATTCTGAGCCAATTTTTCAGGGCTAGGCCTCAGGCCATTGCCCAAAAATCCATGAAACCCTCATAAATGAATAATAACAATGGCACAAATCTAATAATGCAATCACTGATACAAGTACTTGATCTGACCCCTAATAACCATGACAGGAATTTCATTAAACATGTCACAAATATGTAATCTACAGGTCATAACAACATATTTGTGCATAGGGGTCTCATACTTATCTGAGATTTATAAGGAAGCATTGTTTCCCTATCACAATCACTAAATTATAATCTATTAGGGAATATATTCATTGTACATTAAATTTCTAATCAAAACATGAGGAGAGCCATAAATCAAGCTTGCCATAAAACATACTCATAACAAACATATAACCAACATAAATAATAAGGATCTAACAACCATAAAAACCACATATGAACCAAAACATTTACACACGAAATACCAAGGAGAATAAGCTCTTATTAACGAATGAAAAATCCAACTAGGTATGGGACTTCCACGAGCCACCTGGCCATAGATTCGCTGAACCAAATCTTTCTTTCATCCAATCACACTTGTACCATATTCCAAGCATAAATGTGGGATTCAAAACCAAACCAAACTAGTTTTCATCAGCCTTTATCGCAATCCCCATCGGATCACTAGGCCCTAAAGAAGCATGGATGCCACCGTATTTCTCAACCTACAGAGTGAGGAATTTTCCGGCCTCCTAGTCTCTAGGCTTTACTGTATATCCCACCATTCACCGGTAGAGGATTCCAAGGCCTAATAGAGACTCCACACTCTAGGATCTACTTTATATCTCGCCATTCACCGATCGAGGATTTCAAGGCCTACCATGACACACAAAATTTGACTTTACTGCAATACCACCTTCTTTGGTCCAAGGATTCCAAGGCCATGTGTTTTTACTTTCAGAGACCACCTCACTCAGTTTCAAAACCATCCATAAATACACTCAACCAAATACAAGAGAACCCATCACACCATGGCTATCTGGAAAGGGCAAGGTAGGGCTAAAGAACATTGTCACACCTGGAAAATGACATGCAAATGACAACAAGAGAACCAAATACACACATGCATGTACCATGCATGCCAAATCTATCAATGAAGTCACACATGCAAATCGATACCTGCAAGTAATCCCACTGTAGATGCTTTATCATGCTCTTCATTGCTTGATCTTTGCTTCCCATTGCTTTCTTGGTCCTTCCTTTGCTTTCCTTGATCCAATGCTATAGTACTCCAAGAAAACTCTAAGTGTCGAAGAGTGTGTGAGGGAGAGAGAATATAGAGAGATATACAAAACTTAACTGAAACAATGTTACACTGAAAAAAATCCTACAAGCAAATCCTCATAATCCTTCTTATTAATGAGGCCTCTAATTTCTTCAATTTTCCATTATTTTCCTTCAATTTCCTCCTCATGCAAATTTGTGACCTTTCACCTTCCTTTTCTCCTATTTTCCATTATTTTTCTTAAATAAATTCCAAATAATTCATCTTTCCCTTTCCAAAGCCTTTATCATTGTCTTATCCAATTTCTCTGAGCCATAATAACCAAATGAACATCCACACTAAGATGTTTTTAACAACATTTAGGTTGGATTACGTGTCCCATGAAAATGGTATTATTTTTCCTTTATTAACTTTTATTATATGTATTTTTGACCCAGGGTTCTTACACCAATCCTCCCTGCTTAGGAAGCAATGGTCCCCATTTCATTGAGTGCCCCCATGAGATAGGGAAAATTTTATTGAACTTGGTCCCTGGTGAGCCATTTGCCTTGGTGCAAGAGTTGGTCGGCTTTGACAACCCGATACAGTTGGATCCTTTATTGTTGAGTGTTGTTACTTTGTGTGTCCATGATCTAATCAGTCATGCTCTATTCAATGAAAACTGGGTTGAGCTATGTTGTTGTCAGTTTCTCAACAATGTTTGAAAAATCCAACAATGATGGAAAGTATGGTCGAAGGTAATCCACTTTAAGCATCGGGTGTAGAAAAGGTAATTGGGGAATATAGTAGCTCTAAATCATTGTCACCCATAGCCTTGGTGATGGTGTATGGCCCATATCAGAATCGTCAAAGCTTTCGATAGGCTTCAGTAAGGCATTCCTTCTAAAAATGCAACCAAAATTTTTTGGCCTACTTGAAACTTTTATGGCACCCGATGTTGAACATGATGTTGTTTTCACTAAGAATTGGATTTATACAAGATATCATGAACCTATTGGTGGATTTGTTGGATGTGTTTAATAAAACCAGTGAATTTAACAACTTCAGACTAAACATGTGCAAATTAAGCCTGTCTATTCGTAAGAGGCATTGCAACATCAATGGGGAAAAATGGTTTAAATCCCAAGCCCACTTGAAAGGAGTTGTGGCTAGTCTAGCTATGGAGAGATCTATTATAGTTGTGTTACACATAGAAAATAATCTCATCCCATGTTTGTGGATGCTTGGAGTTGTACATGTGTAGTATGTTCACTATCATCTTGTTGACAACCTCTGTCAGGCCATCAATTTGAGGATGGAATGCAGTTGACTTAGGGATTTTAGTGTCCAGCAACGACCATAGGCTTGACAAGAATACACTTAGGAACCTAATATCCCAATCCAATATAATGGTCTGTGGAATCCGAAAATTTAACCACACTCATTCGAAGAAGATTTTGGTGTTGTATTCTGCTATGGTACTCCTCTTGCAAGCATTCAATATAACCATCTTATAAAATATATCAATGACCAAAAATATGCAGTCATTACCATGCTTGGTAGAAGGAAGGCCAAATATACAGTTCATGGAGATGGATTCCCAAGGCTGGACAAGAGTAGGAAGAGGATTTTATAGGACTTGCTTATTAATGGTTAGCTTGGTGATGGAACACATATTTCAGTATCTAATATATTTTCCAACATCTCATCAAAGTTTTTTCCAATAGAAATACTTCTGTAGTACTGCCAAGGTTTTCTCAAAACTAAGGTGTCATGTGACCCGACTATAGTGCACCTCAAAAATAGACTTGACATGCTTTATTAAAGTAACACAAAGGTGCCCCAGGTAGCATTACAATGTGTCCTAGAGGTGGAAGTCTGGTACATGCTTTCATCCATCAGCATCTGTCTTGTGGAAAATTCTAGATCATTTGTGTATAGATACAATCATCCAGAAGTCGCGTGCCCACAAGAGTTGAGAATAATAGTCAGTGCCACAAATAGGGGTTGAATGAGGAAATATGAAACATTATTGGTGCCACCCTTCTTCTATTTAATGTTCAAATGGAATTTTTTCAAATATGTGAACCATTTTTTGTGGCGATTGTTTTGCAACTTCCATTGTGTCTTCATAAACTAAAGAGGTTGGTGATCTATGTGGATGATCATATCCTTCTCCAAAATTTAATGTTTTTGTTGTTGGCAAGCCAACATGATGGATTAGATCTCCTTATTATAGGTGGGGAATTTCTGAACAGTATCAGAGAATGTCTCATTATGATAGGCCATCAGATGCCCTTGTTGAGTGAGAATTGCACCAATACCATAGTCAAAGGAATTTGTCTAAATTTAAAATGAATGTTGTAGGTCTCTCAATATGATTATTGAGGCAAAGGAAAGGAAACGTTTCAACTCCAAAAATGCCTTGTGTTGTGCCTCATATCAAAAAAAAATTCTTTTACTTTGGCCTTGGTAACTTGACTCAAAGCCCAATTTATATGAGAGAATCCCAACACGAACCCTCGATAGAAATTGGAAAGGCCCAAAATACTATGAATCTCTATAAGAGTTGTCAAGGCTGGCCAATCCCAAATGACTTGGATCTTAGCCAGATCCACATGCACACCTTTCTCATCAATTATGTGCCTAGATATTGGACCTAGTTTATGCTAAAGGAGAATTTTTCCAATTTGGAACATAGTTTTTGTTGTTGCAGGGTTTGGAGGACCTGCTAAATATGTTGGACATGATCTTCCCAACTCTTGTTGAAGACGAGGATGTCATTTATATATACAACCAGGGACAAGTTGGTGAAAGGTTGTAAGATGTCATCCATCAGCCTCATAAAATATGCAGGGGAATTTTTCAACCTGGAGCGCATGACCAACTATTCAAAGTGGCCCTCCTTGGATTTGCAGGCAATACTACATACATCTATGGGGTCTATTATAAGTTGGTGATAGCCAAACTTCAAATCAATCTTTCTCAAGTATGCTCAAGTACTTACCCCCCTTGAGCTAGTCCAGGAGGTCATTAATCCATGGGATCAGGTATCTATTGCTAAAAGTGATCTTATTTAGTGCATGATAATCAATGCAGAGTATCTAGGTCCCATCCTTCTTTTGTACGAGTACAATTGGGCTCCAACAAGGTGAGGAACTTGGTCAGATGTTCCCTTTTTGTAGAAACTCTTAGAGCTTCTGCTTGATTTCCTCATTTTCAAGAAGAGAGTGGTGGTATACTAGCCCATTGGGTAGTGGTGCTCTAGGAGTCAGGTCAATCGAATGCTTGACCTAAAAGTGAAAGGGTACCCCTCTGCGTGAGGATAAGATGTCCCTATACTCCTCCATAGCCTTATCAACTTACTTCAATTGTGGGGAGGAACCCTTTCTAGGGTCCATGGATGTGGCCATAATATTCCCCTTACATTGAGATAAAATAAAAAAGAAAAGAAAAAATCCCAGTCTGGGAGATGATCTTACTACATTTTTTAGTAGAGATCAAATAAATGGCAATAAATAAGGCTACCTATGGTATCCTGTATATTTTTATTCCCAAAGTAATAATAACAATGTGAGTTGTAGACTCATACACAACACGTTGTTTCCACAAGTATGGTTTGCCTAGTAAAACATCATAAACTTCAAGAGGAGCAACATCACACAGTACCTCGTTCGTGAAGGGTTTGATGATCTAGGGAAGGTGACACTACTGGCTGACATGAATATATCATCCTTGGTGAAGCCATTTGAGGGTGTATGGTTGTGGGTGTGGTGTGGTCAGAAGGCCCAGCCACTTAATGACCTATGGTGACATGAGGTTTTTTTGGATCCCACTATCGGAAATGAACTATAGTGGAGAACCCTTCACCCACATCTATGAGTGGAATAGTTGCTCTTATTCCTATGGATCTTCGGGCTCAATATTTTGTACCTTGGCGGTGGTAACGGTGGCACTAAGTTCTACATAAATAATCTACTTCCCATTGGCATTCCCCTTGTTATGGTATGGCTCAGATTCAGAACATGCATATGAATCTCAAGCTTTTAGCTCATCCACCAATGACTCCTTTGTGTGACACTCATTTGTGTTGTTGTAACAACCCTGGGTTAAAAAGTTCATGTAATAAAATTTCATAAAGTTAAAGTAAGACCAAGGTCAGGGTACACTTACTCCAAGTTGAATGTTGGAAAAATATCCTAGTGGGCATCACTTGATGTATTTATGGCTAAAGGAAATTGTCAAAGGAAATGGAAAAGGCTTTGAAAAGGAAAAGAGGCATTAATTGAAATATTATTTATTAAATAAAGGAATTAGGAGAGAAGGAGGGTAAAATGTCATAAGTTTCATGTGAGGAGGAAGTTTAAGGAAAATTAAGAAAAAATGAAGAAATTAGAGACATCAATAATAAAAATACATAAGAAAATCAGTTAAGGGCCTTTTGTCGGTTCAATTTTGGAATTGGTTTCAAAGGGGAGAAGAGAACCAAGAGGAGAAGAAAAGGAAGGACAAGGAAAGCCAAGGAAAGAAAATGAAAGAAAAGGAAATTAAGCATCAAGTAAGGAAAAGTTAGATCAAGTAGCTTCAGTGGGAATACTTTCATGTAATTGGTTGCATGTATTATTTTCTAGCTGGTTTTGACATGCATGGTATGTGCATGTTTGTATTTGGTTCTTTTGTTGTCATTTGCATGGGATTTGCTGGGTTTTGACAATAGATTTTAGCCTTGCCTTCCCATTTCTAGATAGCCATGGTGTGATGGGATTTTTTCTCGGTTGAACTTTGGATTGCTGGAAGGTTTTGGATCCGAGTGAGGTGATCTCAAAAATTCACAAGGGTTGGAGGTGGAGATGTTTTTTTTCGGGAAACCCTCAACAGGTCGGTGGAGACATGAAAATTCATCAAGGGATGGTGAAGGAATTATGATTCATCCAAGCTCGGTTTGGTTTTGTGATTTTAGAACCGGTTTAGGTGAGATTAGGTTATGATGAGGGTGGAAGTGGTTTAACTTCTGGATTCCCTTGTTTGTTTATGGATTGGTTTATCCCATGGGATCCCAATTTCATGCTTGGAATATGGAACAAGGGTGAATGTCTGAAATAAATATTTGGTTCAGCCCAATCTATGGTTAGGTGGTACGTGGAAGTCCCAGATCTGGTTGGATTTGGCATGTCTTCGATAAGAGCTAAGTTTCTCTTGATTTTGATGAGTAATTGTACTTGTTATCATGTGGCTTAAATGGTTGTTCTATCATTTTTATTTGTCTAGTTATATGCCAGTTATAAACATGGTTATTTTATAGATCTAAGTATGGCTCTTATCACATTTTCATTAATGAATGTTCAGTTCATGAATGTATGAACAAATTGGAGTTATGAAAACTATTGTGAGAAGGCATTGGTCCTTCTTGGAAACTTGAAATAAGTTTCCAGATCCTTATGTTCATATATGCATTCATGACTTGTAGGTTGCATGTTTACAAAGTGTTTGATGAAATTCTAGTCTTGGTTGGGAGAGATTAGGTCAATTCCTGGTTCAATTTTTGGTTTATAAGCCTTTTTTCTATGAAATTCATCATTTCTAGAAGTTTCACTCAGTTCTAGGCAAAGGCCTGAGTCCTAGCCCTGAAAAAGTGGCTCAAAATTCAGGGTCATTAGCATAGAACTAAGTGGAAAAGTCCATAGTCGCTGGTATATAGACCTATGGGAGCGACTAGAGGCTTATAGTTGCTTGCATGCCTTAGAAAGGGAATGATTGAGGATCTAGTTCAGTAAAAAAGAGATTTATCTTAGGGGTTGGAAACCTGGAGGGGTTGGGTTGCTCCTGGAGGTCATGTAACATCTAAGCAAAGTCAAAAAAGTCTCAAGTTAATGACTCCATTTCCTTAAGGCCATATAGTAGTTTGAGTTTTATCATAATTACCCTCAACTCATGTTTATCCTGGGAAAACTGGTGAAGTCGGGTAAATGTGGGAGGAGTGTGTTACTAGGTGGTATCAGAGAGGGTCGCACTCTCTTTAGGTGAATATGATGTTTTAAGGTTATGGTTTTCATGCATGGGGTCATGGTATACAATTGGTATGGTCATGCATGATGTTCTTATGTTGTTATGCTTTTATATGGATATGCTTATGATTATACATGTACATGCTAATGTGGATTGATCTTGCAGATGAGATAAGCCTCCCTTGAACATTAGTGAGGTTTGGATTTTATTTTGGTATTTATTTGGTTTATCTAACATGGTACACTTGAAGGAAGAATATAATCAAAGATGACGAGAAAAACAGTAGACTACAATTCTCATGACTCTCCCTACAGATTAGTTTGGCAGCAAGGAGAAGATTATTCTCCTCGTATAATTGATACATTGAGGAGTTTGAGGGAAAATATCACAAGTTACAAAGTAGACATTGATAGGTTGATTGAGGGTTAGGAAATAATTTCAAGGGATTAGGAGAATAAGGTAGAGGTTAACACAACCATTACTTAGAGCTTCTCAGAGTTTCATAAACAGGGACAGTTGAGGATATATCAAGAGCAGGAGGAGAAAATTAATAGAGCCTATGGTAGTAGGTCTCGGTCTCGATATAAGTTGGATAGAGGGGTGATATAAGGCTCAGTATTTAGCTCAAAATTAAAAATGCTCAAAAATGCTTCAAACCTGAACACTTGGATAGAGCTCGTCTCCAAGATTCTAACGCAACTCGTTTCATCAAATTCCGAGTTTGTATGAGGGAATTATGGCCTTATGTTCATTTTCCCAAACATGCAAAAAATTAGCAGAACAAGTACAAGGATGATGTGGCAAGTGCAGTCAGCTTCACAGGATATATTTTCCAGTTTCAGCCAGTGACACTGTGACAAGTGTCATCTCCATATTTTCCAAGGTTGCTATGGGAAGTTGAATTTTTCCTCCATTTCTTAAGTTGGAAATTTTATTTTAATGGCTCATTATCTTTATTATGTGGAGGATTTTTGAGCCAGTGGGGAAGGGCCATGTGGCATGCCACGTACCCCCCCCCCCCCCCATGGCAAGGTTGGCACTATGGTCGAATTGGGAATGTGTGTGTGTGTGTGTATATATATATATATATGTCATGTCTATATTCCAAAGTTGGACTATGATGGTGGATTTTATATATTGCAATGCATATTTTTTATAATTAATGGTTTAAACCATGCCATTCAGCGGAGTCAACTAAATCTGGAGCAACTCTATTTTCAAATAGTGGGAGGAAACTTTGGTGGCAAGCAAAACCATATGGTGGAACCTTTAAATGCCTTTTGAACAAAATTTATGTGGCAGGGTCGAAGTTGAACCCATGACCTCACCCGTGCCACCACAACACATTACCACCTCTCCTATACCATCGGTCTTAACCCATAATATTGTTTCTTCTATTTGAAGTTTCACGCGCCGGAGTTTGGGTGTCTGGAGGGGGCGAGCCCCACCAGGGAAAATTTTAAGGATGGAAAATTATTTTGAATTTAAAAAAATTGGCGAATCTAACTAGTCCCTAATGTGAAAAATATAAAATATTTATTGATGTATTTATAAAATTATTCAAATTTATAATGATATTATATATATATTCTATATATTTTTGGCGATTTTTATGGTAAAACAATTTTATATTGTAAAATTTGGGCGAATCACTTTTATAAAAAAATGGAAATTGGCGAATCTTTTTTTTGGAAAAACCATGGAAAATTAGCCCACCTGTGAATATTAGCCCCTAAAATTATCCATGAGCCCCAAAAGCCATCCCCATCCCATGTGTTCAACGATGAAGACCAAGAGCTAAAGAACTAACGGCAGAGTTTTAAAACTGTGTTAGCGCTTAAACATTGTAATAATCTGGATTATGTGTTAATTAATATGTGATTAGTTTTAAACTATGCTTTACGCTAATGATCATTTAAAGTGTGCTTATCTTAAAGATAAGTGCACTTCTCTTAAATTAATTACATTTTAATATGACAGCGGAGATACTGGAGGCACCTTTTTAGGAGAAATTTCCAAAATTAGCCATGTTAACTGGTGAAACTTCAGTTTTAGAGGAAAAATATTAGGAAAACTTGTTTCTGCCATAAATCATGCAATGTTCGACCAAAATGAGCTCAGAAAGATTCATTTCTGGTAGATTTTGATGTTTTGAATCCATTGGAGAAGATTGTAGAGGCAACAAGAGACTATAAACAAGAATTTTGCACATTTGAAGCTAATACAAAGGCCCACACTATGAAGCTAGACCAAGGAGATGTAGCCCAGAAGGGGTGAACTCCTTCATAAAAAACTTATGTATTGAGCTCTGTTATATGTGCTTGTTGTGTACTTATTTTCTATTGTTCAACTATTATTTTCTATGCTTTTGACTACATGAAAAACAAAAAATATCACCAAGTCTAATGATTAGACAATCACATGCTCATGGATAAACTCTCAGTGGATAAGCAAGCCAAAGAAAAGTTTATTTAAATCTAAAACTGATATTAGCACAACAAAAACTAACAATCATTTCAGATTAAGGGGGCACAATTTGAGGTGGAAGATCATTTGATACACCTGACAGGAGGACTGGTATGTATGGGCATGATTTTAGTTCCTCATCCAAGAGACATCATCACAATCATCACCATCATCATCCTTATAGGAGGAGTGAGTATTTTCCTAAGGATTTTAAGAAAGTGAATCCCCCTATATTTGATGGAGACATGAAGAAGTCAGCATATGCATAGGTATGGTTTCTTGGGATGAACAAATTATTTGGATTTCATAGCTACTCAGATAACATGAAAGCCAAGAAACCACCTTTTGTCTCAAAGGGAAAGCATATATCTCGTGGGACGATGTAAATAATGTCAAGGGAATTCGGTAATAATACTTGATTTGGGATGAGTTCGAGAGGCTCTTCAAGAAGAAGTATTTATCATAGAGGTATTATGATGATAAAGCTAAGGATTTTTATGATATGAAAATTGGTTCTATGACAGATAATGAGTATACTAGCATATCCTTGGATATTTTGAGGTATGTGCCTTATCTCAAGGATAAGAAGTCTAATATTCAAATATTCATCAGTGGATTGCCAGCAGCATATAGATACCACATCGAGTTTGATGAGCCTAGATCGTTGGAAGAGGCCATCTGGAAGTCAAAGCATTGTTATGATTAATCAAAGTGAAAGGTTGAGCCTAAGCATGATTTGAATGGAAATGAGAAAGTTAAATTGTTAGGTCTCTATATTACTAGTATAGTCCCTTATTGTTGTTAGTGTAACCCCCTTATTGTTATTAGTGTACCCCTGTAACCCCCATATTGTTATTATTGTGCCCTTAAATTATTATTGTTAAGTCGGCTAGGATTACATTGTGGCCCCATGGACTCCTATATATAGAAAGGAGGTTTTGTAATTTGTATCATCGAAGAATTGTTCATTCATGTAATGTATTGGAGGTTTCCCCCTTGAAGTGGCTTATTTCTAAGACATTGATATCTCTTTTCTTCTATTTTTGGAGCTGGCTTCACAACATTTGGTATCATAGCTTTGGATTCTAGGGTTTTTGCTGCTCCAAACTGGTCATCGTGGAATTTTCGCTATAACTTTTTTCCACGAAGGTTCAGAAGCTGAAATTTTTAGAGTTCGAATCCAAAATCTTGAGGAACATTGTCACAAAATTTCAGAGCTTGGTTCGAAATATTTTCGGAGATATGATTTGTGTAAGTTAGGGCTTTTTGCAGGCTCCTGAATTTAACCTAAATAGGTCATCACAGAATTTGCGCGATAACATTTTTCTACGAAGATTCAGAAGATGAAATTTTTATATGATCTGTGGAAGTTAGGTCTTTTTCAAGCTCCCAAATTTCATCTCAAAGAGGTTATCATGGGAAACACTTCATAACTCTCTCTGTGAGCATCAGATTGGAATGCTGTAAAAAGTGGCCAAAAGTACACAAAATGTAGTTTCTTGTCTATCAATTTAAGAGCCAAAGGAGGAAACAATGACACGTTGAAAGTCATACAAGTTTTCTCTACTGAACCAATCCATAATTGTGTCATTGTGGGAGATTGGACATAAATTTGAATTGAAGAATCCAAATCAGGTCATACCTGTGAAATTTGAAAGAACCTTTAGAGGGATACTACAAGGCTGAATTTTAGATATTGAGGATCTAAAATTATAGAGATAATTCAATTTCAATATAGATCTCCTCAAAAGCAAGTAAAAGGTGTGTATTTTTTTTCTCAAATTGCATAAGTCTTGTTTGAAAAATCAAATTGAATTGATTCCAAGGGCATATTGTAGAATAGATATCAGTATTGGATTCTAAAATGGACCCTAAAAATAATCCAACACCCATTAAGCCTTTAGAAGGCTCTACTTTGACTCATGAAGTCGAAGAATGGCAACATGACATATCAAATTTACAAAAGCAAGTGCAACAAATTTCGCTTGCAAAGAGCAAAAAAAAAATGACATGGAAGTTTTGAAGAAAGGCGTGGAAACTAAGATGGATGGTTTGAAGAAAGGCATGGAATCTAAGATGGATGGTTTGAAGAATGGCATGGAAGCTAAGATAGATGGCATGGAAGCTGGCATGGAATCTAAGATGGATGACATGGAAGCTACGATCGATAAAAAAATGGAAAACATGAAGAATGATCTAAAAGCAGACATGGAAGGTTTGACAAAGTTGATACAACAAATGTTTCCTAATGGTGAAATGATAGTACAGGAAACTCATGATGAGAACAAAATAAATGTTAATCATGATTTCATAAACTCTAATGTTGGTGGGAAGAACCACCATATTCCAAAAATGGATATGAGGAAGTTTGATGGAAAGGATCCTGTAACATGGATACTACAGATGGAGCAATATTTTGATCTCCATAATGTGCAAAACACACAAAAGGTACGCATTGCAACTTTACATTTAGAACCAAATACATTTGTATGGTATTGATGGCTTTGCTCTCGTAAAAAAATTGTCACTTGGTCAATTTTTACGGAGGAAATGATAGCACATTATGAGGATACAAAGAGCAACACCTTCTTTAGCCAATTGATAAATCTCAAACAAAAGGGTTTAGTGGGGGAGCACATTGAGGACTCCAAAAATTGAATATAAGGGTAACTGATATTCCAGAGGAACACAAGATTGATCTATTCATAGGCACTTTAAAGGATAACATCCAACATGAAGTTCGCATTTTGGAACCTGATTCATTGGAGAAGGCATTCAGGTTGGCAAGAAAAGTTGAATGTAAAATTATGGCGACAAGGAAGCCTAACACTCAATTCTATAAAGAAGGAAGTGTTGCTACACCTAGATTTCCACAACCTACAAGGTTGACACCACAACAATTGGAAGAAAAAAGAGAAAAAGGGCTTTGCTACAGTTGTGATAGCAAATACACTAAAGGTCATAAGTGTGTTGAGAAGAAATTATTTTACATAGATTGTGAAGAGGAAGAAGAAAATGAACAAGAAGAGGATATACACCAGGAACCAGCCCTAGAAGAGGAAGAAATGAGTCTGAACATATCGTGTAATGCATTGGCAGGAATTACCACTCCTCAAACTCTCAAGATAGAAGGACATATCAAGAAGAAAAAGGTAATAGTATTGATTGATTCAGGTAGTACCCATAATTTTATTCATTGTAAGGTAGCCAAGGAATTGAATTGTTTCCTATACCCAGCACCAGAATGTCAATTGATGGTTGCAAATGGAGGAACTATAAATTTCCTTGGAAAATGCCATAATATCAAGCTAACCATGGGGGAATATGTATTGAATATTCCAATCCTTTCCATTCCTACGGGAGGTACTGATGTTGTACTAGGAGAAAAATGGTTACAATCTTTGGGGATGGTAGCTTTTAATTTTCAAGAACTTTTCTTGAATTTTTTTTCAGAAGGAAAGTTAGTCGAATTACGTGGTATTTCAAGGAATTCGGGAAATATAATAAGCTCTAATGTCATGACAAAGCTTCTAAATAAATAACAACGAGGCGTAATTGCACAATTATTCTCACTAGAAGTTCCAACATCAAAATCGTCTATTTCTGCAGGTCTCCAAAAAGTATTGGACAATCATTCCAAGGTTTTTGAAACTCCCAAAGGACTCCCACCTATTCGTGATCATGATCATGCTATTCATTTGATTCTAGGAAGTGTTCCTCCAAACACCAGGCCTTATAGATATCCTTATGTCCAAAAGAGTGAAATTGAACGTATGATTGCAGAAATGTTAGAGCCTGGTATAATTCAACCTATTCAAAGTTCTTTCTCTGCTCCTATAGTATTGGTACACAAGAAGGATGGATCATGGTGCATGTGTCCAGATTATAGGGAGATCAATAAGCTCACCATTAAAGATAAATTTCCCATTCCTATGATTGATGAATTATTGGATGAATTACATGGAGAAATTTATTTTACCAAGTTGGATCTTCATTCAGGATATCATCAAATTAGAATGAAGACTGAAGATATTCCGAAAACACCATTTCGAGCTCATGAGGGTCATTATGAATTTTTGGTCATACCTTTTAGCCTTACCAATGCACCTTCTACATTTGAAGGCTTGATCAATTCCATTTTCAAACCCTTCCTTAGAAAATTTGTCCTAGTATTTTTTGATGATATACTAATCTACAAAAGGTCTTGGAAGGATCATGTTCAACATGTTGACAGGGTGCTCAAACTATTGCAGGAGAAACAATTATATGCAAAGTCATCCAAATGTTTCTTTGGAGTACAAGAGGTGGAATATCTGGGTCATATTGTATCACACGAGGGTGTTAAGGTAGACCCTAACAAAATTAAAGCCATTAAAGAATGGAAAGTCCCTACAACCATAAAGCAGTTGCGAGGATTTCTTGAGTTTACAGGGTATTATCGCAAGTTTTTTAAGATTATGGGAGAATAGCAGCACCTCTAACAACATTATTGAAGAAAGATGCATTTTCATGGACTTCTGCAGCAACTAAGGCCTTTGAACATCTTAAAGAGTTAATGTGTCTAGCACTGGTCTTAGCTATGCCAGACTTCACAAAAACATTTATTGTGGAATGTGATGCCTCAGGGAATGGAATTGGTGCTATTTTAATGCAAGAAGGAAGGCCCAATGCTTTTGAAAGTCATCCAATCAACGAAAAATATTTACATAAATCTATTTGTGAGAAAGAAATGTTAGCAATACTGCATGAACTAAAGAAATGGTGAAATTAACTAATGGGAAGGCACTTCAAGGTAAAAACTGATCATGATAGTCTTAACACTTTTTGGAACAAAGAATATCTTCAGAAGAGAAGCAAAAATGGGTCACAAATATGTTGGGTTATGACTTTGAAATAATCTACAAAAAAGGGAAGCTAAATGTTGTTGCAGATGCACTCTCAAGAAAGAATGAAGAGGTGGAAGCATTTCTTTGTGCCATTTCTATTATCCAACGAGATTGGATAACCGAAGCAAGAGATGAATGGAAGAAGGACGAAGAAGTGTGGACACTCATTCAAAAGTTGCGGCAAGATCCTAGTATATCTGATACATTAGTTGGAAAAATGATTCCTTATGGTACAAAGATCACTTATATCTTTGTAAGAATTCCCAACTAAAACAAAAGATTCTTTTGGAATTGCACACTTCTCCTTTAGGAGGACACTCAGGATTTTTAAAAACTTACCACAGGGTGAAGAAAGAATTTTTTTGGGATGGCCTTAAATCTGATATTCAAAAGTTTGTGGCGAAATGTTTGGTTTTCCAGCAGAATAAAGTTGAGACAATTAAGACCCCGAGACTTCTACAACCTTTATCCATTCCAAGTCAACGTTGGGAGGATATTTCAATGTATTTTATCACAGGTTTACCTAAGTCTGAAGGAAAGAGTGTCATCATGGTGGTAGTTGATAGACTTACCAAGTATGCACACTTTTGTGCATTATCTCATCCATTTAAAGCAAATACAGTTGCTACTACATTTATGGACACAATTCAAAAGCTACATGGAAACCCAAGGGTTATTGTGAGCGACAGAGATCCCATTTTTACTGGAAATTTTTGGACAGAGTTATTTTCTTGTTTGGGTACTCAATTAGCTCATAGCTCATCTTATCATCCTCAATCCAATGGTCAAATTGAGATAGTAAATAAATGTTTGGAAGGATATCTTTGTTGTTTTGTATCTGGTAAACAAACAAAATGGGTAAAGTGGTTACCTCTCATTGAATGGTGGTATAACACTTCCTTCCATACTGCAGCAAAAATGACCCCATTTATGGCACTTTATGGATATCATCCACCGTTCATAACATCATCTTTAAGAGAAAATTCAAAGGTTCAAGCAGTGGAAGATCACATCGAGCATCAACAAGAAGTTCTCCATATCTTAAAAGATAACCTAAATTTGGCACAAAATCAAATGAAACAACAGGCAGATCAACATCGCAGCGAGTGAAGTTTTGATGTAAGAGACTAGGTATTTTTATGGCTACAACCATACAAAAAAATGTCCCTCAAGCAAGCTAAGAAGGATAATAAATTATCGCCAAAGTACTATGGTCCTTACAAGGTGTTGCAAAAGATTGGTACTATGGAATACAAGTTGGAGCTTCCTTCTTCTTCACGAGTGCATTCAGATTTCCATGTTTCATGCTTAAAGAAGGTTATAGGTGAAAATACTCCAATTCAAACAATATTGCCAGAACTTGATGAGGAAGGAAAAATCATATTGGAACCTAAAGCGATTACGGAAACAAGAACTCGACATCTACGAAATCGATCAATATCAGAGTATCTCATCAAGTGGAAGAACTTACCCACTGAAGATTCTACATGGGAGGATGATAATTTTATACAGAAGCACCCAGAGCTACTCAAGAGTTGAGGACAACACTTTTTTGAAGGAGAGGGGCATGTTAGGTCCCTATATTACTAGTATAGTCCCTTATTGTTGTTAGTGTAACCTGATTATTGTTATTATTATACCCCTGTAACCCCCATATTGTTATTATTGTACCCTTAAATTATTATTGTTAGGTCGGCTAGGATTACATCTTGGCCCCACTAAGATTACATTGTGGCCCCATGGACTCCTATATATATAAAGGAGGTTTTGTAATTTGTATCATCGAAGAATTTTTCATTCATGTAATGTATTGGAGGTTGCCCCCTCGAAGTGGCTTATTTCTAAGGCGATGATATCTCTTTTCTTCTATTTTTGGAGCTAGTTTCACAACATAAATGGAAGTGGCCACCAAAATAGGGAATACCTCATGATGCAGGTGAGAAATTAAATATGATTCCTTACAAGAAGTTCAATGTAGTTGAGAAGGGACATGGGTTGCAGCCTGGAGAGTAGTAGACTAGAGGTGATGGTAGAGGACCATTGCAATGATGGATATCTGGAAAATTTCATCGCAAGAATGATTTTCCATTGTACCAGGGAGGTAGGCCTCAAATATATAGTTCTCAAGAGGTGCAGGCAGTTGGGGATGTTGGTCACAACATTCCTCATATTTATAAAGTTGTAGACAATGAGCAAGAAAATCATTGGGCATCCATTATTGAGATGGAAGGTAAGCTCTTTGGTCGAGTTGTTTCTATTTTGAATGATCTTGGATCTAATTATAGTTATGTTTATTCTGATCGGGTGGATAATTGTGGCTTGAGAAAATAAGTGCATGCAGATTCTTGGTTGGCGCTTGTGCGAATGGTATTCCTACATCAACACATATGAATGTACTTCAATTGGGATCATATAGTATGCTTTTGGGTATGGATTGGATGTATCTTCATAGGACCAAAGTAGATTTTTATGAAAAGGCTATTGAGTGCTTGGATGATAATGGGGAAAATAGATTACTGTAGGGAAAGAAGAAGCCTACATCAGTGAGTATGGTCATAATTATGAAAGTAAGCGCAATTGTAGAAAGGGGTGTATAATGTTTGCAATTCATATTTCTAGTGACAAGGGTAAGGATGTTGCAGATGCAGAAATATTCAAGAGGTACCCTATCTTGTAGTAATTTTAGGATGTATTTTCCATAGAGATTCGAGAGTTTCCTCCTCACAGAGAAGTGGAATTTTCTATTGAGTTGGTAAAAGGGGAAGCATCAACATCAAAGACACGTTACATGATGAGCTCTCTAGAGTTAGTAGATATGAAGTTGCAGTTGAAGGAAATGCTTGATAAGGGATACATTAGGAAAAGTGTATCACCTTGGGGTGCACCAATATTGCTTGTGAAGAAGAAGGATGGTACTCTCAGGTTGTGCATTGATTGTAAGCAGCTGAAAAAGGTGATGTAATATCCCAAAATTGGGAAAGCAGCAATGTAAGACATAAAATTAGAAATATGTAGAAATATCAATGGATCAAAACATGAGACAACCATAGAGCCATTTCATTATTATTATTAGTAGAAAATGAGTACAATATCTTGAGGAAAATACCACTCAATATTGGGCAAACAATCCTCCAATCAAAGAATACATCTAAAGATTAAATGTTGCTAATACATAAAATGTCAGAATGTTATAATTGTGTTGTCTAAGAGAGTAGCAGTAGCTGGAAAATGGAAATATATATATATATATATATATATATATATATATATATATATATATATATATATATATTTGTATACTGATACAATGCTCCAAAAGTGTTGGAAATAGAGAACTAAGCTCCAAAACTGATTTCCAAGACAACCCATAAAAGATTTTTGGAAATACCCAAAATACAACAATAGAAAATATGGCCCTAGGGCTGAATAACCACTACAACTGAAATACTGATAAGAGGTGGCTGATATGATATATGATATTGCTGATCCTCCTCTAATAGATCTCCCAAATTAAGGGTTGATCCCCTCAATGGAAATCCAACTCCTCCAACTAGGGCACTAAACCCACTACTGCAGATGCTCTCTGAAATACTGTAGTCCTTAAAGGACACTGCACTGTAGTTGATGGTAGCTACTTGGCTTCCTGCTAGATATGAAAATAATGCACCAATGTATTCCTTACTAGCCTCCCGGATGAAAGGATGATCCCTCCAATGGAACACAAGCTAGGAAACTGAAGCTATTGATCCTTCACTGCTACTGCCCTTCAAAACAACCCAATCCTGGAATGGACTGCGCTGTGGATAATGGCTAAAGCTTAGACAAATGTTGGTTAGTGGAAATGTAGCTCAAGATAACTCCCTTGAGTAGGCACTCGAAGTCCCCCGAAGATGAGGGTGGGATTCCTGCTTGACAACACCCTTGTGCTAAACAGCACCGCAAACTCCGCTAAACAGTTGAAGCATGCATAGACATGTCACATGACAAATCTAGATCTAAAAATATCAATAATAAATAATACAATTCCTATCCTCTAAGGCCTCCATCCTATTCCTTTTATGCCTGGTGAGCTTCCTCACCCTGGGTCCCACTCATTAAAGTAGTTACTCTCATGCATACACTCCTCCTAAATGAATGCGTTGTCCTCCAATAACCCTCCACTATCTCCATAACAACATTGTTGATCTGGTCAATTTTGAGCATGTCCACATGCTCTATCCCCTTTTCACACCTAGGGGTGCTTTATTCAACTGCTAAAATGAGCCACATTCACATGAGAAGTGGTTTTATTCCTACTAAAGAGAATTATGGGTCTCCCTACCCACTTATTCACCTATCTAAGTGACAAAACAAAAATTTAATATTCCAATTAGCTGAAAGCTAATTTTTTAATATTACAGTCCTGCCCTAAAAAATGTTGCTTGTCCTCAAGCAACTGCAAATATAGATACTGCAGACTCTCCTCTCGTCCTCTTGTAGCCTCCTCATTTGATAGTCTCCACCACTGAACCAATTTCTCTCCAATCAATATGTCTTCTAGTGGTTCCTCCCAAGTGTGCAAGTTAGTCTTTGGTAGATAAACCAAATACATCTCATCATGAAGAAGTGGGATATATATGGAGAAAATTATATGATTTCCATTGGCCTCCTCAAGGCATGAGAGATGATAAATGTTGGGTGCCTCAACCCCAATGAGAAACTCCAATCCCCATGCTATCATCCAAAAAACGTGAGCCATCCTTGGACGCTCATAGAAAACCTCACCAATCCCCTGCTTCTACAATGTATAGGGGTTGTATGGCTGAAGACGAGAGATCAAATTGTTCAACTCACATTGTCTCTCTCTTCATTTATGATAAGATATGGAGCTGCTTATCTTAGGCTGCATTAATGTGGTTCTCAGGAAGCCAAAAGGCACCTGGAATCTCATGATCCCACTCTTTGGTTCCAGGAATCTCTCTTGCCCAATCCATCCCACATATAGTGAATAGAATTCCATCACCATATGGGATCCAAAAGAAATATAGACTAAGTGTCACATGACATACTTGATGGTGACAATAGTCTCTCAAGTGAGACTAGCGTTGTTCTACTCCTAGATGTCTCAAAACATGAAATGATAAGTGTTCATCCAACCACTTGCTTGCTACCATTAGCTTCTCAAAATATTGAAAGTAGTAGAGAACATTAGGTGTTAACTGAATGTGACCCAAGAAGAAAAAATTCTTACCCAAAGTCCTCTAGAAAGTGGCCATTCCCATCAGTGAATGTAGTCCCAAAAGGACCATGAAACCCAAAGAGAGGCTTGCTCTCTTGTGGAGCAACGTGCTAAAAATGTATGGAAAAGGAATGTACATGCATGGTTAGTTGATCAATAAGCATCAAGGCACAATCCTTACCATATATGGTTGTCAAGTTGGTGAAGAAGTTCATAGATGGGCCTTCGCATATCTCCATCAAAAGGGGAAGTGATTGTAACAACCTTAAAAGGTCGTTTCTCTCCTCCTCATTCATAAAACAAGATACATACCTCCTGATATGTTGAAGCACATATTCTTTGAGATCCTCCCAATAGAATCCCTCCATGATGGTGTGATAAATCTCCATGAAATCTACATGCCCATAAAAGAGTGCCTCATGTGCTGCATGTAGAGTCTTCTCCTTGAGTTTGGAGTCTCTAGTCAAGTAGATATGATCCTGGAAATAAATCACTCCATCAACCACTCTATACCTCCCATATATCACTTGCCCATCAAGAACCTCACATGTGAAGAGGTTCTTGGAATACTCCACCAATAATTGGGACTCCCAATATGGATCCATCCTCCTCAATAATGACAACACTGCTGAATATTGTAATGGAGCACCTATCACCTCATAGTTCCCCTCTTTGACATGCTCAATGCCAAAGCCACATGCCGAAGTACTGCTATCCCACTTTTTTTGCCTCCCTTGCAGCTAATCTTGCCCAAGACAAGACTGAAGTATATGGAGGTCAACCTCCTCTTGGAAGGCATTTCCCATCCAAAAATTCCATAGTTTGGCTAATGCATGCAAGTGTGTCAATAACCTCTTGTAATATTCATAAGTCTTCCTATGTGTGGAAGTATCATTTAATTCTCCAAAACTATGGAGTATCCCTTTGACACCATACTTGTGCCATCACACACTCCTGAATCACTATATTCCAACGCAAGTAGTTGAGTAAGAGATGAAAATGAAAATATCATATTATTGCTCATCCCTTTCTTGAGCCAATAAAATGCTTTCTGCGCTGTGCTAGCCCATCCCAAGGTTTCTTCCTCATATAGATCCATGGATGATGCATTATGTTGAGAGAACTTTTTGATCATCTCCCAGTTAGGTGGTCTCCCTAGTGGAATGTCTCCATGTAATGAGACATCAATGTCTAGAGTAGACTGTATATGAGAGTGGACTAATTTGTCCCTGCTTTCACTGCACAAATCAACCTCCTCATTCTGTGCATAAACCTCCTGAAATGGATGGGTGTGTATGTCCCCAATCACTCAATGTTGGCCATCCTTCTCATAATCTCCTTCCATCTTAAATATCTCACAGTCTAAGGTGTCCTTCTCTAATGTAATCAACCCATGCACACCCAATGTTATATTGGTGTAAAGAGTCTTAATCACAAAGAAGTTATCTATCATAGTGTATGTCCTCAAAACTGTAGTAAATTCTAGAACACACTTCCTCCACTGTTTAGTCTCTCTGCCTATCAACATAGACACATGTTTCTCCTGATCTTCATATGTGAGATCCTTTGGAACTTCTTGCAAAGATACAAGAGATCCTCTAGTTGAAGCAATTTCTCCATCTCCATCTTCAAATGGTGGTGGATCCCCTCCTATTGTTACAACACAGATATCTCCCTCCAATTCTTCCTTTTATTCCTCCTCAACATTGGATAATACCTCATCATCATTAAGATATCCTTTGTCTTGATCCCCTCTTGAAGGAGGAATCTTCATTTCTTCCTCTTGAGAAGAAAGTTCTTGCTAAAGTGGGGTTCTTGCCTTTGGTAAGGTATTTTGAAAATATTTAACCCCCTCAATAGAATTCTAGAGTAGAGTAGGTCTAGTTGCTCCTACCAACTCATGCAAAGGTTCTGATTTCTTGCGTTTGGATAGCTCACCCAAAGAAGTTTAAGAATATTTTGATCAAATCTTTTCACTAACCTCCTAGTGAACTCAGCATAAGTAGATATATTTTCATGAATTAATGAATAAGAACCATAAAACCACCAAGCATAAACCTTACCTTCAATATTCAGCGCTACTACCTTAATGGCCTCCTTTTCTAAAACCTGATGCAACTGTAAATATGTGTCCAACTTCCTTACGCAAGCCTTGGCTATGCACTTGGGTGACCCATCAAAAGTAGGCAGACAGAATCCACCCAAAGTGTGTTGCATGCACTCTTTTCCTCTATTGTGGTTACTGGGTCTTCTGTTTTCTTTTATTTGGTAGAACCCTTGGAATTTTTGATGCTCCTTGAATCTCTTAGACTGATATTCATATTGTTGGAGATAATCACCAAAAGTCTCCTCCTTTGGTGTTTCTCCTTCCTCTTCTTCTGCTTCTAAGAATGTAGGCATGGTACAACATTGTGGATCTTGTGACGTTGAATGATCACACCCATAATGTGAAATATTGGAGCTTCATTTATGTGGAAACCCTCTTGGAGAATATATATATCTCTCCATCCTCATCTCTTTGATGTCGCTGTTAATAGCCTGCATAGTTTGGAGAAGAAGCTTTGAAAACTCCTTTCCCTTCATTTCTCCTGATAATGGAGTCTTTCCTTTGTCTCTTCTATAAATCTTATCCTTTCTGTGAGAAGCTTCTTCTTTTTCTTATGACATAGATATAATGTATCACATGCTGAGCCAAATATTATGCTTTGATACAATTGTAATATCCTGAAATTGGGAAAGTAGCAATATAAGACATAAAAATGGAAATATACAGAAATATCAATGGATCAAAACATGAGACAACCATAGAGCCATTCCATTATGATTATTAGCAAAAAATGAGTACAAGATCTTGAGGAAAATACCACTCAATATTGGGAAAAAAATCCTCCCATGAAAGAATACATCTAAAGATGAAATGTTGCTAATACATGAAATGTTGGAATGCTATAACTGCGCCATCTATGAGAGTAACAACAGCTGGAAAATGGAAATATATATATATATATATATATATATATATATATATATATATATATATATATATATATATATGCTACTACAATGCTCCAAAAGTGTCGGAAATAGAGAACTAGGCTCCAAAACTAATTTCCAAGACAACCCATAAAAGGTTTTCTAAAATACCCAGAATACAACAATAAAAAATATGGCCCTATGGCTAAATAACCACTGCAACTGAAATACTTATGGGAGGTGTCTGATGTAATATATGATATGGATGATCCTCCTCCAATAGATCTCCCAAATGAAGGGTTGATCCCCTAAATGGAAATCCAAGTCCTCCAACTAGGGCACTAAACCCACTGCTGTAGCTGCTTGCTGAAATAATGCAGTCCTTGAAGAAAACTGCACTGTAGCTGATAGTAGATAAATGGCCTCCTGCCAGATATGAAAATAATGCACCAAGATCTTCCTTAATAGCCTACCGAATGAAAGGATGATCCCTCCAATGGAAAACAAGTTAGGAATTTGAAGCTATTGCTCCTCCACTGCTATTGCCCTACAAAACAACCCAATCCTAGAATGGACTGCACTGTGGACAATGGATGAAGATTGGCCAAATTCTAGATAGTGGAAATGTAGCTCAAGATACCTCTCCTGAGTAGGCACTCGAAGTCCCCTGAGGATGAGGGTGGGATTCCCGCTCGAGAACACCCTTGTGCTAAACAGCACCACAGACTCTACCAAAAAGCTGAAGCATGCATATACATGTCACATGACAAATCTAGATCTAAAAATATCAATAATAAATAATACAAATCCTATCCTCTAAGTCTGCCATCCTCTTCCTTTTATGATTGGTGAGCTTCCTCACCTTGGGTCCCACTCATTAAAGGAGTTACTCTCGTGCATACACTCCTCCTAAATGACTGCACTATCCTCCAATAACCCTCCACTATCTCCATAAAAACGTTGTTAATCTGGTCAACTTTGACCCTATCCACATGCTCTAGCCCCTTTTCACACCTGAGGGTGCTTTATTCAATTGCTAAAATGAGCCACATTCACATGAGAAGTGGTTTTACTCCTACTAAAGAGATTTATGGGTCTCCCTACCCACTTATTCACCTAAGTGACAAAACAAAACTTTAATATTCCAACTAGCTGAAAGCTAATTTTAGAATATTACAAGTGACGATCAAGAAGAGGTAACCATTGCTGAGGATTTATTACTTGTTTGATCAGTTGAAGGGAGAAGCAATGTTCTTGAATATTGATTTGAGATTAGGATACCATCAACTATGTGTCAAGGAAAAAGACATCTACAAGACTTCTTTCAGGACCAGGTTTTGGAATTATAAGCTTGTTGTAGTTCCTTTTTGTTTGAATAATTCCGCAGCTACTTGTATGTTCTTTATTAATAGTGTGATGTGTCCTTATCTGGAAAATTTTATTATTGTATACATTAGCGACATCCTGATATATTCTAAGAATGAGGAAGAGCATGTCAAGAATTTAGCAGCACTGTTGATATTTCTAAGAGAGCATAAATTGTATGCGAAGCTTAGCAAGTGCAGTTTCTTTCAGAAAAAGGTACATTTCTTGGGACATGTTTCTTCCAAGGAAGGCATAGTATTATATCCAAAAAAGATAAAATTTATCATGGAGTGGGAAACTCATAGAAATGTGGATGAAGTTAGATCATTCATGGACTGGCAGGTTACTTCAGGAGGTTCATCAGTAACTTCTCATGCCTTGCATATCCTATTACATCATTGCAAATAAAAGGTAATAAGTTTGAATGGAAGGAAGAATGTGCAACAAATTTTGACCAATTGAAGCAGTTGTTGTAAATCCTCCAGTGTTAAAGATTGCAGATTCATATATGGAGTTCGTAGTGTGTATAGATGCAAAAATATGTGACTCATGATCTTGAGTTGGCAGCTATTATTCACGCCTTGAAGATGTGGAGGCATTATCTTCTTGGAAGTAGGGTTTTATTTATGAGAGATCATATAGGGTTTAGATATTTGTTTGACCAACCAAATATGAATGTTATGAAAGCTATATGGTTGGCTAATCTTAGTGAGTTTGACTTTGAGATTAGATAAATTAAGGGAAATGAGAGAAAGTTTTCAAATGCTCTCAGCAGGAGAATGCAATTAAACAATGTAGTAGCTATGAGTTCATATGGGACTGATTTACAAGATCGGTTCTTACAAGAAGGATAATAGGATGACAGGTATGGGGAGCTTATGCACATGTTGCAGCAGGGTACAACTGATCAAGATGTGGACTATCATCTTATGCTAGATGGCTTGGTGATATTTAGGGACAAGATATATGTGTCAAATGAAATTGAACTCAAGAATATTATCTTGAGGGGGTTTCATGTAAATCCATATTCAGGTCACCTGGGATATCAGAATACTTTGTAAAACAATGATGAATTCCTACTATTGGATTAATATAAAGAAGGAAGTGTAGAGGTTGTGGCTAGGTGTTTGGACTGTCATCAGGTGAAAGCATAGTGTAAGCATCCAGGTGGGTTGCTTCAACCTATTATGATTCCAGAATGGAAATGGGAGGTCATTTCCATTGACTCCATCATAGGTATTCTGAGGACATCAAGGAAACATGATTCTAAATTTTTTTTGGTCGATAAACTGAGAAAGGTAGCTCACTTCATTATAGTAAAGACCACTTATTCAACTAGTGAGGTAGAATAGGTCTTCATCGAGGAGATCATGAGATTTCATGGGGTTCTGAAGAATATTGTGTCAGATCAGGATGATAAGTTCACTTCCAAGTTTTGGAAGGATTTGTTTGCAAGTTTGGGGACAAAATTGGCCTTTAGTACAACTTATCGTTTGCAGATAGATGGACAGACAAAGAGGGTCAACAAAATTTTGGAGGATATGTTGAGGATGCATTTCATGCATCGGCTGGAGTGATCCAGTGAACATGGTACTTATTGGACTATATATGTTGGCAGAAATGGAATAGTAAATGTAGGTTGTAAATAATAATTTAAAGGAAGAACATGATAAACAGAAAAGTTATGAAAACCAACATAGGCATTTAAGGAGTTTCAGGTTTGGGAGCATGTGCACTTATGCATCAAGCCCAAGAAGATCTCCTTGAGGATCAGATCATGTGCCAAGTTGGCACCATGATATTGCGGGCTTTTTTAGATCCTTGATAGGATTGAACCATTGGCCTACATACTTGCACTGCCTCCAACAGTGAAAGTCCATGATTTTTTCCATGTTTCAATGCTTAAAATATATGTAAAGGATGTTGATCATGTTATTGATTGGTTTGTATTGTAGCTGGAACTAGAAGGAGAATTCCATCGACAAACTCAATGCATATTGCAATGGAAACAACTCATGCTACGGAACCGAGCAATCGAGAAGGTTAAACTACAGTGGAAACACTTTGGGTCTGATGAAGCTACATGGGATATGGTTGATCAGATGTGGACTATGTATCCTTCATTATTTGTCAGTGGAGGAAAATGAGTATTTGGTATATGTACATGTTTATGTATGGTTTTGTTGTAAATATCACAATGAGTTATCCTATAAAGATCCAATAAGTGGTATGTTTGTCATGATGGTTTTTCTTTTGAGCGGGTTGTTATTATAAATACTACAACAAACTAGGTTATAAATCTCCATATGAAATATGCTTATTTTTTTCATCGGTTTTGTTGGTTGTAGGTGTCATAGAACACCAAGGACGGTGTTCCCCCAAGGGGCGGTGGGGGGTGGGTCTCTAACAGTCTCGAGTTAAAAATTTCATGTAATAAAAGTTCATAGAGGAAAAATAAGACCAAGGCAAAGGGACACTTATTCCAAGCTGATTGTTGGGAAAAATATCCTAGTGGGAATCACTTGATGTGTTTATGGCTAAGGGAAAATAGGAAAAGGAAATGGAAAAGGCTTTGAAAAGGAAAAGAGGAATTAATTGGAATTTTATTTATGAAATAAAGAAATTAGGATAAAATGAAGGTAAAAGGTCGCAGGCTGCATGTGAGGAGAAAATTGAAGGAAAATTAAGGAAAAATGAAGAAATTAGAGGCATTAATAATAAAAATACATCAAAGCATCAATTCAGGGCCTTTTCTCAATTTAGTTTTGGAATTCGTTTCAGAGAGGATAAGAGCACCAAGAGGAGAAGAAAATCATGCAATTAAAGGAAGGACAAGGAAAGCTAAGGAAAGACTAGAAAAGAAAAGTAAATAAAGGATCAAACAAGGAAAAGTTGGATTAAGCAGCTTCAGCAGGAATACTTGCAGGTAACAGGTTGCATGCATGATTTCGTAGCTGGTTTTGATATGCATGGTATGTGCATATTGGTATTTGATTCTTTTGTTTTCATTAGAATGGGTTTTTTTGGGTTTCGACAATGGATTTTAGCCTTGCCTTTCCATTTATGGATAGCCATGGTTTGATAGGATTCTTTCTCGCTTGAGCTTTGGATTTCCAGAAGATTTTGGCTCCAGGTGAGGTGGTCTCAAGAAAATCCCAAGGGTAGTAGTGAAGATAGTTTTCTCTGGGAAGCCCTCAACAGGTGGGTACAGACAAGAAAATTCGTCAAGGGATGGTTAAGGAATTCTAAAGAATCCAAGCTTGATTTGGTTTTGTGATCTTAGAACTGGTTTAAGTGAGATCACGATGCAGTGAGGGTGGAGGTGGTTTAACCGCTAGATTCCCTTGGTTGTTTATGGATTGGTTTATCCCATGAGATCCCACATTCATTCTTGGAATATGGAACGAGGGTATTTTGCTGAAAGAAAGATTTGGTTCAACCCAATCTATGGTTGGGTGGTACATGGAAGCCCTGGACCTGGTTTTATTTTTCATATGTTTAATAAGAATTAAGTTTCTCTTACTTTTAATGAGTAAATGTACTTGTTATTATGTGGCTTAAATGGGTGTTCTATCATTGTTATTTATCTGGTTATATGTTGGTTATAAGCATGGTTATTTGATAGATATAAGTATGGCTCTTATCACATTTTCATTGATGAAAGTCCAGTTCATGAATGTATGACCTAATTGGTGTTATGACAACTATTGTGAGAAGTAATTGGTCCTTCTTATTATAACTCAGATAGGTTTCCATATCCTTATTTTCATATATGCATTCAAGACCTGTGGGTTGCATGTTTACCAAGTGTTTGAAGAAATTTCAGTCTCGGTTAGGAGATTTCATGTCAAGTCTTGGTTCAAGTTTTATTTTATGAGACATGTTTCTATGTAATTCATCATTTTTGGAAGTTCATTGAGCTATAGGCAAAGACATGAGTCCCAGCGCTGAAAAAGGTGGCTCAAAATTTAGGGTCACTGACATAGAAATGACTAGAAAAATCCACAGTCGCTGGTAGGAAGGCCTATGGAAGTGATTGGATGCTTATAGCCAATTTCATTCCTTTTCAAGAGAGTGACCGAGCTCCAGTTCAGTAAAAAAGAGGTATCTCAGGGGTTGGACACCTCGAGGGGTTGGGTTGCTCCTGGAGGTCTTGAAGCACGTGAGGGAAGTCATTTAAGTCTCAATTTATCGAATCAATTTCGTTAAGGTTATATAGGAGGGTTTAGTATTATCATAGTGACCCTTAGCTCATGTTTACCCCAATGCTAGTGCTCAAATAGTCCCCACATATGAACGCACTAACTAAGGAATAGGAAGTCCTCTCGCTTCAAGTGCTACGACTGACCTCTGGTGCACCAGAGGGGGTAACCCTAATAGTCAATTATATGATTTTCAATGAACAAATCAAATAAGTTTAGGTATAGATAATTGTTCATTTTATTAGATCATGGTGTCAAAATAAGTGAGAAGTAAGACCAGACCCACAATCAATCTCACAAAATTGTAATCCAAATGTAACGATGAAGCGTAACTTACAGATTTAAAGTAAGATAACGAGAGAGTTGAATGAGAAAAAGTGTTAGTATAAATCTTAATTCTAAGCGTACGAAAAAATACCACTTTAGCTACGTATAAAAAACAACCCTAACAGCAGAAATGACTACTAATATCTTCAGATCTGCAGTTAGGTGATCAAGATAAATGCTGCAAAAATCTAGATCTATGCATTAGAAGACATTAAATAGTAGAAAAAACAAGATTTACTCCATGCATCCAATAGACAAGACAATAATATATCAAATGAATTTTGTATTAATGGCACTTGGGAAGAAAACACAAGAGGGTGTTCCCAGTTCTCCTCAATGGGATGGGTTCTTGTAAGTCCTCAGCACTTCAGATTTAGAATTCCTCTCTCTTGATGGTGTAGAAAACCCAAACAAAAATGGAAAAATATGGCTATGATGGTGGATCAATAGTCAGACCAAGAGTTGAGATTCAGAGTGATCTTTAGGCAATAAAAGGTGATAAATTAATGGGAAAACCCTTCTATTTATAACAAAATATTGAGTTAGTCTATGTATTGGTGCATAATTAAAATATTATTAACCAAATCAAGATCCAAATTTTATGGAATATTTTATTATATTTGTTGGAGGGAAAAGGAATTTGACTTGGGTCAAATCCCTTTATTTGTAAATAATAAATAAATAAATGATTTATTTATCATTTTAAGGATGTGGTTAATTAATAATAAATACATAAATTATTTATTTATCATTTTAAGGATATGGTTGAGTAATAATCAAATAAATAATGATTTATTTAATTATTTAAGGGAGATTTAGTCATATTTAACAGAGAATATTATTTAAGTAATGTTTAAGTAATTGTTCTTAGAAAATAATAAGATAAATAATGATTTATCTAATTAATTTCCTTGTTTTGGGTTAAATATAACCAGGAATATTGATTAAACTGTTGTTTAAATAATTATTCCTTGAGGAAAATCAAACAAATATGAATTTATTTAATGTTTCCCCATGGGGTTTCTTGTTTAGACCATAAGCAACGTAATAAAGGTGGTTTTACTAAGTTATTTTCATAGTGAATGCAATTATACTTAGGTTAAAATTGGTCTTACATGGTGTACTTGGGTCCATCTAATACCAATGGGTTAGATGACCAAAAAATGGTGTAACAGATTGCCCCCCAGCGTGCGAGCGTTAGGAGCTAATCGTATGATCGAAGTACGTTGTAAGAACTCAATCACTAGACGTCAAGGGGGAAGTCAAAGAGAGAGGAGTGTAAGGTAGACCAAAGTGCTGAAAGAACTAGACCCTGAGGAGGCAACTTGCAGGTGAAACAAGTATTTTTGATGAGTGAGTACCTGCTATAGGCGGCGAGGGAGGCATACCTATGCCCCCCAAGGCAAAGTACAAACAATGAGGCGTCCGGAAAACCACGGGACGAAGTAATAAAGCATATGTTGGCATAAACATGAGCTAGATAAATAACAATATAATGAATCCCACATACATATTGTGCCTGGGATAACAGCCAGGACTTTGTACAATAACATCTGAGTACATGAGATATGAATACTACTCAGATGCCCCTATAAACAGGAAAGGGCTCTAAAAATTTGACTGATATATGTAACCAAGAAGACGCTGCAAGCGACTAAGGCTGGTATCATCAAATCTCTGGAGCTGCATTGGAGGCTGAAATGAAGAAGTAATTTGGGTATGTGGGGGGCTACCTATAGGGCCACCCCCTCATGAGGGTTGTGACATCTCACACACACTCGGGAATCACTGATATCAATTGTTGCATCACTGAACCATCAAGTATACAGATCTCGATCATGCTAAAAGGAGCTGGAGCTGAGAAACAATCAAGTCAAAGGGAAATAGGGAGTCCCTTTGCTTGATCCGGGGTGCCGAACAAAAGTTGAAGCTGGAACCAAGGTACACCACCCTCTAGACCTGTCTTATGGAATGAATGAGCTGATGTCAACAAAAGGAGGTACGCCATAGGTGAGGCAATAAGGGATCCTCAACTAAGGCGTGAGAGAAAATAGTAGAGTGACTGACAGACTAACACCAATGATGATGATGAAATGGGGGGGACTGAGTAGCGAACAGAAAAATTCCCTTGTTAGAGCATAAATGGCATGGATGACCTGGTAGCGACTGACATAATATCATGAGGGATAGGGGACAGTGGGACTGAAGGCCATAGTGTGCGACATGAGAGAGGGACCAAGCAATGAAGGATGGAAGACTATAGTAGGATGCAAAGGGACTCGGGATAGATTCCATGAATGCAATGATGACTCATCTCGGATGCTCTAAAAAAGGGTGACTCGATGGTGCTACCACACAAAAAAGGTCTAATGGGGACCATAAAAACATGACTACAAGATGGTAACTCACGACAAAAGTCGACACGAGCGTGGACAATTATGGAGGTAATGTGTTGCCCCCAGTACAAGTGTTGCAAGTGAATAAATTCGAGTTTGAGGAATATTGAAGTGACGCTTCTTGGAAAAAGGGTGTCCCGGTGAAGTATCAAATCACTAAAAACTAATAGATACCCATTTGAGGGCTTTCCAATGGTACATATGGTTCATCAAACTGAGCTACGATTTGGCCGTAGCAGGTGAAAGAAAAATCAGGGGTTTTCTTTTAATAAGGTGTTTTCCCACCCAATTCACTCATTCGCAGGTGGAGCTATGGTGAATGTAGTGAGGAGAGAAGGCCCTAAATCTTGTGGTGATTGTAGCAGACAAATTGACCATTGGAATTGAGAGCAGTCAGCTGCAGGTAAGAGGCCTAATCCTACTCTTTCATTTCAGTGGAGTGAAAGTTTAGTTTAGGTACCCAAAGCTCATGAACAGGCCAGGTCACACTTTTGGGGGTTTTCTCTATGACCTGGGTAGCAGGTCTTGGGCAAAAAACTGCGACCTGTCCCAGGAAATGACATGAACAGTGTGACCTGTCAGAGAAAGGGGTTTTTTAGTGTTGTTTTTTGCTGAGATCTGGAATTTTTATGGTTGAGGGGCATAGGTGCCCCCAATCATGTTGTGGACATGCCAAAATGTATTTAGAAAAAGGGAAATCTAAACAAATTTTAATGATGTGGTGCGCCATTTGTTTTCGGTACAGTTATGCAGTTTGAGAAAGGAAATAGACGATTACCAATCTCTTTTGGTACTGCATATATGAATCAAATGGACTTTAAGTTTCCGAGTTGGCATACATGGTGTTACCATCCCAAAGAGAGGATTTTGAGATAATGAACTAATGTTCTCCTAGAAAACCCATAGTTTGGTCAACCACAATGTCTATGAGACTGGGTTGTTGATGTAATATGAAGAAATGATGAGGGGTATCATCTCTAGAGTGATCTAAAGTGATATGGGGCTCTAGAGGTTCTTCTAAATGTGGAAGAATAATGGCACTAGAGTCGACATGACCAGATACACTAGGAGAATTGTGGAGAATTCCTTTTCCTGGTCTCTCAAATATGGGTGCCCCCTTACCCAAAAATTGGGTGTCATTGTAATGGCCACAAGGTGTATGTGGTTCGAATGCATGGGTTTGATGTAAGGGGGGATAGATAAAGTCAGGGGTGGTGACTACTTCCACAGTGTTGTCATCGTAATAGAAGATGGGGTGACTGGTGGAAGAAATACCACCTGACGTGTGAAGCTACCTGACTCATCATCATGAGAAGAGGGGTTCACATGTGCATCATCACAAGTGGTGACAGAAGAGTAAGCAGATAAAGGATCTACCGATAATGAGCCCAGGGTGATCGCTGAAGGGAGTTTAGGCGAAACATCAAGGGGAGTCTCCAAGGGGGCTTCCACCAAGGGTCTCATGGATGATGATAGGTAGCAAATGGTGGATGAAGGCTCTGTCATCTCAACATTAGGAGGGGGAATTTCAATGGGAGCATTCGTTTCCTCTGGTTTTTCCGAAGCGAAACACACAAATAAGGGAGTGGTGGACTCATTGCGCTTGGCCTAAAAGTGGCGTAAGGCTTCTAAAGAGAAATGAAGGGGAGCGAGGGCGTAGCCGGGGTAGCTTCCATAGCGGTCCCACTAGTGGTGTTCTCAACCTGAGGGCCGAGGTTGCCACCAGCGTAAGGTCCTGCACAAGAAATGGTGAAGGTGTCAGGGGGAGAACCGAAGGCGGAACGAGAAGGAGAACCCAAAGGACCAGAAGAAGAGTCGGTGCATGGACTCGGTGGAAGAATAACTCGAAAGCTATGTGGAGGAGTAAGTATTCCTATTGGAAACTGAGGATGAAGGCCAAGAGGTCTTCGGGATAAATGCCTTGGTGGCACAATGGTGATGACACAAACATGGCATAAAGGAAAAAGAGACCGACAAGGGCAGGGAGGTGCAGGATCAACTAATTACAATGTCGAAACAAGGACAGAAAGTTGCAGGATAAATTTATTTCAATGTTTTAGAGTCATTGCTTGGCAGTGTTAACCAAGCCCTTTTTCGCTTAGGGTATGTGTGTAAAAGTGTGTAAATTTTAATTTTTAAACCCGAACATTTTTAGAGAAAAATAAAAAGTGTGTTGTATGGCTGTAAATAAAACCTGCAAATGACAGTATATAGGCCTGCAAAAACAGAAAATAAATAGCTAATAATGCAATAATCTAAACCCAAGGAGGTGGACCTCTCAACAAATAGTCTATAGGTGAGTAAAAAACTAATAAAAAAAAACTAATAGATCTAAGGTCAAGAGGGACAGAGATCTAAAAGACAAAATCTTCTGGAAAGTGGTGTAGAAAACAACAACAAATCAGAGGAAAAATTGCTGTAAAAACGACAGCGAAAGGCCATCTCCTGAAGGGAAACATAGTGAACCCTAGAGGAAAACCCAAACAAAGCTGGATGAGGTGATTTGGTTGGATAAAAAGCTGATCTGAAGTAGATCTGAAAGTGAGGTATCAGATCTGAAAAAATGGCTGAAGACTCTGAAATTTCAGACAACTTGCAACAACAAAAACTCTTCCACAAAAAGTGGAGGGTACTGAAGCCCTAGGGGGCTAGGTTCCCACTTAGTTGAGTGAAACAGAACAAGTACAGGTCCAAAACAGGTGGAGATGGAGGTCACACAACCCTGAACAGAGGCTGAGACAAACCCATAAAACTTTCAAAAAAATCCCTGTAAAAAGTTCAGGTCGCAGTTTCTAACCTGTTTTCAGCAGAGGTCACACTTTTTGGGCTGTAAAGTGTGCCTTGAAGGTCCAAGTCATAGGTTTTGGGCCAAAAGGTGTGACCTGCACTTCCAGAACTCTCAGCGATAGGTTTCAGAAAAAAATTTGTCTCAGCTGCGGCTGATGTCTGTCACCTGTGCAATAGGTCCGAAAACACACAGAAGTCAGAATTTTTATTTTTTTAGGGTTTTATAGGTTAAAAACAACATCAAGAAGAGCATAAACAAGGGGATGAAGACAAATCCTAGGGTTTGAAGCAGCTGGATATGAAAGGATCAGAAAAACGACAGTGGTCATAATCGTAAACCCGTGTGGAGTCGCCAGTTGTTAGTATGAATCTTAATTCCAAGCGTACAAAAAAATACCACTTTAGCTGCGCATAAAAAAAAAGCCCTAACAGCAGAAATGACTGTTAATATCTTTAGATCTGCAGTTAGGTGATCAAGATAAATGCTACAAAAATCTAAATCTATGCATTAGAAGACATTAAACAATAGAAAAAACAAGATTTACTCTATGCATCCAATAGACAAGACAAGAATATATCAAATGAATTTTGTATTAATGGCACCTGGGAGGAAAACACAAGAGGGTGTTCCTAGTTCTCCTCAATGGGATGGGTTCTTGTAAGTCCTCAGCACTTCAGATTTAGAATTCCTCTCTCTTGATGGTGTAGAAAACCCAGACAAAAATGGAAAAATATGGCTATGATGGTGGATCGATAGTCAGACCAAGAGTTGAGATCTAGAGTGATCTTTAGGCAACAAAAGGTGATAAATGAATGGGAAAACCCTTCTATTTATAACAAAATATTGAGTTACTCTAGATATTGGTGCATAATTCAAATAGTATTAACCAAATCAAGATCCAATTTTTATGGAAAATTTTATTATATTTGTTGGAGGGAAAAGGAATTTGACTTGGGTCAAATCCCTTTATTTGTAAATAATAAATAAATAAATGATTTATTTATCATTTTAAGGATGTGGTTAATTAATAATAAATACATAAATTATTTATTTATCATTTTAAGGATATGGTTGAGTAATAATCAAATAAATAATGATTTATTTAATTATTTAAGGGAGATTTAGTCATATTTAACAAAGAATATTATTTAAGTAATGTTTAAATAATTATTCTTAGAAAATAATAAGATAAATAATGATTTATCTAATTAATTTCCTTGTTTTGGGATAAATATAACCAAGAATATTAATTAAACGGTTGTTTAAATAATTATTCCTTGAGGAAAATCAAACAAATATGAATTTATTTAATGTTTCCCCATGGGGTTTCCTGTTTAGACCATAAGCAACTTAATAAAGGTGGTTTTACTAAGTTATTTTCATAGTGAATGCAATTATATCTAGGGTAAAATTGGTCTTACATGGTGTACTTGGATCCATCTAATACCAATGGGTTAGATGACCAAAAAATGGTGTAACAAAAAGAAAATAGAAAATGAACACAAAAATAAAAGATACTAGTCATTTCAACATTAAATAAAGATGGATGCAGCAAGTACAAACATTCTTAGTGTTTTCATTTAAGCCCTTTGTAGATGAATGAATTCAATAATAAATATTGAAACTAGAGTCTACAAAGAACATAATAAAACTCTGAAATTTCCGAAACACTAGTGGTACTAGGAAAAAAAAATTACAACAAAAAATTGTTACCATCTCTAATATAGAACACCAATTATTGCTAAGTCAGAAAAAATATTTCAACTAACAATAATCAATCATTGATCATTCATTCCTATGTTTTATAATATATACCAAAACATCAAAACCAAACATATTATTCGGTAAACAAGGAGAAGAATTTGATTTAGTTTCAGCAATGATAATGAACATAATAATGGTCAAACAAGATTCCTTAAAAACATATTGATCATCTTTTAGAGATGTAAAATAAATTTGTGTATCATGTACACATAGTTCTGCAAAAATTAGAAAATTCACACTTCTGTCAAAATCCCCCCCTTAACAGGAAATAGGGTTTTAAATAATAGTCTGAGGAGTAACTGTCTTAGTAATTGTCTTGAATGTAACGATTTCAAATTCAAATTTAAATATTATAATTTTAAAATGAAATAACTATTCTTTGTGGCGCCTCCACAATTTAAAGGATTTGACTTTCTTCATCCTGCATGTGCAATAGAACGAGTGGGTCCACGCATCCTAGTTGTTGGTGCTTGTGTGGTAATCAAAGGGATTTCACCCCAATCCTCCAGTTTCTCTATCATGAATTGCATTGGCTTTATTGGTTGGATGGTTTGTGATGTGGAAGTAACCTATTCTATAACAATGTTTTGTTTCAAGTGACTCCTTAATTTAGCCATTTTTTCCCAATCAGGGTTTGACAACCAAGGCACATTCTTATGTTTGGTGATGACCACCACCATTAGAGATCTAATCTGATACCTAGTTTTAGGGATATTTTGTATTATCTTGTTGATCAAGTATAGAATGGTAAAATCCATGCAGAGACCATTTACGACTATGGATGAGGACACTTCTTCTTCGCCTTGAATGGCTAGACATCACATATATTGTTTTTTAGTCTTTATTTTATTGTAGAATGTTTCCAAGGACACCACTAAATTATCATTTCCCTAGAATGAAGGCACACCAAACTTGTTGAGATAATTCCAATCGGTTCTGAAATCATTTATTTCTTTTACAAATTTCTCAAATTTATCCCACATTACTTGCATAGAACCCCACTTCTCCTTTAACATGAAGAGGGAGAAAACACAGTGGTCTCCCAGAGGCAGACCTAGTTCTCCCAAAGTCTCACATACTAATGTATTGACAATATTGATGAGTGAATCGATATCCTTCTGTCTTTCAACAAGGGCCGCGGTTGTGCTATTTTCTTCCAACTTTGCACTTTTCATTATTCCCTTTTCGCAGTCTGAAAGGATCTCGACATAAGCTCTAACTATAGAGATATCCTGCCATATTTCCCTCCATATCTCCCACTTGGCTTGTATTAGCACTTGCCACCCTGTGTGAGTGACTTGAATCACTTCCTTCAATGACTTAACTTCATCATACTTTTCCTTCATGGCATTCTGAATCTGCTCAATCTCCCCATTCTTCTGACCTACCAGGTTCTCTTCTTTGCGTTCAACTCTTGCCTTTCCTGCTTCGATTATTCCAATTCTTGCTTCAACTGCATTATTTTGAAATGTAATAGCTTAGATTCTTCGGTCTCAGATGCATGGGCAGGACTAAGAGCTTGATCAATTGAGGCATTATATTTTTCTAAATTTTTGAGATGATGTTCTTCCTTCTCGCAAGATTTTTCTTTCAAAAACTCTATTTATTTTAGACAACCCTATCATTTTTATTATTTAATCTATAAGGCTACTTCTATTTCCTGAAGGCAAGATTCAACCTCTTCTCTTGTTTTGAATACTTGGATGAGTACATGAGGGTCATGGTCAAGAATTTTAAGGATAGGTTGAAGGGATTTAATTTCTTTCTCCTTTTCCTCTAGAAATTTCCTAATGGGCCCAATATCTTTGGGCTGCCCATATTGTAAAACGACTATATCTTGTAATTCATTTATCCAGTTGGCTTTTGTCCTCAAATCCATGTGTGCCACATGTAATTTCTCAAACACCTTCTCAAACATTTCTTGCATCTTCATGTTCCCAACAGTTGAATGAAGTAATATTCAGGCCAAAATTTCACCTACTTGTTAGTGCATATTGATGACATCCATAATTGTCACTCTTCCCAAGTTAATGGCTAGTGAAGAGGTCTAGGATCCTAAAATATATTGATTTTCCCCAATCTCTGGTTGGAAAAATGTAATATTCAAAACATCTATCTCAAGTTAAGTAGCAGAGATAAATCGGGGTCCACCCGTTGTGATCAAAACTTGAAGTGTTGGGATGCCCAGTGATTGAGATTTCTCTAAGAATATGAACAACCCCACACTGGTCACAATAATTTTATTTCTACTCTTTAAAAGTGTGTTTAATTTCGAGAGATTTCATTCCTAAATCCTTGGGTTTTATATCTTCCAAGGCTTTTCGAATTTCTTTATCCAACTGCTTAACTTCTCGTTCGAGCATGTTAGCGTCCACATCATCTTCCTTAATTTTTACCCACTGTGATACTTCAGGCGGGGTTAAAATTTTTTACTTTCTTTTGGATGAAGGTGTTATGGATGAAGAAGCCACAAGTTCTACGTCACTTTCTTGTATCTGAATCTCTGAATTACTCAGAACAATTTGGGTTTCTCCCTCACTCATTCCTGTAGGTTTGGGTACTGCTGACTATAGAGTATTGTCGACAAGTCACTATAATATTTGCCAAAATTTCCATTTCTGACCTTTTTTCATGAACATTGGCTGATAATCCAACATGTTTCTTTAAACCTAAGATGATTCATAGGGGTTCATAATGCCAGACATCATCCTACAGAAATCCAAAAGACAACATTTCTCTTTCCAAAGAATCTATTGCATTTTTATTTTTTAAAATCAAAGAGGGGATATAATATGGATAAATAAATAATGGCCCATTTTTATTTGAAACAAAGTGCGAATAACTTACCATAATATTCTTTCTAAGGATCTCATATGAAAACAACAAAGGGAAAACATACTTGGGTAATTGAAAAGGTTATTTTTCAAAACCATATAAACGAATCACAGTATAATTGGAAAATAGGAACCAACTCCCAATACTTTGTTCCTATTTCAATCTTAATGTTTTAATTTGTTCTTCTTAAATTCTATTTATTTCTTCCCCTGTTAATTTAACCTTTATAGGGTGTGAAAAACAATCAGTGTACTAGGAATAGGAATCAGGGATGCGCCGAGGATAAATTAAATCAATCCAGTGGAAAACCTCCTTTTATTTATTATTGACATCTGTAGTACTCAGAAGAAGATTAGTAGGTAAATAATAGGAAGGATAATTAAAAAGGACCAGATGGATGAGACATGAATATTAATGCAAATAACTAAATGGAATAGGAGCAGATAAGTCCACCTTGAGAGCTCGGGTCAAATATTTGGGGAAATTTATAGCTTGGTAGTCGGGCTGGAGGGTGATGAGTCGTATAGCTAAGAAGAACGACTCATCCATATTAGTATCATATGCCAAACCAAATATGATAGAGAGAAGAGAGGTTAAATCTTGGAATAAGGGTTTCAAACACTGTGTGGGTAAATAAAGAACAAATTCAATGTGGGATCCAGTTTTTTGAGCAGAGTCTTCAATAATTCGAGCTTATCACTCCCTTCCCAAGTGATAAATTCATGGTCCGACACTTTCTCGATTATTTCAATTCCATGGTCAGTAATACCTAATGTTTTAGAAATTATCTCATCATTTAGCTTCAGAGAAATCTTACGATTGGATTGGAAAAAGAACGCTTGTTGCCCGTTCTCATGATGCTCATCAAGAAACATAATTGAGTCAGGGTAAAAATGAATAGGGGGTAAGGTACTACATGCAAGACCCCAGACTTCAGGAAACATATATCTTCGTCGGATGCAACAATATAGAGGGTTATAGTCATTTTAAGTGTAAGGAAATATGTAAGACACACTTTCGTGTCTTAAACCCCGACCAAATAATTAACAGGAGCTTATTTTACTGAAGAACCAAATATTATAGTTTTATGTTATTAAATTACCATCCTGATAAGAATAAGGCGAGCTAGAACGACTTACTAGTTGAACGAGATGAATCCTTAAGCACGGGGCTTGCTCAACATTTGTTCCTTGCCATGGACGGGCTTCCTCGGATACCATGAAGAAAGCAAGGTCAAATAAGGGAATGCCAATAGGTTTTTGACATTAAGGTTAAATTGAGGATTACGAGGAGGGATGTTAGCATCACCTGAAGACTTAGCGTATGACTACATAACTAGGTTTCCTGTGAGGTGACTAACATGTCGCAGTAAACATATGTCTAGGCTAAAAACATATAAACATAATATTTTAGGACACCCCTTTACAAAATTTACCATCAAATGTCGATCCACTACCAGTGAGAATCCATAGCCTTGAAAGAATCATTTGCTACCTCACAAACATGATTTTACTTTCTTTATTATTTATCCAAATCACTGGGCTTGTCGTGTATTGAAGTTTTTCTTTCATTTATTTTTTACGTTTTACAAGACAGCAGGAAGAAGCCACACTAGAAAATTACAACGACACTAGTGTCGCTCCACTGCTAGCGAGCATCCATAGCCCTGGCGAAGTCACCAGCATACCCCGTGAAACCACAAAGTAAGGGGATGGGTATATCATGCATTGGAACATCAGTACCACTGAACTTGCTCTACTGCAAGCGAGCCTCCATAGTGCCAATGAGAGTTATAAATATACTAGAAGAAAGGTTAATGGTTAGTGAATAAAAAACTAGTGATGGCACTTCTCGGTGAAGGAGGAAAACAACTTTTTTTGCAGCTCCAAGGTTAAACATGATTGCGACACACAAGATACCACCTAGGAATTTTAAAGGATGCGTAGACGTATATATAGCCTTCAAGAATAAAATATAATAGTACTACATGGAATAAGACTCTGTCTTATATGTAAATTTGGATGACCCTTAAGAAATTATACTTATGAACTAGATGTGATTTAACAAATAAAAATTTATTATATAGATATCCATTCCTTTTGATTTTTATGTTATGAAAAAGATAATCCTAAATGATGTAACTTAATTCTGTTTCACACACATTTATTTTATAATTCTGGATTACGTAAATTATATGTACAAACTCAATATTTTTACTTACATATATATATATGTTATACCCCATTTTTTGTGTTTACTTTATTTGATTTTAATTATAGTTGTTTCATTCATTTCTATTCATCATTTTTTTTATTGTACAAATTATCTCTCCTTTTTTTTCTTAGTTGGTAATATAGTGTTTCAGAAATTTGTCGTTAACAACACAACCAACTTCTTCCACTTCAAAGTTCCTACGAGAAAAATAATTCTCTCCCTCGACCCGATCGATCATGAATGGGCGTAACCATAAATGATAAAACTTTCCATGCTTACCTAGTTTCTCATTTATTTTATCCCATTTGAGGACCCAATATCCAAAGAGAAAAATCATATCTTTAGCGCGCTTGTAAAATATATGCTTGATTTTTTCTTGGTGTTGATTAATCCTTTCATACACCAATTCCTTTTCTTGTTGCAGCTGAACCATTTGGTTGATACATCTCTACAAGTCATTAGGTTCCTCATTCGCTTCTTGTAAACTCTTCATAACTTTAGTGCCTAAGCATAACGGGAAAACAACATCTAAGCCATAGACCAACTGAAAGGGTGAGGTTCTGATAGATTTTTTAGTGTTAATCTTATCATCCCAAACAACCTACTAACCCTACATGCCAATTACGTTTTTTTGAATGCAATAATTTTCTTAGGATTTTAATGATGTTGTTAATAGTGGACTCAATAAGCTCATTTCCCTGAGGGTAATAGGCTATTGAATGTCCTAATTTTACCTCATAATTGTCACAAAAATTTTAGAAGGCAACAGAGTAGAAAGGTTTGTCATTTTCAGCTATGAACTTTCAAGGGAAACCGAAGTGAGAAAATATGTTTTCGGCTAGGAAATCCATCACCATCTTATCGTAAAATTTCCTCAACCGGGCAACTTCAATCCATTCGTAAATTAATCGGTCACAATTATAATCCAACGATGTTGGTTGCTATAAGGAGAGTGGATTTCTATAATCAAATCCAAGCCCCATTGTTGGAAGGGTGCTTCGATTATGATAGGCTTGAGGGGAAATGTCGTAATATTTTTCTTACCAACAAATATTTTCCATTGGTAACAAGCCCTCAATTTCTTGTTCACATATCGAAAGAGGGTAGGACAATAGAGCCCACTTCTTAAGATCTTATGGGCAGTAGCTTGCCACACGAAATGGCTACCACAAACCCCGTCATGATGCTGAGTAATTAAGTAATAAACTTGGGAAGGAAGAACACAGTTCAAAATAATACCGACTAGGCCATTCCAATATAGCTTACCATTTATAATAAAATTGTTTACACCATTTAACTTAAAATAACGTCACGCAACTTTGCTTAAGGAACTGGGAAGCTTCATAGTTTTAAGGTAACTTATTATATCCATGTACCATTCAGACGACAATAAATATGGATGAATGGTTGTAGGGTTTGAAAGTGGTAACAAAAACCATGACTGCTTATCCTATTGTCCTTCACTTGCTTCTATCGAGTTTTCTAGAGCATATTGGTTGATGAATAATGCATCAAAATTGTCCTTAGTCACCAACTTAGCTAGTCCTTGTCCCTTAACAGTTTTGATAGGCTTGAGCTCTAAATCATAATCCTGAGTTTTAGTGATCCATTTCCCTCTCCTCCCTTCAGTATCATGTTGCAATAGGATATATTTTATTGCAGGATGCAGGAGGTAAACTATAGACTTGGCTAACAGAATATATTCCCTCAAATCCTTAAGAGTTTTAAATAAAACATAGGCTGTAGAAATTTGAATAACTGTTAAATTATTCACTGAGATTATCCTGATCACACACTATTTGAGCTTCATGCATAATACATAACCTCTTCTACTATTGATCATTAATTTGCGGAAATATAAACAATCGCATGCGCACATTAAAACCATAAACAATCACACATATAAACACAATATTTATGGGAAAGCTTAAAGCTGAAAACCCCCAACTATCTGTATATTATAATGATAGAGATAATGTAACAATCATTGTACAAACTCCTCACAAGCTCTCAGTACAATCTCCAATTGTTACACACTACACAAGCTCAGATCTAGCAAAACACATGCTCCAATCTGCTCCACCTGTTAGCCTGCCTCTACTGCGCAATCCAATATGGATAATACCAAGATCCAGGTTCAAATCCCACTAAGATGTACTCATGTGAATCCTCATTGTACCTCCATTTCTACGTGGTGCAAAATCATGTACCAAAGATAATGCAACCTGGATCTGATAGTCACACTGCCTCTTTCTCAATCACCTCTACCGGTCTCCACCGCTGTCACCCATAATGTAGTTAACTGATGTATTGTTCAGTTGATTAATGAGTTATTATTTGTGAATTAATTAACTAATTAATTCACTCCACTCTCACTAGTGTATCAATCAGTTAGACTAGATACAACTAGCTCAACTGAGTTAAACTGAATACAACTCCATAACTACTTCTTCCAACTGTGTCATAACTCTGCCACTTGAGTTCTAACTGAGTCCCCCATGCATTAGCTCCAGTTAACCCCTAGGAATAACGTAATTCCTTCTTTCAACTCCTATGCCACATCTGTGCACTTAACTGAAGTGCTCCAAGAGAATAAGATAATGTTTAGAGTCTAAATATTATTAAGAGATAATAATATTCGACATATCTATTTTAGACTGGCAATCTAAAAATAGATTCTGCCCAATATGTCTAAAAATAGAAGTCCATCTATTTTTCCAACTTGACCAACCATCCAAAAATAGCATCCTGCAACTCATATAATATGATCCATATGTCTAAAAATAGACATAGTCTAAAAATAGACTTTGCGCCAAAAATAGCCTGCGGGCCCACTTAGTGAAGGTGACTTCTTTCCACTAAGCTCATCATCTTGTTGCAATCTCAACACTCCCTCTCAACAAGATAAGGATTGTCTGCCACCCCTATCCTGCCTCTGTGGTATTCGAATTTGCTCCTGGTGAGCGCCTTCGTCAAGATATCAGCATCCTGATCCTCCGTGGGAATGTATGAAAGTAACATGACCTTCCGCTGCACACAATCTCTGATATGATGATACCGGATGTCAATGTGTTTAGATCTATCATGAAATACTGGATTAACCGAGAGTTTGACGCACTGGCTGCGCCAAATCGCGGAGCCCAGTGTGGAACCCAACAACCCATCAGATCTTCCTCATCCATATAGCCTTGCATGCAGCCAAACTCGCTGCCATATACTCGGCCTCTGCTGAACTGAGTGCCACGGATCTCTGCTTCCTGCTGTACCAAGAAACTGCTGTCGACCCGATACTGAAAATCCCTCCATATGTGCTCTTTCTGTCCGTTGGGCTCCCTGCCCAATCTGCATCCGTGAAGCCACATAGCCTCACCTCATCCTCCTGTCTGTACCACAATCCATATCCCGATGTGCCTCTGAGATAATGCAATACATGCTTCCCTGCCTTCCAAAAGAGCTTGGTAGGCTTAACCATAGCTTGTGAAAGCTGGTTAACTGCATAGCATATATCGGGTCGTGTATTGACCAGATACATAAGTTTGGCCACCAAATCGGTCAAGCAAGAAGAACATCCACTACCTCCGTTAGTAGCATCCCTCCTTCCTCCAACCAGCCCAGAAGAGGAGTATCAATAGGGTTTCAGCCCTATGCATGTTGAACTTCTCCAAAAGATCTCTCGGGCATGTTTGGCTTCCGAGAAACAAATGCTCCACCACCTGCAATCGTTTTACCTAATCCCAGAAGCCAATGAAGGAGGCCCAAGTCCTTCATCTCAAACTCTTTTATAAGATCCTTCCGTGATGAGAGCATTGCATCACCATCACCTGTCAAAATCAAATCATCTACATAAAGTACAATGATTAGCAACTTACCCTCCACCACAATCTGGTATAGGTTAGGATCCGCCTCACTCTTGGAGAATCCAAGTCCATTGAAATAACTGTCTATCTGTGTGTACCAAGCACGAGGTGCTTGTTTCAACCCATACAACACTATCTTGAGCCTACACACATGCGACTCGCTGCTGAAGATCTCGAAACCTTCAGGCTGCTCTATGTACACCTCCTCCTCAATCACTCCGTTGAGGAACGCAGTCTTCACATCTATATGATGAATGTGCCACCCCATCTGCGCTGAGAGAGCAAGAATCATCCATATGGAAGAATACCTTGTGACAGGTGCAAAGGTCTCCTCATAATTGATCCCCTCAATCTGTGAGAAGCCTTGAGCAACAAATCTTGCCTTGTACTTCTCCACACTCCTGTCAGCTGCCTGCTTCACTTTGTAGATTCATCTCGAACCCACCACTGATTTCCCTTCCGGCCCCGGGACAATCTCCCATGCACTGTTTCTGACAATCGAATCATACTCTTCCACCATGGCATCGACCCATGCAGGGTCCTCCACAGCTTCCTCGAAAGAGGATGGATCTGTCATGATACACTTGCTCATAAGAGCCATGTATCCAGTGTATCGATCAGGTGACTATCTCTGTCTGCTCTGTGATGTAGGTGCTCCTACAACCTTCTCTGCATCTTGAGCCAGTCGCTCAGCTTCTGTAGTGCGCTTCCGCCCTCTGATGGTTGGCACTGCCTGAGTGGTCTCTTCCACTCCATGAACCTCATATTGTGGCTGATCCACATCCTGAGACTCATCCTTAGGAACTAATAGCTCCTCATCTGCATGCAAGTGTGGCTCCCTCTCAAGCGAACACTTCATGGCTTTCTCCTCCTGAAATTTGATATCCCGTCGCACAACAGTCTTGCGACTGTCTAGCAAATACACACGATATTTGTGGGGCATATCAGTGTACCCCACAAATATCCCAACCTCTGCGGTCGGCTCCAGCTTCTTCCTGGCATCCTTTGTCACATGAATGTAAACAGGTGAACCAAAAATTCTCAAATGGGAAATATCAGGCTTCTTACCAGAAAACGCCTCCTCGGGTGTACTCATGCCAAGTATCCTGCGAGGACAACGGTTTTGCACATAAATCGCACAGCGTTCCCGCCCATGCGTAGTCACCGCAGGGCCCCGATCATGCAACACCGTGCAAAGACCCACGATCGTTCTATTCTTCCGCCGCAACCCTGTTCTCATTGTGGGTTATGAGGTGTTATGAGCTCTCTTCGAATTCTTCGCGCCGCAAAAGTCCTTGAACACAGAGATGAATTCACCACCATTGTCACTCCAAGAGAATCTTCACTCCGGCTTCCCCGATTCTTTCTCAACCAGTGCCTTGAACTTACAAAACTTTGAGTATGTCTCGCTCTTCTTCTGCATGAAGAAGATCCAACACTTACGAGAAAAATCATAAAAAAATATCACATAATACCTGTGCTTTGCTGTCGAAGCTATTGAGAAAGGTCCACACACGTCTGTGTGAATTCTCTCAAGGATCGTCGTGGCCTGACTATCCTTCTCGTGAAAGGTGGCTTTCACAAATTTTCCCAAGGTACACCCCTTGCACTGATCTGACTGCGCAAGAGTACCCTTAGGAAGCCCAGTAGAAATCTGCTGCAGTATCTTCAAAGCTCCGTGGTGAAGGTGGCCCAATCTCTGGTGCCACAACTCGCCATCATCCCAGCTCACCACTCCTTCTGCCTTTCCTGCCATTGTTGCGCATCCATCTACCTGCAATTGATAAAGGTTCTTAACTCGAACCCCTATCCTCCGTGTCTCACCGCCTGCCCATCGCACAGAAAGTCTTTCCCTCGCTAAAGACAACATCATATCCCTTGTTCTCTTAACATCGCCAAAGAGATAAGATTCTTCTTCAATCCCGGAACATGCATGACATCCTTCATCACAAAGGGTTTACAATACAAAGGGTTTACCAGACTCCATCTGAAAGGATATGGTACCGATACCAGTCGCACTGTATCTACCATCATCGCCCATCTCGATGTGCACACCCAAATCTTTGTCCTCCAGATCTAAGAACAAATCTCGATCTCCCGTCATATGAAATGACGCACCGCTGCCCGTAAAACCACATCGAACTCCATCACACTTGAAACCAAGCATGCGATCGCAGGGACCCAAATTTCAAACCGTGAGGCCAAGGCCTCTCCGCCTGCATCCAACAGGCTCCCCGTTTATTTTCTTCTTTACACTCAGGCATAAAGTCCGAGCAGACAAAGGAAAGCATCACCTGGACATGTCCCCGCTTCTTGCCTTTCGCACCTAGATTGGAGAAGATTTCTTGCTCTTCCCTTATTTTCAGCCAAAGCGCAATTCTCTTCATCAGAGTTCTTTGATGAAGATCCGTCCCTGGTACTTCGCCTTATCTCCTCTTGCACAAGATCCGAACAAAGTCGCTCCCATCCTGGCAATTTCTCCCGACCATTGACAGAGTCCTGATAGGAATGCCAACTCTTCGGAAGCCCAAGGAGAGCCAAGCTCACCAAGTCCTCATCATCTACAGTCACCCCCACACTTCCCAGCTCATCCCTGCATTGGGTGAACTTCATGAGGTACTTGGGCATACTGTCGCCTTTCTCCATCTTTATGTTTCTGAGTTTATCCTTGAGCGCCAACTTCCTCTGGTCGCTCTTTCTTTGGAATAAATATGTCAAGGCTTTCCACATCAAGAATGGAGAAGCCTTACCATGCAGGCTAGACACTATGTGATCCTTCACGCCCTCCAATGCATCCTTCGACACTTGTCAGCTTTGCTGGCTTCCCAACATAAGACGCTAGAAGTAGGTTTTGGAATTTCTGCATCTATGAACTCCTTTAACCCATTGTCATCCAGCACCGCCTCCATCCTGTCCTTCCATGCAATATAATTCGAGCTGCCCTCAAGGGCATACTCCAATCGCAATCTGTTGAAAGACATCTCAACTTCGACACCAAGAAAACACTGCTGCAAATTCGAATTCCACCAGCACAAAACTTAACCGCTTCAATGCTTTGCAATTGCTCCAATGATCAATATAGCTCTGATACCATGTAGAAATTTTAAATGAACTCGTTAAATTATTCACCGAGATTATCTCGATCACATTAATTTTTGAGCTTCATACATAATACATAATCCCTCTTCTACTTATTGATCATTAATTTCCTATGAAATATAAACAATCGCATGCACACATTAAAACCATAAACAATCACACATATAAACACAAGATTATGGGAAAATTAAAGCTGAAAACCCCCAACTATCTCAGATATTATAATGATAGAGATCATGTAATGTCTATTGTACAAACTCCTCACAAGCTCTCGCACAATTCCAATTGTTACACACTACACAAGCTCAGATCATACAAAACACATGCTCCAATATGCTCCACCTGTTAGCCTGCCTCTACTGCGCAATCCAATATGGATAATACCTAGATCCAGGTTCGAATCCCACTAGTATGTACTGCACAATCCTCATTGGCTTCTCCATCAATGTGTGTGAAAATCTCATGCACCAGTATATTCACAACTGATAGTCACACTGCTCTTTCACCTACCTCTTCACTGGTCTCCACTGAAACTGTCCATGCACTGAAGTTAACTGATGTATTCTTTAGTTGATTTATGAGTTAATAATTAGTGAATTAATTAATAATTAATTCACACCACTCTCACTAATTGTATCAATAAGTTAGACTAGATACAACTAGCTCAACTAAGTTAAACTGAACACAACTCCATTAACTGTCTCATCAACTCCACCAAACTCTGTCACATGAGTTCTAACTGAAGTCAACCATGCAATAGCTCCACTAAACGCTAGGAATAGCATAATTCCTTTTTTCAGCTGCATGTGCCACATCCATGACTCAAACTGAAGTGCTCCAAGAGGATAAGATAATGTTTAGAGTCCAAATATTATTAAGAGCTAATAATATTTGACATATCTATTTTTAGACTGGAAATATAAAAATAGATTCCGCCCAATATGTCTAAAAATAGAAGTCCATATATTTTTTTCGACTTGACCAACCATCCACAAATAGCATCCTGCAACTCATAGAATATGATCCATATGTCTAAAAATAGACATAGTCTAAAAATAGACTTTGCGCCAAAAATACCCTGCAGGCCCACTTAGTGAAGGCGAATCCTTTCCACTAAGCTCATCATATTGTTGCAATCTCAACATAAGCTTGCTTCTCTATGATATTATATTTAAGCTATGCATGTTGAATGGACTTACTAAAGAATGCTACCCACTTCTCGTATCCCTGTTGGTTCTTTTGTAACGCGACAACCGCGATTGTATGTTCTGAGGCAAAAGGGAAGATTATAAAATATTTTGTATAATCCAGGTTGATAAGGACAGGGGCCTCCATAATGGTAGTCTTAATCCTCTCAAAGGAATATTTTGACTCTTCATCACACTTAATATTTTTCCCTTTTTGAGCATTAGGGTAATATTTTTTACTATTTCTGCGAAATTAGGGATGAATCTCCTTAAGAAATTGATTTTTTCCAAGAACTTCATAACTTCCTTATTTGTACGAGGAAGAGAAATGGTCTTGATTTCTTGTACATTTTCTAGGCCAATCCTGATCCCATGCTATGACACAATATATCCCAGTAATTTCCCTTTGGTCATAGAGAAGAAGGATTGTTTGGGATTCAGAGACAAGCCATACCTTCGGCACTTTTGCAAAATTTATTCTTGGTGTTTTAGATGTTTATCATCACTTAAAGAGAAGGTTTTCATGTCATCCAAATAGATGACTATGAACCGTTCATTTTCATTGACGAAGGAAATATCCATTTCTCTCTATAAGGTTTCCCCAGCATTCATCAACCTAAATGGAAATTTTTGATACATGAGCATACCCCAAGGGGTGGTAGAGACATTTTTATATATATCATCTTTGTGGACAACTATCTGGTTATAACCAAAAAACCCATCCATCATAGAAATGTGGGTAATTCCTACCACTTGCTAGAGTATAGAATCCATATTGGGGAGAGGATAATTGTCCTTAAGTGAGGCTCGGTTAAGGTTTCTAAAATCTATACACAGTTGCATATCACCATTTTTCTTTCTAATAGGGACTAGATTGGCTACCCAGGTGAAATAGCGTAGTGGGACAACTATATTTTCATCAAAAAGCTTCTTAATTTCTTTTTCGATGGAGGGAGCAATAGATAATTAATGTGACAGAGCTTTTGACTAAAAGGTTTAACAACTTCCTTTAGAAGGATTCAATTCTCTATTATGCTCTGGTCATATGCCTTAAGGTCACCATAAGACCAAGAAAAAACGTCAGTATATTTTGGTAGAATATGAATGTATTGATCCTTTACATAGTGAGGTAGTAATTAGGACAAGTTAACTAATTTAATTTCACTGGTAGGGGAAATTTTCACTGATTCTATTTCCATATTTCGAGGCTTAAGGGTTAGGTTGGCAACAACGTCATTGCTATCGAAAATATTCTCCAAAGGAATCAATCCTATGGGGATATAATTATATTTTAATTTAATGACATCATGCTTTCCAATTTTTTTCTTTAGAGGAGTAGTACAGGATTTTCCTAGTCAATATCTTTGTATTCATATATATAATGATCTGAAAAATCTCCAATCAGTTGTATAAATATCTTAATTTATTGGTCGTCTTCGAACACCTTCCTATGTTTTACATTGTCGGTATAGAGAGTCTATAGAAAAGTTATATTTCAAATTTAATTTTCAGCCCAGAGGGAGGGACAAAGGTAGTTGTTGTAACAACAAGAGCATCATATAATTGATTTCGTTCTCTAGGAACAGTGGTAAAGTTAATACCTGAAAATAAATTGTCAACTAGATCCCAGACTTGGTTCCTGTAATTATGAAAGCGAGGATGTTTGGTTTGACATTTATTAGTTGCATGCTTAATTACTAACTTAGAGTCGCCATATATTGATAAATTTTGAATATTGAATCTGTGTGTAGTTTCTAATCCAAGAAATAGGCCCTTGTACTTCATTATGTTATTAATGGTTTCAAAATTCAATTTGAAATAAAAAGAGGTATTTCGTAGAGAGGGAGGTATCAAAATGACACCAAAGCCAGACCCTGCCTTATAAGAGGCTCCATCGCAATACATTTTCCAAACCGCATTGGGGTCTGGGGGTAAAGATATAGAGGCATCTCTTTTGAAGGTGAGATCCTTCTCTTCCTCTGAGACAAAAAACACAAATTTTCCCATGTTTTCCTCAAAAGGGTACACTAGGAATTCTCAGGGTGTTATTATGAACTAATGGTATACATTAACCTAGATTATTTGTATAGCCAAGAGCTCCTCCTCCAAATACAAGGATGATGGCATAAGAGATATCAAGCTACAATGACCCAAAAATATTTGCACCCCAACTCCTAGACAGGAGAATACCATAATTAGAAGGGAAATTAGCCACAATTATGTCCATGACAATGCTTTTGACAGGAACCTAGGCCAGAACCACAACCAGATCTTTGATCATGACCAAACACTTGACTCTTCAGGAATTAAATGAATACAAATCATGGTATTCTCGGGTTATATTTAGCCAAATTTTGTCCATAATTTCCTTAGGCATGTGATTGTGGGAGGCGCCTGACTCTAGCATGCAATTGTGAAGGTTCCAGTCATGGATCTTTAAACTATTGTAAAAAGGAGGAACCAAATTACTATTTTTCTGGTTTATGGGGCTGAGAGAAATTTTAGGGGCATCATATTGGACGTTAATAACATCTATTTACCCCATTTACTGAGGTGGCTGGTAAGATTCTTTTTAGAAATAATCTATCTCTTGTTTATAATTGGGAAGATTCACAAATTTGGTTTTTGACACACTAATCCTGAGCCTATTTAATTCATTTTTCAAGGTGAATTTTCTAAAGAAAGGTGAATCTACCTCAATAGGATTAGGCTCGGGAGGTAATAAGGGTTTATCCATAACTGGGAGAGGTTGAGGGGTAGTATATTTCAGAGGTACCTGATCCTTTCTAGGCCTGAGGTTATACCTATGATGAAACTAAGCTTCTAGTAATTCAGCGAAACTTTTGAGTTGAGGTTCCCAAAATTCCTATTATAGGTATTGAGGGGAATCTATAAATGGCATATTGAAAGAATTAATGGAGTCAAAATTCATATACTCTCCTTCTTCAAGGTTCATAAGTTGACTATTTGGGTCATCATCGTACTCATCGATGAGATTAGCATTATTTTGGAGGGGTGGTTGGACACATGGTTTGTTTGGACTTTGTCCTCTTTGCAACATTTGTTTATGATGGGGATCATGTTGAATTCTTAGTTAAATTGAGAGGGGGGGTGGGGGGTGAATCAGTTTAACACATACATGAGCTTTTTGAATTTTTCATCAGCTAATTTACAGCTTACTTTTATAAACAATCTTAGTATATGAACAATCTTAATATGTTGCAGCAAGTATTAAATTAATGTGACTTCAAACTTATTATGAGAGCAACAAACATTAAGCAGATTTGGTAGATCATCTCAGCACACAGGCAACACAGATAGAGACAGCAAATTTAAGTGGAAACCCATAAAGGGAGAAAACCACATCTTATTATTGTTGTGATGCAAAGGCAAGCTCCAACTCCCTCTCACCACTGTTTTTCTGCAGGAACCAACCTACAGGAGGCTCCAACCTCAGTCAACTACAACTGACAGCTATCAAGCTTCAACTTGATAGGGAAGCTCCAACTTCCTCAATTTATCACAAGAAGTGTTTGTTGATTTACCTCAGATATCAGTTCTATTATGTAGCATCTCTTTCTGCTCCTCTCTTCCTTATCTTCTCTGCCTCAATCTTCTATACTTTTCATTCTCTATTCTTACTCTCTCTCCTATTTTTACTTATGCATATCAAATTATATATAGAGTTCCTCACATGACTGTTTGTATTCCACAAGGAATTTTGAGTGACCAACCATGACTCTTTGACTTCTGCCTTCTCAATTCTTTATCGAACTTATTAAACATATAAAAATATGTACAAATTACAGTGGGAGTTTTTCTTTTCCTTAGGATACTTGCCTTTGCATCACACACAATATAAGAAAAAAATTTTACATTTTCAGTTACACATTTCAACACCACTCAGCTCCTTTTCTGAACTTTGGCTTTACTGGATTTGTCTTTTCTGCTGCTGTTGAGTGATTGTTCTGTATACTTTGGTTTACTGCAATTGTGTGCACCTGTGCATGTATACCTGTTAAACCTACAATCTCTGTTTACCTCTGTCAGACCTATATTTCCTCTCTCTCTATGCATATAAAATGCATTCAGCAAATTTGTACTCAATACAACTGTCGATCTGGGCAATTTCAATACTCTATTTTCTCCTTGAAGAATCTATGGCCTAAACCATAGTTGAATCAACTCGGACCAATATATTTAGAATTGGTTAAATGACCAGGTTTCCATACATCATATATATGGTGAATTTTTCCTTAACTCTCCTTGTATTAAAAAGGTTGACCTTGCATTCTAACCTTCAACACTTCTTTTAGTCCGCACTCTGGTTACAATTTATGAGCTCGACCATGGCAAATATTACTAACTTAACTCGATCTAAACTTTATATCTTAATCTACGACTTGGGATCTTATATTCAACTCTGTATGGTTTAAAAAATAAACCTCAATGCTCCAGGCATACGCGAGGCAACCTTTGAGTAGACCCACTTTATTAAATTAAATCACAAAATTACATTGGATTCACGGAGCTTAATTAAGTTGACTTTCGCTCTCCATTTTGTTCATCTTGCAACTTCATTCATACAAATAACCCGACATCCATAAATATTTACCGCCCAATATATACGATTAACCTTTGCCAATGTAACTGAATTACACATACCTTGGTTAATTCCACAACCTTAGTTTTACAGTCCCGATCATCATAATTTGAGCTGGGGCCCAGCACCAACGACCTTCCACATCCGACGGCTAACGACACGGTGCATCACTTTGGTTGATCCAACGGATATCGCTCGGTGGAGATGCACGAACGATAATGCGCGATGGCGCGCAATGGAGGCGGTTTTCCCCGAGCCCTTGAAGCCACGTGTCGGCCAACCTATGGAATCGCTCTGAAATCTGAATTACCGCTTATTCTGCAAGGGCAGTGTGATCAAACCCGTTGGGTTTGCTCCAAACCGCGTTCACTATTCCTCCTTCATGGTTCCGGTTCTACTCCTCAATACACCATTTCGACTTAACTCTGCCCACTTGTATTTCTTCTGCACCTCTGTTCTACAACCTCCATCTTCGACTGAAACCCTTCCTCTGTATCGTCTCGATTCTTGAGCAGATATCGTCACTATTCCTCATTCATTCTGTCCAGTCACTCATACAACTCAAGGTCTAGCACACATTTTAACCCCTTGAACCACGATCCCTCTAAATGCTTCTACAGGTATGGCTAAGCATAAAAAATGATTCTCAGTAACATCAATTTATTCCAATTACACAGAGCTCACACGGTTCATAATTTTCACATAGTTAATCTGTGTTCCACTAAGATTTCAACGGTTTATCTACACATAACTCCATCACCGAGGTTCGTATTGGTCACAAGGATTCATCAAGAATATATTTACACAGGTTTAAATCAACAAGGCACAAATATACTTGATTTACACAATCGATTGACCCTTCTCCTCTATTTTACCGTCCTATGCAGCCTATGCAGTTCTATAAGCAGGTATGTGCTCCTTGATGCTGCTCCTTACTTCTCTTTTTGCCTCCTCTGCTCCTTGACTGATGTTTCAGGTGTTCCTCCTTTGTCATCTCCTTTGCCATCAATGACAACATTTCCAACAGATCATTATAAGGTGCTTGATTCCTAGGGGCGAAATTGGGATTTCGATTTGATGGATTGGGAGGGAAATTAGGTTGTGCTAGAGGATTTGTAGGAGGTGGAGGAATTTCCCTATTTCCTACCTCCATGCATTGAATTTTATTGGTTAAAGATTTAATCAACTTTGAAATTTACTCTATCTTCCGATCTCGGGATTGGTCGTTTTCGCCGTCTGGGGGCGTTGGGGTTTGGTTGAGCTTGCTCGTCTTCTTGTACTAGTACTTCCCAATTCTGATGGATCTCCTCATGCATTAGGGAAACCTGCAAGGAGAGTTCATATAAACCATTTAATATAATACGTTGATCAACTAAACCAAAAATAATATGTGGTTTAATAGGGTTAGAATTACTCATCCACTGATTTGAACTAGTTGCATCCTCGGCAATGACGCCAAAAGAATTTTAGTGCTCAAATAATCCCCACATCTGAACGACTTGAACACGCATTCACTGAGGACTAGGAATTCCTCTCGCTTCATATTCTATGGTTGACCTCCAGTGCACCATAGTGGGAAATCCTGATAGTTAATTAAATGATTTTCAATGAACAAATAAAATAAGTTTAGGTATAGATAATTGTTCATTGTAGTAGATTATGCAATTAACATCAGTGAGAAATAATACCAGACCCACAATCAATCTCAAAAAACTGTAGTCCAAATGTAACAACGAAGCTTGACATACAAATTTAAAGTAAGATAACTAGAGAGTTGAAGAAGAAAAATAAAATAGAAAATGAATACAAAAATAAAAGATACTAGCCATTTCAGCATTGAATTAAGATGCATGCATCAAGTACAAACATTCTTAGTTTTTACTTTAAGCCCTTTGCAGATGAATGCATTCAATAATAAATATTGAAACTAGAGTCTATAAAGAACATAATCAAACTTTGATATTTATGAAACACTAGTGATATTAGGAAAAACAAATTACGACACAACACTATTAATATCGCTAATATAGAACACTAAGTATTTCTAAGTCGAAGACAAGCTTTCAACTAACAATAATCAAGTGTTGATCATTAAGTCCTACGTTTGATAATATATACCAAATCATGAAAACCAAACATATTATTCTCTAAATGAGGACAAGACTATGATTTAGTTTTAGCAATGCTAATGAGCATAAATAACGAACAAACAAGATTACTTGAAAAGACATGGATCAAATTTCATATATGTAAAAGAAAATTGTGTATCACGTACAACCAGTTCTACAAAAATTAGGCAACTCACACTTTTGTCAACAACCCCTCCTTAACGGGAATTGAGGTTTTAAATAAGAGTCTAAGGAGTAACTATATTAGTAACTTTGTTGAATGTAACCATTTCAAATTCAAATTTAAATAATATAATTTTAAAATGAAATAACTATTTGTTGTTGCGCCTACGCGGTTTAGAGTATTTTACTTTCTTCATCGCACCTATGGGAGAGAACGAGTGGGCTCCACAGATCCTAGTCGTTGGTGCTTGTGTGGTAATAAAAGGGATTTCACTCCAATCCTCTCGTTTCTTTTTCACGGATTGCATTATCTGCACGGGCTCGATGACTTGTGATGTGGAAGAAACTTGTTCTATAACAAGGTTTTGTTTCAAGTGACTCCTAAACTTATCCATTTTGTCCCAATCAGGGGTTGAAAACCAAGGTAGATTCTTATATTTGGTGATGACCACCACCAGCCGAGATCTTATCTAATACCTAGTTGTATGGGGATTCTATATTATCTTGTTAATGCCAGCTAGAATGGTAAAATATTTATAGAGACCATTTACGACTGTGGATGAGGACACCGCTTCTTCATCTTGCATGGCTAGACATCACAGATCCTTTTCATATTCTTTAGTTGATTGCAGAATTTTTCCTAGGACACCACCTAATTATCCTTTCCCAAGAATGAAGGCACTCCAAACCTGCTGAGATAATTCCAATTAGTCTTGAAATCATTTATTTCTTTGACAACTTTCCCAAATTCATCCCACATTACTTTCACAACAATTTGCTTCTCCTTTAACATGCAAAGGGAGAAAACACACTAGTCTCTTGGATGCATACCTAGTTCTCCCAAAGTTCCAGTTTCTAATGTATGGACGAGATCAATGATTGAATCGATATCCTCTAGTCTTTCTTCAAGGGCCACAATTGTGCTCTTTGCTTCCAATTTTGCACTTTTGATTATGCCCTTCTCGTAGTATGAAAGGATCTTGACATAATCTTTGACTGTCGAGATATTATTCCAGATTTCCCTCTATATCTTCCCCTTGGCTTGTATTATCACTTTCCTCCCTATGAGAGTGACTTGAATCACTTCCTGCAATGACTTGAATTTATCATGATTTTCCTTCAAGGCGGTTTGAATCTGCTTGATCTCCCCATTCTTTCGACCTATCAGGTTCTCTACTCCGCATTCATCTCTTGCCTTTCCTACTTCGGCTAATTCCAATTCTTGCTCTAGATGGGTTATTTTGACATGTAATAGCTTAGATTCTTCGGTCTCAAATTCCTGAGCGAAAATTATAGCTTGATCAATTGAGGCTTTATATTCTACTAAAAGTTTGAGATGATGTTCTTCCTTTTCATAGGATTCCGCAAGTCAAAAAAACTATCTGTTTGAGAATTCCATGTTGTTCTTCTTCTTTAAGCTATAAGTCTACTTCCATTTCTTGAAGGCGAGCTTCAACCACTTCTCTTCTTTCAAATTCTTGGATGAGGACATGAGGATCATGGTCATAAATTTTAAGGATAGACAGAAGGGATTTAATTTGTTTCTCCTTTTCCTCCAAAACTTTCTTAATGGGCCCAATACCTTTGGGCTACCCAGATTGTCAAACTATTATATCTTCTAATTCCTTTATCCAGTTATTTTTTTTCCTCAAAGCCATGTGTGCCACATGTAATTTCTCAAACACCTTCTCGAACATTGCTTGCATCTTCCTGTTCCCAGTGGTCAATCAATTAATATTTGGGCCACAATTTCACATGCTTGTTAGTGTAGATTGATGACATCCATATCCAAAATTCTTCCCAATATAATGGCCAATGAAGAGGTTTGAGATCCTAACGTCTGTGATTTTCCCCAATCTCGGATTGGACAATTGTAAGATTCAAAAAATTCGTCTCAAGGGTAGTAGATGAGATAAATCGAGGTCCACCTCTGCGGATCAACTCATGAAGTGTTGGGATGCCCATTGATTGAAATTTCTTTGAGAATATGACCAACTCTGCATCAGATGCCATTATTTACTTCTGCTCAGTAAAACTGTGTTTAATTTTGAGCGCTCGCATTCCCAAATCCTTGGGTTTTATATCCTCCAAGGATTGTTAGATTTATTTATCCAAGTGCTCAACTTCTCATTCGAACACGTCAACGTCCACATCATCTTCCTTCACTTTTTCCCGTCGTGAGACTTCGGGTGGGGTTAAAATTTCAGAATTTATTTTGGATGCATGGATTTTGGATGAAGAAGCCACAGGTTCTACCTCTTTTTCTTCTATCTGCATCTATGAATTACTCAGAATAATTTGAGTTACTCGTTTTCTCTTTCCTATAGGTATATGTATTGCTGACTATACAGTACTATCGACAAGTTTTGTAATATTTTTCAACTTTTCCATTTCTGGATTTTTTTCTTGAACATAGGTTGATAATTTGACCTGTTTCTTTAAACCTAAGATAATTCCTAGGGGATCATAATTCCAGACATCGTCTTGTAGAAATCCAAAAGAAAACATTTCTATTTCCAAGGTATCTATTGCATTTTTATTTTTAGAAATCAAAGGGGGGATAGCATATGGATAACTAAATAATGACCCCTTTTTCTTTGAAACAAAGTGTGACTCATTTACCATAATATTTTTTCTAAGTACCTCATATGAAAATAAAAAAATTGAAACATACTTGGTTAATTGAAAAGGTTGTTTTTCGAACCATATAAACAAATCAAAGTATAACTGGGAAATAGGAACCAACTCCCAATAATTTGTTCCTCTATCAATCTTAATGTTATAAATTGTTCTTCTGAAATTCTATTTATCTCTTCCTCTGTTAATTTAACCTTCTTAGGGTATGAAAAAAAATCAGTGTACTACGAATACGAATCAGGGATGTGTTGGGGATAAATTACATTGATCCAGTGGAAAACTTCCTTTTCTTTATTGTTGACATCCGTAGTACTCAGAAGAAGCTTAGTAGATACAAAATATGAAGGATAATTAAAAATGACTAGATGGATGAGACATGAATAGTAATGACAATAACTAAATGGAATAGGAGTAGATAAGTCCACTGTGAGAACTTAGGTCAAATAGTTGGGGAAATTGATAGTTTGGCAATTGGGCTAGAGGGTGACGAGTCATATAGCTAAGAAGACCGGCTCATCCATCTTAGTATCATCTACCAAACCAAATATGATAGAGAGAAGAGAGGTTAAAGTCTAGAATAAGGGTTTCAAAGACTATTTGGGTATAGGAAACAACAACTTCAATGTGGGATCCATTTTTTTTAGAAGAATCTTCAAGAATTCGAGCTTATCACTCTCTTCTCAGGTGATAAATTTATGATCCGACCCTTTGTCAATTATTTCAATTCTCTAGGTAGGAATGCCTAATATTTTAGCAATTATCTCCTTGTTTATCTTCAGAAAAATCTTACGGTTGGATTGGAAAAAGAAGGTTTATTGCTCATGCTCATAATGCTTAGCAAGCAACAGAATTGAGTCTAGGTTGAAATTAATAGGGGGTAAGGTTGCATGCAGGACACTGGAATTCAGAAAAAATATATCACAGTCGGACGCAACAGTAGAGAGGGTTAGAGTCCTTTTAAGGGCAAGGACGTCTGTAAGACAGACTTTTGTGTCTTAAACCCTGACCAAATCATTAACTAGAGCTTTTTTGACTGACAAATCAGATATTATAGTTTTATGGTATTAAATTACCATCCTAGAAAGAATAAGGCGAGCTAGAACTACTTACTGGTTGAACGGTACGAATCCTTCAACATGGGGCTTGATCAACATCTGTTCCTTGCCATGGACGGGCTTCCCTGGAGAACATGCAAAAAGAAAGGTTGAATGAGGGAATACCAGTAGGCTAGCAACATTAAGGTTAAATTTAGGATTATGAGGATAATTAAATGTTGCAGACGGGTGTCAAGCGATCATTGAAAGAGTCATCAATGGAGGAGAGAGGGTCCTACCCATCAGACGAAGGCACACAGTTATACCATGTGCAGGTATGGATGTGACTGTTGTAGATGCGCGACAAATCAATGAATGATATTATATCGGGTTGGAAAGAGGGGTTTAATGGTCATGCAAATTCTAACTTGATGCGGGTTAGTGGTCGCCCGATCAACTTGAAGTCAATGGTCGAGATATGTCTGGCGAGAAGCCTGCCTCTAACTTTCGCGCAAGTCTAGGGGTGACAAGCAATATTAGCCAATAGATCTCACATCAGACGACTAAATATTAGGAAGTGTACTAGGTTTTAAACTCATCAAGGATTTTACATCATGTTAAAGTCACAACTTGAGTAAGGTCGATGGGGTCGTTTGCGTTGTTGATCTCCTATGGGAGAGATTTTCCACTCATATTTGAAAAATTCATAGTGCTCACCTGAATCTTTTTAATTTGAGGGATATATAGTTAATTACTTCATAATTATACCTTAAAATCTCGAAAGGCTCGAGTTTTTTAGCACCTAACACCAGGGAAAATCGGTGAAGGCAGGTAAATGTGGGAGGAATGTGTTACAGTTGTGGGTAGGGCTCTTGTGGAACTCACACCACTTTCTAGTGTCCTCCGTCTTCATGGTGATATTCATTTCTTATGGCTTCAATGGTTTTTCCTGGGTCACTCCACCTTGGCTTTATCATTTGTTCTATGGTTTGGAGGTGTCTTTTCCCTGCTTTGGATTCACAGATCCAAAGTCTCGCTTCTTTGGTTTAAATTTCTACTCGATCCTCACAACATATCGATATTTTGTGCTAAGCAAGCAGATGTTCAAGAACTCCATTTCTACCTATATATATATTTATGCAGGCAACTACAATACTTAAGTGTCAGATGTGACTCAAAATATTTGATACCCAACTTCATCCGTAGGGCATGAAAAATGTTCATGAACTCTAACATGTTTTAGTCTCTTTCATGTCGTAGTGTGGTCCACTTTATGTACTTATATTCATTGCTCTCGATAAGGTAATATTGTTCCTTAAGGACATATCAGAAATAATTCCAAGAGGGTGAGATTAAAAAGAATGAGGGTTCCTTCTCGTCCCTCTACTCACAGTAAGTTTCCCACCGGTCCTTGACATGGGGGACGACTTTGAGGAGTGAAAAAGTAATATTTTTCTTATTGAAAAAATTATGGACCAAAAAATATCCTTCCAACATATTTGACCATATATCTAGGTATCTAGATCTATTTAGCCTTAAAATATGGGAATTACAATGTTAATGTATACCTTAAAGGGGGTGGCGCCTCTGAAGTGATTGCTAGATGAAGATATTTCACCCACTGATACTCGCTGAAGGATCTGGGAAAAAATTTCCATCATCTCCTTCCTTTGTCGCTTGAGGACCTCTTCGAGCAAAATTTTGAAAGGATCTTCTGCTCCCTTTTCTTTCTTTTCTTCCTCTATCAGAGATCGTCAGTGTCAATGAGGTTGATCTTGTTAGGGTTTAACTAGTTCAAGTCCCAACTCCTTATACCCCAACCTTGTTGGGGACATGCATAGAAAACAGAGAAAGATAAAACTGATTTGATACCACTGATATGGATTTATGAAGGAATTAAATGAAATAGAGATACAATGAAACAAAACTTCAATTAATAAATAGCAACTGTTGAAAATTGTTTACATGCAGAAAAAGAAAAAAGAAAAAAAACTAGCTCGAGTGATGGTAGCTTATCTCTGAGAATAGATGTGACAACTACATGTCTTCTGAATTGACTTACAATGAGGCCATGTTGGCCCTTTTATCATGAAGAAACAATGAGAAACCATAAACATACAAAAACCTAACCCTACGAGATGAAGCACCAAAATTTTGTGGGTTCCGATGGGGTTAGTTGGAACATCAACCTCCCAGGGTCATAACGTTGGCAAACGATCTCCGTTTTGCACGCATGAAACCTCAGAAATATCTATCCAAGGGAAAAAATCATCATTTTTTCTACCCCTATTTTCTCGTTTCCAAAAGAAAAAGAGTTTAGGGCCTCAAAATGGCTCTAGAAGTTCAAAAGCTAAAAAACTGCTAAAAGTAGAAAGTATGATAGAAAACAAGAAACTGAAAGGAAACAATGTTGGGGGTCCAAGTGGAATAGGCAGAGGACCACCAATATCCACTTGGATCATTGTGATCTGTCACTATTAGATATTTTTCCTTGCTTGTACAAGTCGTGTCTAGTCCTTTCTTACCGAAGTAATAAACCTTGTTTTGTCATATAATTATTTAGATAGATGAGTTTTCTTTATTTAAGTCCATCCTTTGTTTCGGTAAACCCTTCATAGTTATAATTACTAGCACAAATCTGAAGTATTCATGATCATCCTTCATATTTTCTGTTAATGCGATTACATGTCCAAGAAACTATCCTTAAACTATTATATGACCATAATACTAGATTAATTTTAGAGTATAGGAAAATTGTGCTCTGAAACAATTTGCATGCAACTATTAATAATTTTAAACATATTTCCTTTCTATTCCATGTTTCCTTACTAAATTATTGAATAGTTGTTTGACTTAACCATAGTTATTACTCATTTGTACTCAATTGTTTTTCTATAAGCTTGCATTAAACTTACCATGTTTTCTTCTCTGGTTTTCATTCTACTCATTACTTCCTACTAATATTTGAATACTTTGACTAGAAGGACAGTTCATTTCATTAGATCAATAACATACAATAAACTTCTTTCCTACCTCAGCATTATATCTCCACAGAAAAAGTAAACCTACCTTAATATAGTCTCGTTTTTATTTTAATCTAGAACTTTACTTACTATTGATATATTTTCTATGCGTCAATATAACATAGAGTGTTTTTCATGGAAGTTCTCACATAACATCATAGATATTCAATAACACAATTAAAATTTTCTGACCAAAATAACTTTCAAGGAAAACTAAGGGTGAGAGCATGTTCCTCCCAACCAAGAAGCTACCACCAACAACTCTCCCCAAGCTGAAACTTCTTGCCTTAAGGAATAACAACCTCCTTTGTATTCCTTCGTTTTATTTTTATAATTTCTTCCCAACATATTTTTCCTTTGCACTATCATGCTTTTAGGGTCTGCACCCTTTTAATTACCTAGGTTTTTTTCTTTTTGATTAAGAAAAAGTCTTTCCTTTTTCCTTTAAAGCACACATTTCTCTAGTGGTCTGTTTTTCTCTTTTTTTCTTCCAACCTAGTATTTCTCTCCAGCTAAGTTCTAATTTCTACTTAACATAATATTTCTCTCCCATCATGATATTCTTAAAATGATAGTTTTTTCTTAAGAATTTTAGTAAAAAATTTGGAGAAGTCTACCATGTAGAATTTCACTTAACAATTTTATAGAATAACAAGAAGTCTCTATTACTCATGTGCTCTTTTCCATAGTTTCTAAAAATCAAAACATTTATTCATAACATAAAATTTTATTACATAACCATTCAATTCAAATACTAAGTTCCACAACCATTATGTTTAAACAATGATCACAATAGTCTAAAATTAATCACGTCTTTAAAAAAACAAAACATAAAAGTATCATAGTAATAGCAGATAACAATCAATAATAACTTATAATGGCAAACAATCACAATTAATAATGACGTATCCCTAATAAATATTAATTGTTCATTGTTCATAAATATTATTCATTGTTCATAAATTTAGAAAAATACATTTATAAAATTAATATTTTATTTATTTCCATATACTCGATGATAATCCATGTATATATCAAAAATTTTATGAAAATATGATCAAAAATATACTCAATCCCTTAGGTCATTGAAAGTAACTTGTATACATTTTATGATACAATATTTTATCTTTTGGTTTATAATATTTATTTATAAGATACAATTTTTTTCCAAAAACATATTTATATTAATATAAAAATATATTACTAAGTCAGAAATTAAATGATTAAAAAAATTAATAGAAGTATAAATGTTTTAATCAAACTAAATACAAATAATAATAAAAATACAGAAAATACCAACCAAAAAAAAAAAATACTTATTAAATATTTTAATCTAAACGGAATATAAATAATAATAAAATCACAAAATACCTAAAATGTACAATTCCCTTAGATTAATAAATAGTAGACAAAAAGCATGCACTGCTACTAGCTGATAAACATAAAAGCTCGTGAAAATATATTTTGGTCTAGGACCATGTTTAGATGCATCCAGACAGGTTGACGTTTCAGAGTTGCACTAATAGGCTGTATCTATCGAACCCATATCGAACCCATTCCATAGCAAACTCTCCTCACTTGTTCAAACCCTGCAACCAAGAAAACACATTAAATTGTCAAACGAACTAACAACAACCTTTCTTTAAATTTGGGAAAATCTACAAATATATTTTTCTTGGGTAATATATATATACTCCAGGTAGATTGTAGATTGAGATTAGGTCAGAGAGAGTCTCGAGTCTCAAGAATTATTTATCTAAGATGAGTATGAAGTTTTTACATATACATTTTGTTTATATAAAGTGGAACGAGATATTGAAAACACTTGAAAAAACTTAGCCGAGTAAGTTTACGATAAAATCACTGAAGAGGAACGACCCGAGATACAATATCACCATGTACACTGGGATGTTGTATGATGTCAAAGAGCTTATCATATATGTCATTGCAAGGCCAGGAAGTCTAGGATTCAGCGTCTCTAATAATAATAGAATCTTTTGACTGGAAAAAACAACATCATTATACTCGTCAACGTAGGTGTTACCCATCAAGTTATGCATAGTAATTTAGGAAGGTTAACAACCAAAGGAAGGAATACCAATGATTGCTAGTCTGTGTGCATCTTCTGTGTAAATTATCTTTCACACAGGTATTTCAACGGTAATTTTATATAGACTTAGTGTCTAAAAGCAATAAATGTCTAATACCAGCCTAGATCCATCTTAACTCCAGATCTATCAAGCGTCTAGAGGGATCAAATCTTTCGAGGTGAAAACCTCTTTTTTGAGTGCAAAACTTGAGGAAAGGTTTTCACCTCAAGAGATTTGATCCCTCTCGGCGCTTGATAGATCCGGAGTTAAGATGGATCTAGGCTGGTTTCACTCGTGTGCAACCAAGGAAAATCTATGGATAATATGAGGAACATATGCTTAATTTTATCAATAATATGTAAATACATCTAATATTAACATAACCATTTTAAATATGTTAAATATGTCTGAGATTTATTGAGTCATTTTAATTTTAAATTTGATTAGTTACCTTAGTTTGTTGAGATGATAAATACTGTAAAATAACTTTAATGATGAAATAAAATTTTGAATGCAAAATGACAATGTAATAATATTGAATGATAGAAACTATGAATAATAAGAATGTAGTCAATTACGAATAGTCTTCATTGTGATCGATTTCAAACTATTTTCTTCTACTATTCTTATTTTTACCCATGTTAGTTTTGTCATATTTTCATATTTATTATTTGAAAAGGACAGTTGGAATCGTAAACCATTTAAATATTTAGCTCGAGCTGTTGTAGTAAACATCATACTTTGTCTCTCTTGCTCTGCAATACTAATAGGTTGAATTAATATAACACAAAAATCAATGTACATTGTCAATAATTTTTTGTGCTTACACTGAAATCATTGCAGACACACTATTAATCCAATGACTTTAAAATTAATGTACCATCATACATCCAATTACATCAAATTAGAAATCAACATATACACTGAAATCAATGCAACTAATGCAGGAAATCAAATAATAATAGAAAACAACATCTACACTAAAATCAATGCATCTAATGCAAGTAATGAAATATGATTAGAAATCAACATCTACACTCAAATAAATGAGTCTAGTGCAAGTAGGAAAATAGAATTTAAAGCCAACATTTACACTGAAATCAATGCATCTAGTGCATGCAATCAAATAGGATTAGAAATCACCATCTACACTGAAATAAATGCATTTAGTGCAAGGAATCAAATAGGATTATAAATCATCTACATTTAAATCAATGCATTTAGTTAAATCATCAACATTTAAATCAATGCATTCAGTGCAAGCAATCAAATATAATTATAAATCAACATCTACATTGAAATTAATGCATCTAGTGCAAGCAATCAAATAAGATTAAAAATCACCATCTACACTGAAATCAAGGCATTTAGTGAAAGCAATCAAATAGGATTAGAAATCACCATCTACATTGAAATCAATCCATTTAGTGCAAGCAATCAAATAGGATTAAAAATAATCTACATTGAAATCAATTCATCTAGTGAAAGAAATCAAATATAACCAAAAATCAAAATCTACATTAAAATTAATGCATCGAGTGAAATCAATCAAATAGGATTAGAAATCGTCATCTACACTGAAATTAATGCATTTAGTGCAAGAAATAAAATAGGATTAGAAATTATCTACATTAAAATCAATCCATCTAGTGTAAGTAATCAAATATCATTAGAAATCAACATCTACACCAAAATCAATTCATCTAGTGCAAGAAATAAAATAGGATTAGAAATCACCATCTACACTAAAATCAATGCATCTACTGCAGGAAACCTTCTTCCCTCTCTCCCCCATATATATCTATATATCCATCCATCTCTCCTTCTTTTTCTCTTTATCTCACCCCACCATACACACACACTCTCTCACTCCATATCTATCAATTTCTTTGTCCCTCCCTCTTTCTCTCCATCTATCTTTTTTTCTCTTCACCTTACATCTATATCTATATCTCACTCTATCTCTCTATATCAACTCCAAAACATAAACTCTCTTTCTCCAATCTATCTATCTATCTATCACTCCCTCCTCCTCCTCCTCCTCCTCTCTCTCTCTCTCCCTGTCTCTCTCTCTCTCGCTTCTATCTCTCTTCCTTCCTGCTACCCTTTCTCTGTCTCTCTCCATCTTCTTTATCACTCCCTCTCTCTCTCTCTCCACCTTTCACCCTCTATGTCTTTATTCTTACCTCCCCCTCTCTCCCTCTCCATCTTCATATCTCTTTCCCTACCTCTCTTCACTCTCTCTCTTCCTTTCTCTCCCCCCATCTCTCTCTCTATCTTCACCTTCCAACTTTGTTACCATATGCCTCTCTCTCTCTCCTTCTCTCCCCCCTTCTCTCCATATCTCCTTATTTGTCTCTTTATCTCACCCCAAAACATACACACTCCCTCTTCATCTCTCCCTTGTCACTCCCCCTCTCTCTCCACTACTCACTCTCCATGTATTTATTCTTCCCTCCCTCTCTCCTCATCCAGCTCCATCTCTCAATCCCTCCCTCTCTCCCCCTCCAAATCCATATTTCTATCCCTCCCTCTCTCCTCCTCTCTTTCAAGTCCTCTCTCCTTTCCTTCCTCTCTCTCCCTTTCTCTCCTACCTCCCTTTCTCTTCCCCCATCTCTTTCTCTCTCCATCTCTCAATCCCTCCCTCTCTCCCCCTCCAAATCCATATTTCTATCCCTCCCTCTCTCCTCCTCTCTTTCAAGTCCCCTCCCTTTTCCTTCCTCTCTCTCCCTTTATCTCCTACCTCCCTTTATCTTCCCCCATCTCTATCTCTCTCTCTCCTACAATCCTCTCTTCCCCATCACTATCTTCCTCTCTCTCATCATTCCTCTCTCACCTCCTTATATTTGACCCCCCAGCTCTCTTTCTTTCTCTCTCTCTCTCTTTGTCCTCCAATCCTCTCTCTTCCCCCATCACTCTATCTCACTCTCCAACTATCTTACTATTTCTATCCCTTTATCCTTCTCTCCCCCCTTGTCTCCATCACTCCTCCTTTCTCCTTCTCTCCCCCTTGTCTCCATCACTCCTATGTATCTTTATCCCACCCATAAGCATACACACTCTCTCTCCATCTCTCCCTTGTCACTCCCTCGCTATGTATTTCTTCTTCCTTTCCTCGCTCCACCTCTAGCTCCATCTCTCTATCCCTCCTTTTCTCCTCCACCTCTTATCCTTTCTCTCTCTCCCTTTCTCTCCTACCTCCCTCTCCCTTCCACCTTCTTTCTCTCTCTCTCACTCTCTACCCTCCAATCCTCTCTCCTTCTCCCTCCCTCTCTCCTTATCTCTCTCCCACCTCCATCTTTATGTCTCCCTCTCCCTCTCTTACCCTTCTCTAACTCTCTCACTCTTCTCACTCTCTCTCTCTTCATTCCTCTTCTCCCTTCTCCTTCAATTTATCTCCATATCTCCCTTGTCACTCCCCCTATTTCTCCACCTCTATCATATATCATGATATATTAAAATATATTACAATATAATAAATTTAATATTGTATTAATCTAAACATATTAAATTTAATAATATTAATATTTTAATATTAATGTTAGGGTTAATAATGTTTTTTTTGGCATGGTATTAATAATAATTTGGTCCATGGTATTTGACCCTTATACTTCATATATAATTAAATCTTGATTTCTAATCGTATTTGATATATTTTACTTATTTACCTTACCTCTTTATACCTCTTTTATATTTACTTATTTACCATACCTATTTTATAAATATATTATTTGGCCCATGGTATTTGCCCATGGTATTATTAATAATTTGTCCCATAGGCTTCACCTAAATAAAACCTGTTTTTGAGTTTTTGTAAATATAAAGTGGTTTATTGAGTAAATATAAAAATCGGTTTTATTTATTTACCATACCTCTAGTTTATTTATATTTTTATTTATTTACCATACCTCTTGAGTAATATAAAAAAAGGTTTATTTATTTACCATACGTATGGCTTATTTACCATATTTTATTTATTTACTATATCTCTTTTTTGAGTGTTAGTAAACTCTTTAAAATTTTAAGTTTATATCGTTTAAATTTATTTTTAAGAAATTTTTAATTGTTCATTTATATGTTTATGTAAGCTATTATTCAAGCTGACATTTTTTTTAGCTTCCGACATACTTACACATCGAGGTCATACTGGGGTGTAGAATGCGCCTCTCGGCACAATCACCATTTATAATTGCATTGTTGAAACTATCGATCACCTGTATAAATTCTGAAAGAGAACATAGAAGAAGATCTTGGAACTGCAGTACATTGTATTTTTTACTTCGAACATGTTTCATATAATAATTAAGAGAAAATTCATTAGTTCTCATGCATATTCCAAATAAGGTTTTTTGATATGATCTTGCTGGCATTACACACCAATCATATACTCCAGTTGGCTGTTTGAAATTTTCCAACTTTTTTTTTTCATTCAGATGAAAAAAAACTCTTTTTCATTAGATTAAAAAATACATGAAATAAAGGTCATTCTCATAGAGTTTCCTTAATTTTTCTATACTCGAAACCATATTTCAATCCCAAAAAAAACAAAATTTCACCTATCTTCAGAAAGTATAGGTCTTATAGTAACACAGAGCTTCTGTCAAATAACAAAAAAAAAATCCCCCATATGATTTAATCCAAATAACTGAAATGCTTATTATGTGAAGTTAATGCTGGCAGCATTTATCAGGGTATTCTACACAAAAGGTACAAAGTAAAATTTCCCAAGATCGCTAATGACTCCCTTGGAAAGAAGAAAGGCAATTTGATTTTGTTTATATATGCCCGAAAGTAATAAACTGGAAAGAACTCACTAGATTTTGGATACATCACATCCAATTTGATAGAATAGGAGGATTACACAGAGTATAATCTTTTGCCTAATTAATAATGCTTTTTGCGTTACTATAAACATGTAGAGTCTCCAATCTTAGTTATCTTCCCCATAATGCTATAATTTATATTTTGATATCTGTACCAATGCCCACTCACCAGAAATGATAATATCTGTCAAATTCTAACACAATAAAAACACCACACCCACATTTACATGTGCCATTAAAAAAATACCTGCTGAGAGATCTTCCCATATGTCCTTGAACTTGATCTCTCTTATAAGAACTCTTTGTTTTTCAACCCGATTTCTAAATAATATGCCACCCATTTTATGATAGCTTCTGTGAAATGTGCTACTTTATGTTCACACAAGACAGAATTCCTACCGTGCCAAATGGACCAAATGATATAAAAAGGAAAAGATCTTTGATTCTTTTGGAACTTAAGCAATGTAGGTAAGCATACCTCCAAAGATTGTTTCTCCCAATCCAGTATCCCGTCCCATACCGCCACAGTGAATGGGCATCAGTTTGAAATTCTCCACATATTTCCTCAGAGTTATAAAATTTGGCACATATTAAGGGGAAAATTATTGAACTTGAAATTAAATTTCAAAATGAATTTGTCTAACAATTAGTTTAAGAAAAATATCTACTAACAAGGAAGGGGCCTCTAATTTGAATTTTTCTAGATATTTTCTCAAAGTGAGAACATTTTGCATATAAGTGAAAATTATTGAACTTAAAATTAAATTTTTGAAATAAATTTGTCTAGCAATTTAGTAGTAAACATTTTTCATTATTTTTTAAAAATTTTCAGAGAGAGATTTACATGAGATATAATCATAATATTCAGCGACAACAAAAGCGATATTGGTGCTAGTAAGTATTTATTTTCCTTAGAATTGGGGATCCAAATATGGGGACCTAGGTAGGAGCCTTTATAGTTAATTAGTTATTCATGGAAGGTGTAATATTGGTTATAATTTATTAAATTTGAGTTAAAAAGTACAAGTAATGTTAACTATTTTATTTTAAATTTTCAACAACTTTATAGCTAATTTTAAATCAATATGAACTGTTCATGTTTTCATGTATATTTTTTTGAGGTAAATTATCTATTGTCCATTTATTTTTTCACATAAATAAACTAAATTTATGGAAATCCAATTCTGAAAAAGACACACTTATCAGCATAATTATTTCATTTTCAGAACTAACATTACGAGTTATCTTGTGTGGGTATTTTTAATTTTTAATTATATTTTACTTTTGTGAGGTAAAGACCTAGATAACTAATAAAACTAGAGAAACTATATAAAATAAATGGATGATAATGTCAATAGGAATTAATCCATGATAAACATCAGATAACTAATAAAACTAAGGAAATTATATAAATTAAATGTATAATAACGCCAATAAGAATCAGTCCATAATAAACATAAGAACACTTACTAATTCATGATACATTTCATGTTATGAAAATTTACATGATGATAAAAACCAAATTATAATTTTATTTTAAATTATTCTTAATAATAATTATAAAAAATCAATATATAATTAAACATATGTACATTTAAAGAAACATGGAACAAGATTTTTAACTATGGAGATTTACCTCACTTTTCCATGGTGATTTTGATGTGTAAATAGGCTTTGTTACAATACCATGTACTAATAGAATATTTGATCAATACCACATCTCCAAAAAACCATAATTCACTTCATATGACACTTGTTCATATGACATTTTTTCTAATTATTCAATTTAATTAAAAAGGAAAAAAAACATAACTACTTTGGAAATAAATATCAACCTTTGATTTGTGTATACTACTAAGAATGTTCTATAATATTCTATGGAGCTTAAATCCCCTACCACCGACTTAATAACTATTGATAATTAAATTAAAATTTTGAAAGCTCTATTCCAAAATAAACACCTTTCTCTAGGTAATTATAAAATTGTTTACCTTAAAGCAAAGTACATTAGGAAAAAAAAATTTTAAGTACTTGTGCTCCCTATAAATGGAAAGAAGAAGGAAGGTTATGCAGGGACTTTTATATAGAAGGTTATGTAGTGATTTTAGAGATTATTTGAGTATTGAATTTTATTAATTTTATTTTAATTATGTAATTTATTTTATTAAAATTATAATATTATATATATATATATATATATATATATATATATATGGACAATAAGTTTAAAGTCTTATTATTGGTTTTGTTATTTCATGTAAAAATTTTAAATTAACCTAAGTTTCTCAAAAACAATGAACTACTTATTACTGCAATACCACTTTTCCTGTTTCTTGTACATATAATTCATATAACTACATTTATTCACAAGATAGGGCTAGGTAGTCCAATCTTCTATATACTCTATAGTATATTAGGTTTCCATAACTATCGAGTACTTGTTCAAGTTAGAGTTATGAATTGAAAATGCACAAATAAAATAATTATCTAGTACTTGTTCAAGTTAGAATTATGAATTGAAAATGCACAAATAACATAACTATCTATTACTTGTTCAAATTAAAGTTATGAATTGAAAATGCACAAATAGCAGTATTCAATTGTTAGAGATAAAAGTGGCTGGACAACACTAAAATAATATCTATTAACCAGGAAAATTGTCTTCTACAACAAATTTATTTTTCTTAGTGCATAATTACAGCAAATTCATTTTTCTTAATGCATAATTTATTTTGTTAGGATAAATGTTTTGATTTCCTATTTAATTGTGAAATCTAACCCACATGAATCATCTAAAAAATTTCTTCATTCTTTTCTATTGTTTTCACTATCAATGCAATTTTTAGAAGAAGAAATGAATATAATAAGTACCTTTGCAATTTATGGTGTCCACGCAAGTACATATTTTTGTGCCTCCTTCATTTTGAACGTTGTTGGTCAATGTACCTGTTGTGAGAATTGACGTATTTTCAAGAGTTGACATATTTTCAGTACATTTTTTCCTTTTTTGATGTTTAGTGTCTAACATCTGTGAAATCTGGGCATCTTTATCTGCCAATGTAAGGTTCAAAACCTAAAAAGTTTGTTTTCTGTGACAAAAACACTTTTAACAATCACCATACAACTTTTATGTTTCCTGTACATATAATTCATACATAAACATTAATTTGCTAAAGCCACATTCATTTGTAAGACAGGGGATACGTAGTTTAATCTGCTATACACTCTATGGTGTTATAAGGGTTTCTGTAACTACCCAGTACTTGTTCAAGTCGGAGCCATGGATTGAAAATGCATAGATAGCAATATTGAATTGTCAGAGATGAACGTGGCTGGGCAGCACCATAATAATATCTATTAACTAAAAAGAAACATGTCTTTCCACGACATTTTTTTTTGGTCAGATTGCATAAAACTGTCATGGTACAAATGCAACTCTGTTTTCCAATTTCATTTTGATCATACATCATATAAACAATTTCTTCATTTCGTAGCTCTGTTTTCCAATTTCATTTTGATCATGCATCATATAAACAATTTCTTCATTTTTTTCTATTGTCTTCACTATCACTGGAATTTTTAGAAGAAGAAATTAAAATAACCTTTACCTATGCAACTTTGGTGTCCACATAGGTACATATTTCAGTTCTTTTTTCATTTTGAATGTTGTTGCTCAATGTCTTTGTTATTTGTCACTTGGAAATATACTTGTGAAAATTGACATATTTTAAGGACTTGTTTACTTATTTTGATCTTTGGTATCTAACATCTCTGAAATCTGGAGAGTCTTTGAGCTCCCCCATTACTTTGGAAGTCTGAAAACAGCAAATAATATCTCAATAACTAACTATATATCTACATATTTATCTTGAATTCAGAAAATCAAGAAACACTGTAGCGATACTATCTATATATTTATCTTAAATTCAGAAAATCCAAGGACACCTTAATCATAGAAAATTTACTTAACCATAGAAAATTTAAAAGCTCTCTCTTTAAGTAGCCAAATGCAACCTTAACAAAACTTCTATCCTAAACAATTTGACACCAAATCCTTGATTTATAGATCTGCAAATCAGAGTTCTATACTAATGTTAGAAAACTCTATCACGGAAAAGGAAAGTTAACTCAAACTAGTTATAAAAAATTAGTTGGAAATCTGTTTTAGAACTTGAGTAATTGTGATAGTCAATTAAAGAAATCTAGCTATTAAACATAAGTATTCAACCTGCGAGAACCAATGTTCTTAATTATTCAAAAGTTGGATTTCAAAAATGACACTTAAAAATTTTGATTGTATTATTCATAATCAAACAGGTGCGTTCTTTTGACACTACTAAAAATTTTATTATTTTAAATTCAAATTGTGCAATTATTCAGGGTGCAACCACACTATGGAGTTGTTTAAGGAGGCCGAGGATGACTTAGTGTGCAATCACATTATGGAGTTGTCTAAGGAAGCAGAGGATGGTTAAAAGTAATCGGAATCTGGGCAAAATTCTTTTAAGAAATTTTGTAGTAGTAATGTTTGAATCATGTTTTTGACAATAGAAATAGACTCAACATTATCAAAAATCTCTAAAGCACCCAAAAACTTGAAGTTTAATAGTTATAACTTGAATTTATAAAATCTCTGCTAAATTTTATTAAAATTGAGTTAGAATTTCCATGATTTAAAAAAAAAAACAAATTAATTAAACTACAACCACTTTTATTAGTAATTTTACTTTTACAATCACTTTATTAATGATAATAAAAATGATTTTACTTTTATTAGTGATTTTTAAATTGTTTTATGTATCATTATGTTGTGATAGTTTCCCTCACTAACCCAAGCTCAAGCTCGTGTACCACAGTCAACCTCCATCCCCTGAACTTATTAACAGTATGTATGTAATAAACCTACAATCTCATCACTTTCGGACTTAGGCTTCTGTTTAGAGAATCGAGCTAATATCAATGCAATATAAGTATCAACATAGAGTAGGTGTGGTTTGGTCACTGACAACGGGTGTAATATAACTTAATATTACATATAGATATGGTGTATTACAGAGTGGATGTCATTCGTTTTGACAAGCGATGTAGTATAACTTATATTACACAAGAATTTGGTATATACTTGGTGTGGTTCAATTTTGATAGTTGATGTAATATAATATGATATTACATAACGATGGTATAGGCTTGGGATGGTTTGGTTTTGATAATTGGTCTAATATAAGTTAATATTAGAGACTCGATGTGGATGTAATATACACAAATTATTAGAGACTCGATGTGGATGTAATATACACAAATTACATCCACAGTATAGACAAATTTCAAATCTATTTTCATATTTCTTTTCTTCGTCTTTGTGTTAAATAATCAACTCTACACTAAGTACCGATTTGCAGGAGTTGAGTATAACCGTATTAAACTAATTTCTAGTCCTTACACTTCATGATCTTCAGTTTTTTCAAATTATTTTATCTTTATGCATTAGATTTCTGGACATATGGTGATTGAAGATAATTTGCAGTAATTGAATATAACTTTAATAAACTAATTTCTAGTCTTTACACTGTATGATCTTCACTGTTAGTATAAATTATTTTATCTTTATTCATTATAGTTTTCTATAAAACTTATGGTGATTGAAGTTGGGAATTAAGTGGGGGCACTTATGGTGGATTTGATGCATTGGCTTTAGTGGTTTATAGGGATCACATTTTGTGGTTTGGAATAGTGTAGAAGAAATCAATTACATAGTTGAGTACTATGATGCTAAAGCATTTGTTGTAGGTATTTTACAAGTTTTAATTATGCATTGTTTAAAGCAAGAGTATGTACATAATAACAATATATATGATTTTCGACATTTTCACAAATTTTTTATAGGATGTACTAGACGTGTTAATGCCAGATGTTAGTTCTTCTAAGTTTACGATGATGTTTAATAATGATATTAAACATAATGGAGAATTTTACAAAAAAGTAGTTACTAAAGTCGAAGGAGGGAAAGGCCCAATGGATCCAAATGCTTAATATGCCATGCATCATCTGCATTTACTCCAATTCTCTAATCAAGGTATTGACTATTTATGATTAGAAGTGAATTTGGTCTCCATGGATAAGGAAATCAATTCTTGCCTAATTTTATGAGTTGCATATAAAAAAAAGAGACCATAATGTAAATTGCAATAGTAATTTGGTGCAATAGTTGAAACCAGCTACCCACATCCCTTATCAATGAGGACATCATCACTACTAGTGGCACTTATTTTTATTTGAACTTGCAACACATTTTTTATAAGTTTTATGAAAATTAAAATGGTAATAATATTAATGCTTTATTTTATTTTAATACAGACTAGAAGTGTTGTTATGTAGTTGGTTTGGGTGTTTGACAAAATTAATATAATCTTTGAAAGAAAGTAGGAAAACAAGAAAAAAAGAGATGGTGGTGGGAGGTGTTAATGGGTTGTTGGCATTAATGGGTTGCATAGATGTCTTGTGTTGATCATGGAAGTAAATTTTACTTGTTTCTTGATTGCTCCTTTGTGTAGGATTTATAGAGCTTTGGGTAGATTCATATATACATTGATGACCGAGATTTTATTTAACATGGTCATTTAGTCTGTGTTTATGTCAATTCTTCCCCTTTTTTTGTTGTTGGTATACATCTACAGCTTCAATATTAGTTTCCTTTTGTCTCTTCTTTTTTTGTCCTCTAATGATGTTCAATCTTGGTCTTTGGTCTGAGATAGTAGTCTGTGAGCATTAGACTCTCTATGATGTTTTCCATTGATTTTAAAAGAGAGGCTTTCATGCTATGCTAATTTTAGACTTCCATATTGATTTGGTTTGGTCATTTTTCATTTGGTGTTCTTGGGGTGATGAATTTTTTATGGGATTCGATTGTTGCTACGAATTTTTGAATTGGTGAAAATTTTGGGGCTTCCATTCCTATACTTTAATTGGATCTTGACTTTTTGTTTTTGTTTCTGCCAATTCTTCTTTATTTCTCCATTGTTTGCATGCATTTGGGGCTTCAATATTGATTTTCATTTGGTCTCTATCTATTTTTTGTTCTCTCAATGTTGGCTCTATTCATTGGTTTTGGGTTGTAGTCACATAAGTATCTCACTCTTTCTAAAGTTTTCCCCAAATTGTTAAAGAGAGGTTCTTGTTCTCATATTGACTTTGGTCTTCCACATTGATTTCATGTGTTCTCTATTTTTTTTACATTCTTGAAGGTGTTGTATTTTTATTGGATTGGAATTGGTAAATTAGAAAAGAAATTGGGGCTTCCACATTGCTTTCATTTTTATTAGTTTGGAATTCTTGAGGTAGTTCCCTATTTAATGGGCAAGTTAATTCTTATTGGGAATTGTTGAATTGCATAAATTCCATAATCAATGGTATACATAATTTTGGCTTCTATTTATTTCTCTTTTAAGTTGAAAAGTTATTCCTCATTTTTTTATATAGATGCCTCCATTTTTCCTCTTCATCATTATTTTTCAAGGTGAGCAATTTTGTTTCTAGGAATTTATTCCCTTTTGACCATTCATTGTTACCATCAAAGCATATTATGTTTTCTCTTCTTTCCTCAACTTCCTTTTGTTATATTTAAGTAGGTTGAGGTAGGGTTATCTTATGAATCCCAAAATGGTCTATGATCCTTGCATATGCTTTAATGGTATACTTGTATGTATCCATTTTCTTGGTTTGAATATGACAACCGAATTACATAGCTTCCATAATATTTTCAAGATATTTTAAGAAAAGCTAATGTTTAATGTTTACTTTTAATCCACCCATGTAAGGTTCCAATGGATTTTCTTCACTTATGTTATCCAATCTTGGGTTCAATACTAGAAATGTTAAATTATATTTTTCAATATCATGAGGGTGCTTGATTGTTGTCAACAAAATGAACTAGTCTTGTTCCCAAACATTTCCATATTTTTCTCCTAAGTATCTTGTAAATAAACCCGAAATATAGTGATAATAATGGGGATTCCTTTTAACTTCCCATTAATACCATTGGTAGGATTTTATCTCAAAGTTCAAAGTTTCTATGTAAATCATTTTCTTATCATCCATAATATTGCAATTCAAAATATTGCTTTATTTGTTTCACCCAGGTTTTTCCATCGAATTTCATTGGGAAGTTTCATATCCTAGGGAGACCATCCATAAGTAACTCTACTATAAGAGTTAAATCCACCTGAAAAATGCCTATTATTCAAAATTTGTTCAACATGAATACTACCTTTATTTTCATGAGTCCCTTTAGTCACATTATCAATTTTAGGTGGCCTACCATCTAGGGCTTGTAATTTGTTTTGTCTAATTTTCCACTTGTTCCTTACTTTCATCCATCTTGTGTTCCAATAGTTGTAACTTTTCACTCGACTTCTTTTCCATGTATATTTTAATTGATCCTTGCATTTCTGATAATTCAACCTTTTTTCATCATAGTGTCACCTATTTCCTTAACTTTAATATTTGTATTGGATTCTTAGTGTTGTGTGTCTTCTATTTATTCATGATTCATGGATGAGAACTTTGGATGTTTAATTGGTGAACTAATTCTTCGATATTTCTTTGGATTCACGTGAGAAGATGATAATGCTCATTTTTTCCCTCTTTATCACAATATATAGTGAGCTCACTGAAAGATGTTATTGGGTTTTGAGGAAAAGGGACTATTAAGTGCTATATCTATTTGATATACATGTGGGGTCCAACAATAGTAGCTGTCCCAATATCCCAGGGCATTAACTAAGGAAGCTCAATTATGCCCATATTCATACAACATGACTACCTAGGTACTAGAGATTGATCTTCATGAGTGTTGTTCTCGATGCACAACAACAAGACAACTAATTACCTTACCTAAAGATGGTTTCAAGTATACAAGGTACTTCCTCAAGTATGTGGAAGTGATATTCCTTATATAGATATTATGTAATGTGGTACTACTTGAAGGGGTACCAATATGGGTTAAAGGGGTAACTTCCAACTAGGTGAAAGCATGTATCTAGTTTGTGCATGTATTCTTGCATGTGTAGTTCTTACTAAATGATAAATTACTTTGTTATTTAAATATTTCAAAACAAATATATATAAAAAATTAAAATAATATTGATATCCCTAGAAAATATAATAAGTTCACTAGAAAAATAACTAGTAAAAAACCCCAACTACCATAAGCTATATATCATAATGTTAGACACACACATGGAGAAGACAACGAAAATAGGAAAAAAAATAGAATGAATTTATTATTAGCTATGATACACATTTATACACTTCCATGTGACCCTTGGTCTTCACATACCAAGTGGTCTCTTGGACTCCCTCTGACTGTTTACATTCCACACCAACCCTTAGAGGATTAGGTGTCCAACATTCCCCCCCTAATCCGAAGGGGTATGTATGAGTCCAAGAAGAGATATGTAGTACAAAATGTGAAAAAATGCATGGAAGCACTAGGTTGAATTTTCTCTCTAAAATGTTGGCATAAGGAGGTGGTTTAAGGATAAACACCAACACTAGAATGCTTAGTGCAGTTCCCATAACTCTTCCAAATCTGACACGAATTTGAAGTCTTCTACTAGAGGAAGTGCTCCTAATGATTTGAATAGGGATACATTCAACCTGGAAAAGAGAGGTATGCAACATGCATAAAAATGGAGAACCTCAACCTGAAAAGGGAGGTATCATCCTATGGTGGTTTAAGGATAACCATCGAATCTGGAATGCTTAATGCATTTCTTGGAACTCTTCCAAAACTGGAAAGAAGATGAAATCTTATGCTAGAGGAAGTGTTCCTAATGCTTTGAAGAGGGAGACCTTCAACCTGAAGAGGGAGGTATCAAGCCCACATAGATGGTTTATAGAAGAACAGGAATCAAAAGAGGAAGAGCCACAAACTCTAGTTTTGAGAATATCAGTTCGAGAGAGAAGGTAACCAGAGAGGTATAGTGCATCCACTTTCTATTCAAATTTTTCTTTATCTATTACATATGATGAAGCCATAACTGTCAGGGAGACAGTGGATTCAGAGGATAAAAAAATCTAGAAAGAGGCCATGGTTGATTAAATGACATCTTTGGAGAAAAATGAGGCTTGGGAGCTGGTGGAGTTTCAAGTTGGAAGGAAACCCATTGGCAGCAAATGGGCGTTTAAGAAAAATATGAATGAAGAAGGAAAGGTGGAGAAATAAAAATATCAATTGGTAGAAAAAGGTTATTCCCACATGTTGGGAATTGATTTCAGTGATTTTTTTCTCCTATTGCCAAGTTAGCTTCTATTAGATTACATTTATTTGTTGTTGTTGCATTTGATTTTGAGGTAGGATATATGGATGTGAATACAACATTTCTTTATGGGAATCTACATGAAGCAACATGAAGGCTTTCCGGTGAAGGGTAAAAAAAATTGGTATGCATATTAAAAAATTCTCTATACGGGTTAAAACAGTCACTGAGGATGTGGTATCCTAAATGATACATATATACGGGGACTTGGCTTCACAAGAAGAAAGGAAGATCACTGTGTGTAATTTAAATTAATTGGTGATTGTGTTATTTACTTGGTATTGTATGTGGATTATATGTTGTTGATTGGAAATAAAAAAGAAATTATCCAGGATTTGAATACCCAATTTCCCTCCTAATTCGACATGAAGGACCTTGGTGCTGCAAACTATATTTTGGGAATGGAAATCAAAAGAGATAGGGAAAAGAGGAAGCTTTGGTTAAACCAGAGGAAGTATGTGGAGACAATATTGCAGAGGTTTAATATGTAGGATATCAAATTAGTGAAGGTTCCTATTCCTCTAGGTGTAAAGTTATTTGTTGAATAGTGTCCCAAGACACAAGAAGAGGAAGAGGACATGTCCCATGTTCCATATGCGAGTTCCATTGGTAGCCTGGTGCATGCAATGGTTTGTACTAGACCAGACATTGCACATGCAGTGTGAGTATTGAGTAGGTTTATGTCAAAACTAGGGAAGGAGCATTGGAAATTAGTGAAGCAGGTTTTCAATTATTTGTGTGGCACTAGTGATTATGTTTTATTGTACCAAGGAAGACTAGGATTGGACAGATTTTTGTACATCCATGGCTTTGTTGATGTAGATTGAGCTAGAGATCTAGATCATAGAATATATACAAGTTGGTACATGTTTAACCTATTTGGAGGAACAATTAGTTGGATGAGAAAAAGAGAGTTTGCAGTGGCTCTTTCAACTATAGAGGCTGAATACATGGCAACCACTCATGTAAACATGGAATAAGTTTGGTTTCAAAGATTGTGTTCAAGTATGGGGTTGGTACAGTGAGCTATAAGGATATATTGTGATAGCCAAAGTGAAATTTTCTTGACAAAGAACCTTGCTTATCATTCAAAGACAAAGCACATTGATGTTCAGTATCACTTTGTGAGGGATATGGTTGATGAAAAAAGGGTGTTGCTAGTAAAGGTGGACACTTTGAAGAATGTTGCAGATGCATTGATGAAGCCTGTGAGCACTGCGAAGTTCTCTTGGTGTAGAGAAAAAATGGGTGTTGCAGGGATGGACTAATGACTAAGCTCTCCTGTAACCCCCTATGTGGAAAGAAAACAAGTGGGATAATTTTGGGTGTGTGTTATCTTCTTTCCACAACTAGTCCCACACATTGTACGTTGTGTTAGTTATGCATATCCAATAATAGTTAGGCGGAGCCAAATATTAGGGTAGACCCAAAGATGGTGGCCGAACCTACCCACAGTTTTGTGAATGGGTTTTGCACATGGTTTTGGGCGTGATGATTCTTTTCTCGTGGTATTTTGTAGATCCGTTCAAGGAAACTACAGTTATGTTCTAATGTAGGGTTAATGGATTATGGTTTATTAATATTTTAACATGTCTATATATATATATATATATATTCATTTTTTTTTTATTGAAAGGAATATAATGAAAAATCAATCTGGTAGTTTAGGTTTTGGGATCCAGGGGAAAATATCTGTGTATATTTGTTTTCTGTTCTTGCCATTGTTTATTTTATGTTTGAAGAATTCATTTCTAGGTAACTTTTGTACAGGGTTAAAACCTACATGCATAGTGCAATCATCGCTACATAGCAAACAAGTGGATCCCATAAACCATGTATCCAAGTGGGGAATAAAAGGGACCAAACATGCCCAACAATCAAAATTACATGGTATAGGTCACATACATAATCATCCACATGGCATACAAATATTTGGGACTTACACCCTCTTCTAGTCTTACAGTGGTGTTGTCCATAAAAATGTGTGGTACCTCTTAGAAGGTAACATGGCCCTAAGGCCTTAACAACTTGAAAAAAATAATCTTGGCGGTATTAACTTGCACAATATTTTAAGGGATGGTATGTATTTAATCACTTCTTCTTTTCCACTTAAACTATGGCTTTCATTCTTTGCCCTATGTTCATTTATAATAGGCTTTACAATCCACTGGTGTCTATTGCCCATTCTTTGACCATCATATTGCATTTGTTTCATTAGCTTGGAAGTTATGCCTCTAGTATGTTTTTAAAAATTATTAAAGGGATATCCTAAAATAGATTGAGAAACATCCTTGGAAGGTGAGATTACCATGGTTGTCTTGGTCATGGTGTTGTATTATATAATAGTTATGGAAGGTGATTTTTCTTCCTTGGCATATTAGATAGATACTTATCACTTTTCCAATAACTTCTAGATTAACTGCCAAATCTCCGTATAGCTAAGACATCATCTAAGTGAGCCAAATGATTCTTGTTATCCATTGAGCTATATTCACTTCTCTCCCAATTGCAAGGGTTGAACCGTTTTTTTGTTCCAATCTTCTATAATAGTGGTATGAGAGTTGTAACATTAGACCAATAGTTCCTTTAATAAAGTTCAACAATGTTTTGGTTGTCTAAATGTCCTCTTCCAAGTCTACCATCATCTTTCCAAACTTTTGTATTTTCACCTTCAAGTGTCAATTCTCCTCTTGGATCTACACATTAACATCCATTAGATATTTGAACCTTTATATTTTTAGTGTTTGGCCCATATTATTTTGGTATTTCTCCTCACTTTTTTACCATCTTATTCAAGGACATGGATTAAATTACTTTGATTCCAATGATCCCTCCTCCAAACTTTATAAAAGAGAAAAATCTTCGAAATTTTCAAGTCAATGGATTTTTGGTAATCAACTTGAATCACAATGAAAAAAGGTCTAATTTGGTCATAATAACATGAAACAAACCACTTGTTGGTTGGAAATCCACAAAAACATTATATTAGAGGATATATTTCTTGATGGAAAACAATAAAAGAGATGGAAAAAAAAAATGAATATTGATAAGGAGGGAGTGACATAAATGATTAACAACTCAAAATGAAGAAATTTTCTCAACGTTAGAGGATGAGGAGGATTTGAGCCTATACATGGTGAAGAAAGATTGCCTCTAAGCTAAAACAATCTACAAAAATATTGTTAAGGAGTATGAATACATGAAATATCCAATTCTGAGTATATAGCTCCAATTTATAATAATTCCTAAGAATCAATGAAATCAATACTATAGGGAGTTGAGAAAGCATGTTAAAAAGTTCCTTCTATAAAATTTATCAACACATGAATTATATGTAATGCACAATTTCATAACAAGTTCCTTCATAACGAAATACAACATTCATAATGCTATCATCTACTATTCATATCGTATCTCATTCAATAAAAATGAACCAAGTAATTATTATAATCACTGATTAAACATACTAGTACACTTATTGGTAAGTATTATCAATGGAAATAGTTTAATAGTTATATTATTCATCCAAACACAACAATAAATATGTAATTTTCAACATTGAGTCCAAATACACTAAATAAAATAACAAGTACTTATTTACTAAGAACTACAACTAATACAAGTGAATATATATATAAATAAAAAACAAGGTATCGTTCATTGTTAAATCTTGTAGGAGACTATAAAATCTTGATTCAATGTTATTTCCAAATTATTTGCATCTCTCTTTCATAAAAAAATGTTGCAAACTTGCTCGAATGTTATTGAATCACTAGTGAACAACCTTTCCTAAATTCCTACTCCTTGGGTACTCTTCTTCCCCACATAACCAGAAGATGTGATGGGGCTATAGAAGGAAATGGATGAAACTAGCCAAGTAGAGAGAGCCTAGCCAAGCTCAAGAGGCTTCCAATCTAGAAAAATTCTCTACTCACCAAACTCTCAATAATGCTCAAACTAATCACTCAACATGATTTCCGGCATTAGAAGAATTATCTAGCATTAGGGTGTATACGATGTATTCCTCTTAAATTAGTTCTCTTTTCATAAGACTTTCAATGTTGCCACATGTATTTCCATACAAAATTAGTAATTTCTTAATTTCTAAATTCCTTATTATTTATTCACCTATGTATCATTTTTTTATGAATTTCATTTTCTTATTTTATTTAAAAAGACTATTTTTCCTCACCCATTACAAGTTTCTTAAAATTTCTATTAGTTTTCCCTTGATCCTACTTCACTTTTCCTATTTTGGTGCTCATTAGTTTTTTAAACTTCGGTTAACTATATAGGTGTTATATCATGTCTCTAACTTCCCTTTCTTTTCCTCCAAATTCCAAATTTGGTTGTGATTCCATTTTTATGTCTCCTCCCCTCATGGAGAGTTCTCATGGAAAAATATTTTTAGTTAATTATTTGGTTTATATTAATTTGACGCACAGTCTTCTTTAAATTTTAACCCTTAGTTTAAGTGTATTATTGTTGTCTAACTTAAATGAGATGTCTTTCATATTTTTTTATGTTTATAGAATATTTAATTTGTTTATTCTAAGTCATTCACTTAAGTTCTCACGAGTTTAGTATTAATCAAATACCTTAGATCTTTTTCCCAAATCCCTTAGCATTTTACTTGTTATCACACTCAAAATTTTCAAAATTTGTTTTGATAAGGTCACCATAGGTTTCATGTCGTGTCATGTTGGGTCATGCATTTGATGAAGACTTTATAAAATCATGTTTATCCTAAGTCAAAATCCATTATGAGTCATGTCATGTCAGTCAAATCCATTTTATGTTTTTCACCATGCCTTAAAATCAAGAAATGAGCCACTTGTCTAGTTTTTCACCATTTCGTAGCGAATACAGTGGCAGAACAATAGATTTCGCTACAAAACTACCTGACAATTCAGTAGCAGATCTGTCAGAAATTTAATCGATGACGTATCATTTGCTATTGGTTTTGGGGAAAGGTGAGATCACCTAGTAGGTTATGATAGCTATCAAACATGTGAAATCACAAGTTCTTCTCATCATTCCACTTTCATCCCTCCATTTGTCATTATCCCTCTTATATCTGAATTTCATCTTTTTAAACAAATCACCCAAACTCCTTTCTATCATTAACCCTTCAACCTTTGCATGTATCAGTTATTTGTCATCTTAGAAGATTTTAGCTTTGTGACAAGCAACTTGCTATCCAATTTGTTTCTTTACAGATGTCATATTTTTAAGAAAACAACTTGGTTATAAAGGAAAATATAAAAAAATTTAAAAAATAAACTTTTATTAAATATTTTAATCTAAACCAAATATAAATAATAATAAAATCACAAAATACCTAAAATGTACAATTCCCTTAGATTAATAAATAGTAAAAAAAAAGCATGCACTCATAAACATAAAAGCTTGTGAAAATATATTTTGGGCTAGGACTATGTTTCCTAGAACACATATTTAGATGCATCAAGACAAGTTGAGGTTTCAGAGTTGCACTAATAGGCTGTATCTATCGAACCCATTCCATAGCAAACTCTCCTCGCTTGTTCAAACCCTGCAACCAAGAAAACACATTAAATTGTCAAACGAACTAACGACAACCTTTCTTTAAATTTGGGGAAATCTACAAATATATTTTTCATGGTTAATATATATATATACATACTCCAGGTAGATTGTAGATTGAGATTAGGTCAGAGAGTGTCTCAAGAATTATTTATCTAAGATGAGTATGAAGTTTTTAAATAAGTTTTTACATATACATTCTGTTTATATAAAGTGGAACGAGATATTGAAAACACTTGAAAAAACTTAGCAAAGTAAGTTTACGATAAAATTACTGAAGAGGAACGACCCGAGATACAATATCACCATGTACACTGGGATGTTGTGTTGTATGATGTCAAAGAGCTTATCATATATGTCATTGTAAGGCCAGGAAGTAGGATTCAGCGTCTCTAATAATAATAGAATCTTTTTATTGGAAAAAACAATATCATTATGGTCGTCAACGTAGGTGTTACCCATTAGGAGTTGTTTATTTAGGCAACGAAATAGCCGGGATCGCAGTTTTTTGCTGGAATCCAGGCAACTAAAATTCAAGAAATCAGGTAGTTGGAGTGTTTGGAATCCATTTTTGATAGTGTTTGGAATCCATTTTTTATAGTGAAAATGGATTCAGCACTACCAAAAACCCTTTGAGCACTCAAAATATTAAAATTTAACAACTGTAAACATGATTCTGATAGCCAAAACGTTGCTGAGAAGACTACGGCATCAAGTTATGCATAGTAATTTAAGAAGGTTAACAACCAAAAGAAAGAATACCAATGTTTGCTAGTCTGTGTGCATCCTCGGTGTAAATTCTCTTTCACACAGGAATTTCAACGGTAATTTTATATAGACCCAGTGTCTAAAAGCAATAAATGCCTAACATCACCATTTGTAATTGCATTGTTGAAACTATCGATCACCTGTATAAATTCTGAAAGAGAACATAGAAGAAGATCTTGGAACTGCAGTACATTGTATTTTTTACTTCGAACATGTTTCATATAATAATTAAGAGCAAATTCATTAGTTCTCATGCATATTCCAAATAAGGCTTTTTGATATGATCTTGCTGGCATTACACACCAATCATATTCTCAAGTTGGCTGTTTGAAATTTTCCTATTTTTTTCATTCAGATGAAAAAAAAACTCTTTTTCATTAGATTAAAAAATACATGAAATAAAAGTCATTCTCATAGAGTTTCCTTACTTTTTTATACTTGAAACCATATTTCAATCCAAAAAAACAAAATTTCACCTATCTTCAGAAGTATAGGTTTTATAGTAACACGTAGCTTCTGTCAAGTAACAAAAAAAAATCCCATATGATTTAATCCAAATAACTGAAATGCTTCTTATGTGAAGTTAATGCTGCCAGCATTTATCAGGGTATTCTACACAAAAGTCGCAAAGTAAAATTTCCCAAGATCGCTAATGACTCTCTTGGAAAGAAGATAGGCAATTTGATTTTGTTTATGTATATGCCCGAAAGTAATAAACTGGAAAAAACTCACTAGATTTTGGATACATCACATCCAATTTGATAGAATAGGAGGATTACACAGAGTATAACCTTTTTCCTAATTAATAATGCTTTTTGCGTTGCTATAAACATGTAGAGTCTCTAATCCGAGAATACAAGAACCCCATAATGTTATAATTTATGTTTTGATATTTGTATCAATTCCACCTCACCAGAAATGATAATATCTATTAAGTTCTAACACAATAAAAACACCACACCCACATCTACATGTGTCATTAAAAAAAACCTATTAAAAGATCTTCCATATGTCCTTGAACTTGATCTCTCTTATAAGAACTCTTTTTTTTTCAACTCAATTTCTAAATAATATGTCAGCCATTTTATGATAGCTTCTCTGAAATATACTACTTTATATTCACACAAGACAGAATTCCTTTTCTTTTTTCAGCAAGAAAAATACACTGGTTTATATTAGAGGTACCAGTTCAACTTATAATCCTTCAGCCAAGCTGTAATCTTACATTTACAGTCAATATACTTGACATGTGCTATAATAAGGATAAAACCATAACCTTAGATAAGCCAGTCTAAAAAGACAATTATACATATATTTAGAAGGCAAGGGCTAACTTCTGCAAAACAAAAGATTATCCCCTTCACAATCATTTTCAGCATATATGATGAAAAGTAACAGCATCTTTTCGTGGATCAACATCATTAATGAAAGCAAAAATCCTAGTTCTAGGAAAAGGAATATTGTCTTCAGCAACATAAAAAAACCAATAAAGGAGCCCCAACTCGGCTCACTTCAGCAGAAATTACAAAAAGTAGCAACAGATAAAAATAGTAGCATAAACATAAGTATGTTAAACAGAAAAACCCCCAGTTATGTAAATGGAAAGGCTCCAGATGCTACGCTGCCCTCCAGATTGGTGAACTGGTAAAACATTACTCCAGATCTGACATCAAGTCCTTCCTTTGATAACCGATCAGCCACTATATTCTTTTCTCTGTAGACGTGATGGAAAGAAATTTTCTCAAAGGATTCCTTTAATGTTTTAATTCTCTCCATCCACTGTAGAATGGAATTGACATTAATTGTGACTTTTTGGTTCATGTAATCAATAAGAACTTTTGAATCCCCAATAGTCCACAAACTGTCCAGTAATAATTGCCTGGCGAACCATAAGAGTCCCCACAATGCCATCACTTTTGCTTTCATGTTGGTACCGTTACCACCATTCCAATAAATCTTGTAGTAATAGCCAGGTGAGATGATGAGCCAAGCTCCACAACCACAATTTGACTGTTGTGAGGCCCCATCAAAGAAACCTCCAAGATAGTGGAACTTGAAAGGTAGTGTTCTTTTTGAGAGGTCACCTGGTGTCATATCAATACCCTTCAAATTTTCCCAAGTGCTGAGAATGCGAAAAGTTGTCTGATTGGGTTGACAGGGTCTCCCTTCAAAAAACTTCCTATTTATGGTGCACCATATAAACCAATGAAAGATAATCGGGATTGCTCTCATCTTAACCCCTCTATGTAGCCACCAGTATAAGCAATCCTCCGTATTGAGGTAATCTGGATAATTAATCTTTAAAGACCTGCACACAATATCTAAAGTCTCTAGTGCATATGAACATAAATAAAACAAATGATTATTATTCTCCTCCTCATGTCCGCAAAGTATGCACATACCTGGACCAAGCCACCCTTTTTTCTGCAGATTATTCCATGTTAAGTTCTTATCTTTCCAGACGAGCCATAAAAATATAGTCATATTTATCTGAGCCTTAGTTTTCTAGAAGAATTTAAAACGACATTCATGAACCTGTGGATTCCTATTTTTAATGAGAATGGCATATATGTCACTTACTTTCAGGTCATCATTCACTTTTTTACCTTCCCACTGAAGCCTATCCCCTTTTAGATTCCAACACATTCCTGATTGTGTCAATTTGTATGTAAAATCCACCCAATGCTCCTCCCAAATATTATTGAGCCCCAAGTCACTAAAAATTTTCCAAACTGGAACTCCTCCTCTCCATTCTTTTAAGACTTGTTGCAAGTAGAAAATCCCCATTTGGTTAAGGTGATGAATCAAAAGCGCAGGAGGATGATAAAGATCGTCCATCCCCAGCATCGACCTACAGCCAATCAGAATTTTGGCACCATTGCCAAAAATCCATTTCATGTGCATCCTGAAAGTAGGCCATAACTTGCCAAAGCCCTTCCAGATATTAGATCTACATCTGGGTTCTTTCCACCCATTTGTAACCATATCCTCAACTGATATGCCTGCCAGATACTTCTGCTTTATGATCTCATGCCATATCCCTTTTCCAAAGATGCCCCTCCAAATGGATTTTATGATGAGGGCATGTCCGAAAATGGTCGGTTCGAGGATTCCCCAACCCCTAGTTTCGACAGGATTCATCAAACAGTCCAATCTTGCCAAATGTAGAACTCTTCTATCACGCCCCCCTCCCCAAATGAATTTAGCCATTAATTTCTTGATTTTCTTGATAATAGAAATTGGTAATAAATACAAATGAGCCCAATAGACTGAGAGTTGCTGTAATACAACCCTTACCAGAATCAATCTCCCTCCTCTTGATAGCCATTTAGTAGTCCAATTATTAAGCTTATTTTCATATTTAGAAATCAACCACCTCTAGTCTTCCGCAGTGTAGTTTGTTTCCTTCATTCGGAAGCCAAGATATATCAACCCATTCTTCAGGTTGGTCGAATGGAAGTCAAACAAACCACAAATCTCCCGGACCTGTTCCTCATCCCCCTCATTGCTGTAAATGCACGATTTATCCACACTACCCTGCATCCCTGTAGCCTCACAAAACAGATTAATGGTTCCTTGTATATTAATCCAACATGTCCTTTCCAACAAACCAAAAATAATAATGTCATCAACGAAGAAACTGTGATTTGAACTCATATGTGGACCGATGTTAATGCCATTAAAGCCCACTGTCTCCGCCAATTTATTGATTCTTATACTGAGTGCATCCATAACTAGAATGAATAGGAGTGGGGATAAGGCACACCCCTGCCTTAACCCCCTTTGGTGATGAAAAAAATTCGTTGCCGATCCATTGATAAGAACCGCCATAGAAGTATTGCATATACAGCTCATTATCCAGGCAACAACATTTCGATCCAAGCCAAACCTAAACAGCACCAACCGCAGAAAAACCCAGTCCACACGATCATAGGATTTCTTTAAGTCAATCTTCATAACAACCGCTTTTAGCTTTACAGATTATATAGTGTGGATAGTCTCCTGAGTCGTGGCAACTGCGTCATGGATGTTACGATTTTTCAAGAAACCGAATTGCTGGGGGGTAATAAACCCTGACAACACACCCTTCAATCGTTCTGCAAGCAGTTTAGAAATAATCTTATATATCATGTTGCATAAAGATATCAATCTGAAATCTTCAAAAGAGGGATTCTCTTTCTTTTTGGGAATTAAAACCAGAAAGGTGGAATTGATAGCACCGTTGATCCGGCCGGAGGTCCTAGCTTCTTCAACCATTTCAGTTAGAATAGCAGAGAAATCATCAAAATAGTGTAGAAAAAAATCTGGGGTCCAACCGTCCGGCCCTGGACTTTTATCAGCTGCAAAAGATTTCAATACCTGTTAATCTCATAAGAGGACACCTTCTCCATAATCCGGGAATTATCATCAGCGGTGAACATCACCGGATACTCACCGATCAGCTCCAAATTGTCTTCCGATAATGGAGTTTCCTTCTGTGTATACAATGAACCGAAAAACTCGACTGCCGTCTCTTTGATATCTGCCTTTTTATAGAGAGTCTGACCACCATGTTCTATTTCCCAGATATAATTCGCCTTTCTCCTACCTAAAGCGAACTTGTGAAAAAAATTGAATTCTTATCTCCTTCGGCCAGCCAAGTAACCCGGCTTTTCAAATGCCATAAAGTCTCCTCATTTAGCAGGAAAGTTTTGTACTCTGCTTCAATAATTTTTAGCTTCTCCCAGTAATCATTGTTGTTATTACCATCTGCTACCTCTTTCAGTATCCGAGCACGTTCAGAGATGATGGCCCAAAACCGATCCTTCTCTTTTTTCAATTATCCCCTTTCCCAAGTCCGAACCCGTAACTTCAAGTCCCGCAACATAGTAGACAAGTGTGACATGGCAGAAAGCCCGCCTGTCGGGTATGGTTTTTTATAAAATCCTTTATCAATGAATTAAAACCAGCATCACCCAGCCATCTTCAATTGAATTTGAAGGGATAACCAGGTGACTTTCCTTCAAAATCCCATGATAACGAAATCGGTCTGTGATCCGAAATGAGAAGATCTTCAATTTTTTCCCTGATGCCCATCATACATGGTATGATACCCTCACTGATCACAAATCGATCAATTCTCTTCCCAATAAACTCCATTCCTTGTCTACCATTCAGCCAGGTAGGACTGTTCTCTATCATAGACACATCAGCCAGATCCGAATCCCTAAGGATATCCTTTAATACCACAACAAAAGGGTCAAGTCTACCCTTAACTCCCCACGTTTCATTCGGAAAAAATGCACAGTTGAAGTCACCCGACATAATAGTGTTCCCCAGACTCAAGTACCAACAATCCTCCATTCTCGACCAGAAAGAAAACTTTTCAGCATAGGGCATGTAAATATTTATAATATTTAAATGAGGGCTGAAACCTCTACAATATCCAGAAATGACCATGCCTCCGAAAAATCCATATGGTTTTAAGTCAAATACATTTGGATCCCAAATAGCGACGCAACCACCAGACAAGCCCATAGCATTAGTTGCCACCACTTTCCAGGCTGGAAACATGGATCGTAAGATATCAGTAGAGCGAACAGCCTCCACCATCGTTTCTTGGAATAGAAAAATAGAAGGAAAATTACAAAGAAAAAATGTTTAAGAGCTAAAAACTTGTCATGCCCCCCCCACCCACGCACATTTAATGAAATTATCTTCATATAGGGGGTTCAGGTGCAGGGTTTAAAGCTTTAAGTACCCTGTCAATTTCTTGAGTAACCGGAACATCCCAGTAATCACCCTCCAAGGACGAAACCTGTAAACTACACTCCGACAAAGATTTCAACCGTCGCTTTGATTTACCCCTCCCCCTGCAGATTGTGACATTTGATCTTGATGAGGGGCTAATAGTTATAGTAGGGGAAGGGGATCCATAACACACATTCAATGGAACCAAGCCCGCCTCCAGGTTTGATAACAAGAGCTCAATTTCACTACCGATCAAGTTCCTCGGAGAAGTGAAAACATCCGAGTGATTCGGCAAAATCGAGGCCCAAGGAGAGTCCTCACGACCCCTAAACCCCCCCGACTTACTCTTCTCAGGAAGAATCGACACAAGGCCCGACTTCGGATCCCAGGAAGGCACAACCAACGACCTAGAAGGTAAGGCCGAGCAGTCATCAATAGGTTTGATTCCATTCAGTAAAGTCCCCTCAGAAGAGGGTCCGAGCATCAAGGGTATATCATCGACAGAAGAGGATTGACTAGAGTTAAAAATTGAAAGGGAGGGCCCTAGCGTATTAAAATCGACTCCACATGACTTAGATACAGGTAAATATGACAGGTCTTGACCAGTAACCAGAGACACAGAAAAATTACATGATGTAGGCACAGTCAGAATCTTCTTAGAAACACATGTATCAGTCAGTGGTATGTTATAAGAAGACTTTCCTGCCATAGCCTCCTCAACCGACAGCATAGCATCAGAGTACTCCTGAGTCCCAGCCACCGCGTCCGAACTCGCCCTAGAAACCGGAATCTTCTTCGACAGCTTGTAATCTGCACGCCATTTTTGGCACCGGCGCATCAGATGCCTAGTTTTATGACAAAGATGGCAACGGAAGGGCACTTGCCAGTAATCAATTTTCTGTCGATATTTGACACCATCCCACATGAGATCAATTTCTGTAGGCAATCCTCCCATGAAAGGCACCTCTATCAGAATCCAAGCCACCCACTTATCATAGGCAAAGTGGCCCTTAGGATCGGCAAATCGGCAGCATCCCACACTGTCTCTGATAGCTTTTAGCACCCTAAACTGCCAGAACTGTAATGGCAAGCCGTATAGCTGTGGCCATACCATGTGATTGACCGGCGCGTTCAGCTTCGGATGGAAATTAACATCCCAACGATGAAGAGCCAAAAAGCATCACCCGAGTACCCAAGTCCTACACATAACCACACCAACGTCTTCAGCTTTCTGAAGATGAAAGAAAAACCACCCTTCTTCCAATTTACTGATCTCCATCGAATAACCCAAAAGATCAAACCACTTCTTTAATAACCAGTCCATCATGTTAGTGGAATTTGTTTTCTCAAAACGCCAACGAACCACCACAGCCATGTTAGAAAGACCCGCCACCCTCTCCCATAAAACATCAGCCCCGAAACTCAAAAGTCTGCATTCATTAGACGCCTTGATGGCCTTAGCTCGGCCACCACTCGGCTTATGCTTTGGCACAGTGGGAGGTAATTTGTGACTGTAGCCGGCATCACAATTCTCGCCCACCCCAAGCAGATGAGAATAGCCTTTCGGCGATGTAGCACATACAGAGAGACCAGGTGACAGTGACCAGTGAGCGTCCTCGGCCACCTTGAGGGCATGCAGCATATCACTATCCTTGGGTTCAGAATCCCACTTCATTATGCGGAAAAGAACGCCCCCCAAAGGAGACAGCTCATCCAAAACAAGAAAATACGCCACCTGCCTCCAGATACGCCTCAACCCCAAAGGTGACGTAAACTTCAACAGAAAAAAATCAAGACTGCCAGGTCAGAAAACGATCGCCACATCAGGATGACTGTAGCACCTGCTGCCATGTAGACCAGATCACGGTAAAAAACTCACATCCCATCACCCGGAAAAAATTTCCACTATCATTGGTGATATCGACCTGGTGCTAGCGAGGTAGTAGACTCCCTGCTACAACGTCTAGAAACGTCTCAATCGCGTGCCCACCCTCACAAAGACCGCAGCCGGCAAGCCTTCAAAATAATTACTAGACCATATCAACGTAAAAACCTCACATCCCATCGCCCAGCCGTAAAGTCCATGATCATTGGTCGTACTGACCTGGTACTTGTGTGGTAATAGACTCCCAGCAGCAACGTCTATAAATGTCACAATCACATGCCCACCCTCTCTAAGACCGCAGCCGGCTTGCTTTCAAATTAATTACCATTAACTCCTATCACCCATTATTCACAGCTACACCTCGGACTCTTCACATCAACGTACATAAAAAGGCAGGTAGCATTTACTAACTAAATCACCCCCGCCCCCAATCGTACCCAATATTTCGATCAAATATCGCTCCCACGCTGACACAGAAATTAAAAAGATGATCGGAAAATATTTTGAAAAATTCGGCAGATCGATCCATCCAGAAGGGACTCCGGAAAAGCCGAGCAGAAACAGCCTCAAACTGAAAACCAACGTTCATCTGTCTCAGACATCGCAGCAGCAACAAACACACCCTCTGCAGCGCCACCAATGGTGACAAGCTTTAAACCCGCAATCCTTGCATGGTCTGGAAATGACCACAAAATCCTACCACCTTTTCCAAAAGGTCGACTTAAAAAAATGAAAAAGACCAAAGAGACTGAGTACCTTGCTGAAAACCTTATGTGACAGATTGTTCTCCTACCGTGCCAAATGGAACAAATGATATAAAAAGGAAAAGATATTTGATTCTTTTGGAACTTAAGCAATGTAGGTAAGCATACCTCCAAAGATTGTTTCTCCCAATCCAGTATCCCGTCCCATACCGCCACAGTGAATGGGAATTAGTTTGAAATTCTCCACATATTTCCCCAGAGTTATAACATTTGGCACATATTAAGGTGAAAATTATTGAACTTGAAATTAAATTTCTGAAATGAATTTGTCTAACAATTAGTTTAAGAAAAAATATCTACTAACAAGGAAGGGGCCTCAAGGCTGAAATTCTCCAGATATTTTCCCAAAATGAGAACATTTTGCACAAATTATTGAACTTGAAATTAATTTTTTAAAATTAATTTGTCTAGTAATTTAGTAATAAAATTTTTTCATTATTTTTGTTAAAATGTTCAGAAAGAGATTTGAACAAGATATAATCATAGTATTCAGCCACAACAAAAGCGATATTGGTGCTGGTAAGTATTTATTTTCCTTAGAATTGGGGATCCAAATATGGGGACCTCATTGGGAGCTTTTATAGCTAATTAGTTATTCATGGAAGGCATAATATTTATTATGATTTATTAAATTTGACTTAAAAAGTACAAGTAATGTTAACTATTTTATTTTAAATTTTCAACAACTTTATAGCAAATTTTAAATTAATATGAATTTTTGATGTTTTTATGTATATTTTTTTAGAGGTAAAATATCTATTGTCCATTTATTTTTTCACATAAATAAACTAAATTTATGGAAGTCTAATTCTGGAAAAGATATACTTATCAGCATAATTATTCCATTTTCAAAACTAACATTATGAGTTATCTTGTGTGGGGATTTTTAATTTTTAATTATATATTACTTTTGTGAGGTAAAGACCTAGATAACTAATAAAACTAGAAAAACTATATAAATTAAATAGATGATAATTTCAATAGGAATCAATCCATAATAAGCATCAAACCTAAATAACTAATAAAACTAGGGAAACTATATAAATTAAATGTATAATAAAGCCAATAGAAATCAATCCATAATAAATATAAGAACACTTACTAATTCATGATACATTTCATGTTATGAAGATTTAAATGATGATAAAAACCAAATTATAATTTTATTTTAAATTATTATTAATAATAATTATAAAAAATCAATATATAAGTTAAACATATGTACATTTGAACAAGATTTTTAACTATGGAAATTTACCCCACTTTTCCATGGAGATTTTGATGTGTAAATAGACCTTGTTACAATACCATGTACTGAGAGCATATTTTAGCATATTTTATCAATACCACATCTCCAAAAAACCATAATTCACTTCATATGACACTTGTTCATATGACATTTTTTCTAATTATTCAATTTAATTTAAAAGGAAAAAAAAAAAAAAAACATAACTACTTTGGAAATAAATATCAACTTTTGATTTGTGTATACTACTAAAAATGTTCTATAATATTATGTAGAGGTTAAATCCCTACCATCGACCTAATAACTATTGATAATTAAACTAAAATTTTGAAAGCCCTATTCCAAAATAGACACCCTTGTTTGGGTAAATATAAAATTGTTTACCTTAAAGAAAAGTACATTAGGAAAAATATATTTTAAAGTAGTTGTGCTCCCTATAAATGGAAAGAAGAAAGAAGGTTATACAGGGACTTTTATATGGAAGGTTATATACTGATTTTAGAGATTATTTGAGTATTGAATTTTTATTAATTTTATTTTAATTATATAATTAATATATATATATATATATAAGTTTAAAGTCTTATTATTGGTTTTGTTATTTCATGTAAAATTTTTAAATTAACCTAAGTTTCTCAAAAATAATGAACTACTTATTGCTGCAACATCACTTTTCCTGTTTCTTGTACATATAATTCATATAACCATATTTATTCACAAGATATAGCTAGGTAGTCCAATTTGCTAGATACATTATAGTATATAAGGTTTTCATAATTATTTCATAATTATTTAGTACTTGTTCAAGTTAGAGTTATGAATTGAAAATGCACAAATAACATAACTATTTAATACTTGTTCAAGTTAGAGTTATGAATTGGAAATGTACAAATAACAATATTCAATTGTTAGAGATGAAAGTGGCTGCACAACACTAAAATAATATCTATTAACTAGGAAAATTGTCTTCTACAACAAATTTATTTTTCTTAGTGCATAATTTATTTTGTAAAGATAGATGTTTTGATTTCCTATTTAATTGTGATCTATCTAACCAACATGGATCATCTAAAAAATTTCTTCATTCTTTTCTATTGTTTTCACTATCAATGCAATTTTTAGAAAAAGAAATGAATATAATAAGTAACTTTGCAATTTATGGTGTCCACGCAAGTACATTTTTCAAGTGCCTCCTTCATTTTGAACGTTATTGGTCAATGTATCTGTTGTGAGAATTGACATATTTCAGTACATTTTTTCCTTTTTGATGTTTAGTGTCTAACATCTGTGAAATCTAGGCATCTTTATCTGCCAATGTAAGGTTCAAAACCTAAAGAATTTGTCTTCTGTGACCAAAACACTTTTTACAATCACCACACAACTTTTATGTTTCCTGTACATACAATTCATACATAAACATTAATTTGCTAAAGCCACATTCATTTGTAAGACAGGAGATATGTAGTTTAATCTGCTATACACTCGTGTTAAAAGGGTTTTTGTAACTACCCAGTACTTGTTCCAGTCGGAGCCATGGATTGAAAATGCATAGATAGCAATATTGAATTGTCAGAGATGAAGGTGGCTAGGAAGCACCATAATAATATCTAGTAACTCGAAAGAAACTTGTCTTTCCACAACAATTTTTTTGTCAGATTGCATAAAACTGTCATGGTACAAATATAGCTCTGTTTTCCAATTTCATTTTGATCATGCATCATATAAACAATTTCTTCATTTTTTTATTGTCTTCACTATCACTGGAATTTTTAAAAGAAGAAATTAAAATAACGTTTATCTATTCAGCTTTGGTGTTCACATAGGTACATATTTCAGTTCTTTTTTCATTTTGAATGTTGTTGCTCAATGTCTTTGTTATTTGTCACTTGGAAATATACTTGTAAGAATTGACATATTTTAAGGACTTGTTTACCTATTTTGATCTTTGGTATCTAACATCTCTGAAATCTAGATATTTTTATCTGCCAATACAAAGTTTAAGATCTGGAAAATTTGTTTTCTGCAACTAGTATGTCTCTTTCTAGGTCCTCATTGCTTTGACTTTTATGCCCTAGATGTCTTGGGCATCTTTGTTGTCAACGAGAATGCCTCTTTCTAAATCTTCATTGTTTTGACTTTTGCTTTGACCTTTCTGCCCTAAATGTCTTGGGCATCTTTGTTGTCAATCTTGGTTGTACTTGGTCCTCATGCATTTTGATACTTCAATCCAACCCTTCATGGAAATAAAACGACTTTGCAATCCTCCACTACTTTGGAAGTCTGATGACACCAAATAATATCTCAATAATTAACTATCTATCTACATATTTCTTCTGAATTCAAAAAATCAAAAGACACTAGCCATACCATCTATATATTTATTTTGAATTTAGAAAATCCAAAAACACCTTAATCATAGAAAATTTAGAAGCTCTCTCTTTAAGTAGCCAAATGCAACCTTAACAAAACTTCTATCCTAAACGATTTGACACCAAATCCTTCATTTATAGATCTGCAAATCAGAGTTGTATACTAGTGTAGAAAACTCTATCACGGAAAAGGAAAGCTAACTCAAACTAATTATGCAACCTTAACAAAACTTCTATCCTAAACGATTTGACACCAAATCCTTCATTTATAGATCTGCAAATCAGAGTTGTATACTAGTGTAGAAAACTCTATCACGGAAAAGGAAAGCTAACTCAAACTAATTATAAAAAATGAGTTGGAGATATGTTTTATAACTCGAGTAATTGTGATAGTCAATTAAAGAATCTAGCTATTAAACATAACTATTCAACCTGCAAGAACCAATGTTCTTCATTATTCAAAGGTTAGATTTCAAAAATGACACTTAAAAATTTTGATTGTATTATTTATAATCAAAGAGGCCCGTTCTTTTGACACACTTAAAGATTTTGATTGCATTATTTTAAATTCAAACCGTGCAATTATTCAGTGTGCAACCACACCATGGAGTTGTCTAAGGAGGAGAGGATGGCCTAATGTGTAGTTGTTTAAGGAGGTAGAGGATGGTTAAAAGTAATTGGAATCTGGGTAAAATTGTTTTAAGAAATTTTGCAATAGTAGTGTTTGAATCATGTTTTTATGATAAAAATGAATTCAACATCATCAAAAATCTCTAAAACACCAAAAAACTTGAAATTTAATAGTTATAACTTGGATTTATAAAATCCCTGCCAAATTTTATTAAAATTTGGTTAAAATTTTCATGATTTTCAAAAAAAAATAATTAAACTACAACCACTTTTATTAGTGATTTTACTTTTACAACCACTTTTATTAGTGATTTACTTTTATTAGCGATATTAGTAATTTTTAAATTGTTTTATGTATCATTATGTTGTGATAGTTTCCCTCACAAACCCAAGCTCAAGCTCGTGTACCACAGTCAACCTCCATCCCCTGAACTTATTAATGGTATGTATGTAATAAACCTACTATCTCATCACTTTCAGACTTAGGCTTCTGTTTAGAGAATCGAGCTAATATCAATGCAATAAAAGTATCAACATAGAGTAAGTGTGGTTTGGTCACTGACAACGGGTGTAATATAACTTAATATTACATATAGATATGGTATATTACAGAGTGGATGTCATTTGTTTTGACAAGCAATGTAGTATAACTTATAGTACATAAGAATTTGGTATATACTTGGTGTGGTTCAGTTTTGATAGTTGATGTAATATAATATGATATTACATAACGATGGTATAGGCTTGGGATGGTTTGGTTTTGATAATTGGTGTAATATAAGTTAATATTAGAGACTCGATGTGGATGTAATGTATACAAATTACATCCACAAAGATAGGGTATAAACAAATTTCAAATTTATTTTGATATTTCTTTTTCTTCGTGTTAAATAATCAACTCTACACTAAGTACCGATTTGCAGGAGTTGAGTATAACTGTATTAAACTAATTTCTACTTCTTTCACTTTATGATCTTCAGTTTTTTCAAATTATTCTTCTTTATTCATTAGATTTCTGTACATATGGTGATTGAAGATAATTTGCAGGAGTTGAATATAAATTTATTAAACTAATTTCTAGTCTTTACATTTTATGATCTTCACTATTAGTATAAATTATTTTATCTTTATTCATCATAGTTCTCTACAAAACTCTATGGTGATTGAAGATGGGAATTAAGTGGGGTACTTATGGTGGATTTGATGCATTGGTTTTAGTGGTTTATAGGGTTCACATTTTGTGGTTTGGAATAGTGTAGAAGAAATCAATTAGATAGTAGAGTACTATGATGCTAAAGTATTTGTTGTAGGTATTTTACAGGTTTTAATTATGCATTGTTTAAAGTAAGAGCATGTATATGATAGCAATATATGATTTGCAACATCTTCAAAAAATTTCTATAGGATGTTGCACTAGACGTGTTAATGCCAGATGTTAATTCTTCTAAGTTTACAATGATGTTTAATGATGACATTAAACATAATGGAGAATTTTACAAAGAAGTAGTTAATAAAGTTGGAGGAGGGAAAGGCCCAATGGATCTAAATGCTTAATATGCCATGAATCATCTGCATTTATTCCAATTCTCTAATTGAGGTATTGACTATTTATGATTAGAAGTGAATTTGGTCTCCATGGATCAAGAAATCAATTCTTGCCTAATTTTATAAGTTGCATATATAAAAAAAAACCACAATGTAAATTGCAATAGTAATTTGGTGCAATAGTTGAAACCAACTACTCACATCCCTTATCAATGAGGACATCATCACTACTAGTGGCACTTATTTTTATTTGAACTTGCAACACATTTTTTATAATTTTTATGAAAATTAAAATGGTAATAATATTAATGCTTTATTTTATTTTAATACAGACTAGAAGTGTTGTTATGTAGTTGGTTTGGGAGTTTGACAAAATTAATATAATCTTTGTAAGAAAATAGGAAAACAAGAAAAAAAGAGATGGTGGTGGGAGGTGTTAATGGGTTTTTGGCATTAATGGGTTGCATTGATGTCTTGTGTTGATCATGGAAGTAACTTTTACTTGTTTCTTGATTGCTCCTTTGTGTAGGATTTATAGAGCTTTGGGTAGATTCATATATACATTGATGACCGAGATTTTATTTAACATGGTAATTTAGTCTGTGTTTATGTCAATTCTTCCCCTTTTTTTGTTGTTGGTATACATCTACAGCTTCAATATTAGTTTCCTTTTGTCTCTTCTTTTTTTGTCCTCTAATGATGTTCATTCTTGGTCTTTGGTCTGAGATAGTAGTCTGTGAGCATTAGACTCTCTATGATGTTTTCCATTGATTTTAAAAGAGAGGCTTTCACACTATGCTAATTTTAGACTTCCATATTGATTTGGTTTGGTCATTTTTCATTTGGTGTTCTTGGGGGTGATGCTTTTTGGTGGGATTTGATTGTTGCTAGGAATTTTTGAATTGGTGAAAATTTTGGGGCTTCTATTCCTATGCTTTAAGTGGATCTTGTCTTTTTGTTTTTGTTTGTGCCAATTCTTCTTTATTTTTCCATTGTTTGCATGCATTTGCGGCTTCAATATTGATTTTCATTTGGTCTCTATCTATTTTGTGTTCTCTCAATGTTGGCTCTATTCATTGATTTTGGGATTCAGTCCATAAGTATCTCACTCTTTCTAAAGTTTTCCCCAAATTGTTAAAGAGAGGTTCTTGTTCTCGTATTGACTTTGGTATTCAACATTGATTTCATGTGCTCTCTATTTTTTTTACATTCTTGAAGGTGTTGTATTTTTATTGGATTGGAATTGGTGAATTAGAAAAAGAAATTGGGGCTTCCACATTGCTTTCATTTTTATTAGTCTGGAATTCTTGAGGTAGTTCCCTATTTATTGGGCAAGTTAATTCTTATTGGGAATTGTTGAATTGCATAAATTCCAAAATCAATGGTATACACAATTTTGGCTTCTATTTATTTCTCTTTTAAGTTGAAAATTTATTCCTTGTTTTTTTTATTTAGATGCCTCCATTTTTCCTCTTCATCATTATTATTCAAGGTGAATAATTTTGTTTCTAGGAATTTATTCCCTTTTGACCATTTGTTGTTACCATCAAAGCATATTATGTTTTCTCTTCTTTCCTCAATTTCATTTTGTTATATTTAAGTAGGTTGAGGTAGGGTTGTCTATGAATCCCAAAATGGTCTATGCTCCTTGCATATGCTTTAATGTATACTTGTATGTATCCTTTTTCTTGGCTTGAATATGACAACAGAATTACATAGCTTCCATAATATTTTCAAGATATTTTAAGAAAAACTAATGTTTAATGTTTACTTTTAATCTACCATTTTAAGGTTCCAATGAATTTTCATCACTTATGTTATCCACTCTTGGGTTCAATACTAGAAATGTTAAATTATATTCTTCAATGTCATGAGAGTGCTTGATTGTTGTCAACAAAATGAACTATTCTTGTTCCCAAACATTTCTATATTTTTCTCCTAAGTCTCTTGTAAATAAACCCGAAATATAGTGATAATAATGGGGATTCCTTTTAACTTCCCATTAATAACATTTGTAGGATTTTATCTCAAAGTTCAAAGTTTCTATGTAAATCATTTTCTTATCATCCATAATATTGCAATTCAAAATATTGCTTTATTTGGTTCACCCAGGTTTTTCCATCAAATTTCATTGGGAAGTTTCATATTCTAGGGAGACCATCCATAAGTAACTCTACTATAAGAGTTAAATCCACCTGAAAAATGATTATTATTCGAAATTTGTTCAACATGAATACCATCTTATTTTCATGACTCCCTTTAGTCACATTATCAATTTTAGGTGGCCTACCATCTAGGGCTTGTAATTTGTTTTGTCTAATTTTCCACTTGTTCCTTACTTTCATCCATCTTGTGTTCCAATAGTTGTAACTTTTCACTCGCCTTCTTTTCCATGTATCTTTTAATTGATCCTTGCATTTCTGATAATTTAACCTCTTATTATCATAGTGTTACCTATTTCCTTAACTTTAATATTTGTAATGGATTCTTAGTGTTGTGTGTCTTCTATTTATTCATGATTCATGGATGAGAACTTTGGATGTTTAATTGGTGAACTAATTCTTGGATATTTCTTTAGATCCGTGTGAGAAGATGATAATGCTCATTTTTTTCCTCTTTATAACAATCTATGGTGAGCTGACTGGAAGACATTATTGGGTTTTGAGGAAAAGGGATTGTTAAGTGCTATATCTATTTGATATACATGTGGGGTCCAACAATAGTAGTTGTCCCAATATCCTAGGGAACTAACTAAGGAAGCTAAATTATGCCCATATTCATACGACATGACTACCTAGGTACTAGAGATTGATCTTCATGAGTGTTTTTCTCGATGCACAACAGCCAGACAACTAATTACCTTATCTAAAGATGGTTTCAAGTACACAAGGTACTTCCTCAAGTATGTGGAAGTGATATTCCTTATATAGATATTATGTAATTTGGTACTACTTGAAGGGGTACCAATATGGGTTAAAGGGGTAACTTCCAACTAGGTGAAAGCATGTATCTAGTTTGTGCATGTATTCTTGCATGTGTAGTTCTTACTAAATGATAAATTACTTTGTTATTTAAATATTCCAAAAAATATATATATAAAAAAATTAAAATAATATTGATATCCCTAGAAAATATGATAAGTTCACTAGAAAAATAACTAGTAAAAAACCCCAACTTCCATAAGCTATACATCATAATGTTAGACACACACATGGAGAAGACAACCAAAATAGGAAAAAAAATTGAATGAATTTATTATTAGATATGATACACTTTTATACACTTCCATGTGACCCTTGGTCTTCACACACCAAGTGGTCTCTTGGAATCCCTCTGACTGTTTACATTTCACACCAACCCTTAGAGGATTAGGTGTCCAACATTCCTCCCCTAATCCGAAGGGGTATGTATGAGTCCAAGAAGAGATATGTAATACAAAATGTGAAAAAATGCATGGAAGCACTAGGCTTAATGTTCTCTCTGAAATGTTGGCATAAGGAGGTGGTTTAAGGATAAACACCAACACTAGAATGCTTAGTGCAATTCCCAAAACTCTTCCAAATCTGACACGAATTTGAATTATTCTGCTAGAGGAAGTGCTCCTAATGCTTTGAAGAGGGATACATTCAAATTGGAAAAGGGAGGTTGGAAACATGCATAAAAAGGGATAACCTTGACCTAAAAAGGGAGGTATCATCCTATGGTGGTTTAAGGATAACCACCAACTCTGGAATTCTTAATGCAATTCCTGGAACTCTTCCAAAACCGGAAAGAAGATGAATTCTTCTGCTAGAGGAAGTGTTCCTAATGCTTTGAAGAGGGATACCTTCAACCTGAAGAGGGAGGTATCAAGCCTGCATAGATGGTTTATAGAATAATGGGAATCAAAAGAGGAAGAGCCACAAACTCTAGTTTTGAGAAGATTAGTTCGAGAGAGAAGGTAACCAGAGAGGTATAGTGCATTCACTTTCTATTCAAATTTTTCTTTATCTATTACTTATGATGATCCCATAATTATCAGGGAGACAGTGGATTCAGAGGATATAAAAATCTATAAAGAGGCCATGGTTGATGAAATGACATCTTTGGAGAAAAATGAGGCTTGGGATCCGGTGGAGTTTTAAGTTGGAAGGAAACCCATTTGCAGCAAATGGGCATTTAAGAAGAAGATGAATGAAGAAGGAAAGGTGGAGAAATACAAATATCGATTGGTAGAAAAAGGTTATTCCCACATGTCGGGAATTGATTTCAGTGATTTTTTTCTCCTATTGCCAAGTTAGCTTCTATTAGATTACATTTATTTGTTGTTGTTTCATTTGTTTTTGAGGTAGGATAGATGGATGTGAATACAACATTTCTTCACAGGAATCTACATGACGCAACATGAAGGCTTTTCGGTGAAGGGTAAAAAAAAATGGGTATGCATATTAAAAAAGTCTCTATATGGGTTAAAACAGTCACCAAGGATGTGGTATCATAAATGATACATATATACGGGGACTTTACTTCACAAGATGAAAGGCAGATCACTGTGTGTATTTTAAATGAATTGGTGATTGCGTTATTTATTTGGTCTTGTATGTGGATGATATGTTGTTGATTGGAAATGAAAAAGAAATTATCCAGGATTTGAATACCCAATTGTCCTCCTAATTCGACATGAGGGACCTTGGTGCTGCAAACTATATTTTGGGAATGGAAATCAAAAGAGATCGAGAAAAGAGGAAGCTTTGGTTAAAACAGATTAATTATGTCGAGACAATATTACAGAGGCTTAATATGCAGGATATTAAATTAGTGAAGGTTCCTATTCCTCTAGGTGTAAATTTATTTGTTGAATAGTGTACCAAGACACAAGAAGAGGAAGAGGACATGTCCCATGTTCCATATGAGAGTTCCGTTGGTAGCCTGGTGTATGCAATGGTTTGTACTAGACCAGACATTGCACATGCAGTGTGAGTATTGAGTAGGTTTATGTCAAAACCAGGGAAGGAACATTGTAAAGTAGTAAAGCGGGTTTTCAGGTATTTGTGTGGCACTAGTGATTATGGTTTGTTGTACCAAGGAAGACTAGGATTGGACAAAGTTTTGTACATCCATGGCTTTGTTGATGCAGATTGGGATGGAGATCTAGATCATAAAATATATACAAGTTGGTACATGTTTAACCTATTTGGAGGAAAAATCAATTGGATGAGCAAAAGAGAGTTTGTAGTGGCTCTTTCAACTATAGAGATTGAATACATGGAAACCACTCATGTAAACATGGAATAAGTTTGGTTTCAAAGATTGTGTTCAAGTATGGGATTGGTATAGTGAGCTACAAGGATATATTGTGATAGCCAAAGTGGATTTTTCTTGACAAAGAACGGTGCTTATCATTTAAATACAAAGCACATTGATGTTCAATATCACTTTGTGAGGGATAGGGTTAATGAAAAAAGGGTGTTGCTAGTAAAGGTGGACACTTTGAAGAATGTTGCAGATGCATTAACGAAGCTTGTGAGCACTGAGAAGTTTTCTTTGTGTAGAGAAACAATGGGTATTGCAGGGATGGACTAATGACTAAGCTCTATTGTAACCCCCTATGTGGAAAGAAAACAAGTGGGATAATGTTGGGTGTGTGTTATCTTCTTTCCACGACTAGTCCCACACATTATACATTGCATCAGTTATGCATATCCAATAATCATTAGGCAGACCCAAATATGGGGGCAGACCCAAAGATGGTGGCCGAACCTACCCATGGTTTTGTGTATGGTTTTTGCACATGGTTTTGGGTATGATGATTTTTTTCTCGTGGTATTTTTTAGATCCATTCAAGGAAACTACGGTTATGTTCTAATCCAGGGTTAATGGATTGGGGTTTATGAATATTCCATCATGTCTATATATATATATATATATATATATATTGAAAGGAATATAATGAAAAATCAATATGGTAGTTTAGGTTTTCGGATCCAGGGGAAAATATCTGTGTATATTTGTTTTCTGTTCTTGCCATTGTTTATTTTATGGTTGAAGAATTCATTTGCAGGTAAATTTTGTACAGGTTTAAAACCTACATGCATAGTGCAATCATCGCTACATAGAAAAAAAGTGGCTCCCATAAACCATGTATCCAAGTGGGGAATAAAAGGGACCAAACATTCCCAACCATCAAAATTACATAGTATAGGTCACCTACATAATCATCCACATGGCCTACAAATATTTGGGACTTAAACCCTCTTCTAGTATTACAGTGGCGTTGTCCATAAAAATGTATGGTACCTCTTAGAAGGTAACATGGCCCTAAGGCCCTAACAACTTGAAAAAAATAATCTTGGTGGTATTCACTTGCACAATATTTTAAGGGATGGCATTTAATTAATCACTTCTTCTTTTCCACTTAAACTATGGCTTTCATTCTTGACCCTGTGTTCATATATAACAGGCTTTACAATCCCTTGGCATCTATTGCCCATTCTTTGACCATCATATTGCATTTGTTTCATTAGCTTGCAAGTTATGCCTCTAGTATGTTTTTAAAAATTATTAAAGGGATATCCTAAAATAGATTGAGAAACATCCTTGGAAGGTGAGATTACCATGGTTGTCTTGGTCATGGTGTTGTATTCTATAATAGTTATGGAAGGTGATTTTTCTTCCTTGACATATTAGATAGCTACTTATCACTTTTCCAATAACTTCCATTCACTTCCAAATCTTGGTATATCTAAGACATCATCTAAGTGAGCCAAATTATTCTTGTTATCCATTGAGTTATATTCACTTCTCTCCCAATTGCAAGGGTTGAACCATTTTGTTGTTCCAATCTTCTATAATAGTGGTTTGAGAGTTGTAACATTAGACCAATCGTTCCTTTAATAAATTTCAACAATGTTTTGGTTGTCTAAAGGTCCTCTTCCAAGTCTACCATCATCTTTCCAAACTTTTGTATTTTCACCTTCAAGTGTCAATTCTCCTCTTGGATCTACACATTAACATCCATTAGATATTTGAACCTTTATATTTTTAGTTCTTGACCCATATTATTTTGGTATTTACCCTCATATTTTTACCATCTTATTCAAGGACATGGATTAAATTACTTTGATTCCAATGATCCCTCCAAACTTTATAAAAGAGAAAAATCTTCGAAATTTTTAAGTCAATGGTTTTTTGGTAATCAACTCGAATCACAATGAAAAAAGGTCTAATTTTGGTCATAATAACATGAAATAAACCACTTGTTGGTTGGAAGTCCACAAAAACATTATATTAGAGGATATATTTCTTGATGGAAAAAAATAAAAGAGATGGAAAAAAAATGAATATTGATGAGAAGGAGGGAGTGACATAAATGATTAACAACTCAAAATGTACAAATTTTCTAAAGGTTAGAGAATGAGGAGGATTTGAGCCTATACATGGTGAAGAAAGATTGCCTCTAAGCTAAAACAATCTACAAAAATATTGTTAAGGAGTATTAATACATGAAATCTCCAATTCTGAGTATATAGCTCCAATTTGTAATAATTCCTAAGAATCAATGAAATCAATACTATAGGGAGTTGAGAAAGCATGTTAAAAAGTTCCTTCTATAAAATTTATCAACACATGAATTATATGTAATGCACAATTTCATAACAAGTTCCTTCATAAGGAAATACAACATTCATAATGATATCATCTACTATTCATATCATAGCTCATTCAACACAAAGGGACCAAGTAATTATTATAATCACCGATTAAACATACTAGTACACTTATTCATAAGTATTATCAATGGAAATAGTTTAATAGTTATATTATTCATCCAAAGACAATAATAAATATGTAGGTTTCAACATTGAGTCCAAATACACTAAATAAAATAACAATTACTTATTTACTAGGAACTACAACTAATACAAGTGAATATATATAAATAAAATATAAGGTATCATTCATTGTTAAATATTGTAGGAGACTATAAACTCTTGATTCAATATTATTTCCAAATCATTTGCATCTCGCTTTCAATATAAAATGTTGCAAACTTGCTCGAATGTCATTGAATCACCAGTGAACAACCTTTCCTACTCCTTGGGTACTCTTCTTCCCCACATAACCAAAATATGTGATGGGGCTATAGAAGAAAATGGATGAAACTAGTCCAGGAGAGAGAGCCTAGCCAAGCTCAAGAGGCTTCCAATCTAGAAAAATTCTCTACTCACCAAACTCTAAATTATTCAAACTAATCACTCAACATAATTTCTGGCATTAGAAGAATTATCTAGCATTAGGGTGTATAATATGTATTCCTCTTAAATTAGTTCTCTTTTCATAAGACTTACAATGTTGTCGCATGTATTTCCATGCAAAATTAATAATTTCTTAATTTCTAAATTCCTTATCATTTATTCACATATGTATCATTTTTTTATGAATTTCATTTTCTTATTTCATTTAAAAAGACTATTTTTCCTCACCCATTACAAGTTTCTTAAAATTTCTATTAGTTTTCCCTTGATTCTACTTCACTTTTCCTATTTTGGTGCTCATTAGTTTCTTTTAACTTCAGTTAACTATATAAGTGTTATATCATGTCTCTAACTTCCCTTTCTTTTCCTCCAAATTTAAAATTTTGGTTGTGATTCCATTTTTATGTCTCCTCCCCTCATGGAGAGTTCTCATGGAAAAATATTTTTAGTTAATTATTTGGTTTATATTAATTTGAGGCACATTCCTTCTTTAAATTTTACACTTAGTTTAAGTGTATTATTTTTGTCTAAATTAAATGAGATGTCTTTCATATTTTTTTATGTTTGTAGAATATTTAATTTGTTTATTCTAAGTCATTCACTTAAGTTCTCTCCAGTTTAGTATTAACCAAATACCTTAGTTATTTTTCCCAAATCCCTTAACATTTTACTTGTTTTCACACTCAAAATTTTCAAAATTTGTTTTGATAAGGTCACCATAGGTTTCATGTTGTGTCATGTTGGGTCATGCATTTGATGAAGAATTTATAAAATCAAGTTTATCCTAAGTCAAAATCCATTATGAGTCATGTCATGTCAGTCAAATCCATTTTATGTTATTTATTTTTCACACCCATGCCTTAAAATCAAGAAATGAGCCACTTGTCTAGTTTTTCACCATTTCGTAGCGAATACAGTGGCAGAACAACGGATTTTTCTACGAAACTACCTGACAATTCAGTAGCAGATTTGTCAGAAATTTAATCGATGACGTATCATTTGCTATTGGTTTTTGGGAAAGGTGAGATCACCTAGTAGGTTATGATAGTTATCAAACATGTGAAATCACAAGTGCTTTTCATCATTCCACTTTCATCCCTCCATTTGTCATTATCCCTCTTATATCTAAATTTCATCTTTTTAAACAAATCACCCAAGATCCTCTCTATCATTAGCCCTTCAACCTTTGCATGTATCAGTCATTTATCACCTTAGAAGATTTTAGCTTTGTGGCAAGCAACTTTTTGTCCAATTTGTTTCTTTACAGGTGTCACATTTTTAAGAAGGTGGCTTGGTTATAAAGGGAGATGGCCATGAAGAAGAAAGCATACAAAGGAGGATCTTTCCTTAAATAGGAGCCCATGGACCTTAATTTATTCATGGAGGACCCTATCTTTGCTGAAGCATTCACCAATTCATGGTTGCTTGAATTTCTACTGGAGATACAAGGGGATTTGCTGCGTTTTTTGGAATGTGTGAGCAGTCAACTTCAAGAGAATATTTTGGGTGAAAACAGATGAATTATGCAATAATGAGAGAGGTTATTGTCGAGAAAAAAATAAGGACCAATAACTACTTTCACTTTTCTCACAAATGCTACCAATTTGGAGATTCGAATATGTCTTTGGGACTTATTTTTAGAATTCAGAATTTTCTTGTTTTATACATGTTTTTCTAATGCAAACTTGGGACAACTGGAGATGGGTTTCAAAAAAACAAGAGAGGTTTTTCTTCAGCACAAACTTATTTACAAAAATATTGTAGGAGATTGTAAACTCTTGATTCAATATTATTTCCAAATTATTTGCATCATGCTTTCATTACAAAATGTTGCAAACTTGCTCGAATGTCATTGAATCACCAGTGAACAACCTTTCATACTCCTTGGGTATTCTCCTTCCCCACATAACCAGAATATGTGATGGGGCTATAGAAGAAAATGGATGAAACTAGCCCAATAGAGAGAGCCTAGCCAAGCTCAAGAGGCTTCCAATCTAGAAAAATTCTCTACTCACCAAACTCTCAATTATGCTCAAACTAATCACTCAACATAATTTCCAGCATTAGAAGAATTATCTAGCATTAGGTTGTATAATATGTATTCCTCTTAAATTAGTTCTCTTTTCATAAGACTTACAATGTTGTCGTATGTATTTCCATGCAAAATTAATAATTTCTTAATTTCTAAATTCCTTATCATTTATTCAGCTATGTATCATTTTTTTATGAATTTCATTTTCTTATTTCATTTAAAAAGACTAATTTTCCTCACCCATTACAAGTTTCTTAAAATTTCTATTAGTGTTCCCTTAATCCTACTTCACTTTTCCTATTTTGGTGCTTATTAGTTTTTTTTTAACTTCAGTTAACTATATAAGTGTTATATCATGTCTCTAACTTCCCTTTCTTTTCCTCCAAATTTCAAATTTTGGTTGTGATTCCATTTTTATGTCTCCTTCCCTCATGGAGAGTTCTCATGGAAATTTTTTTTTAGTTAATTATTTGGTTTATATTAATTTGAGGCACATTCCTTCTTTAAATTTTAACACTTAGTTTAAGTGTATTATTTTTTTCCAACTTAAATGAGATGTCTTTCATATTTTTTTATGTTTGTAGAGTATTTAATTTGTTTATTCTAAGTCATTCGCTTAAGTTCTCTCGAGTTTAGTATTAACCAAATACCTTAGTTCTTTTTCCCAAATCCCTTAGCATTTTACTTGTTATCACACTCAAAATTTTCAAAATTTGTTTTGATAAGGTCACCATAGGTTTCATCTTGTGTCATGTTGGGTCATGCATTTGATGAAGAATTTATAAAATCAAGTTTATCCTAAGTCAAAATCCATTATGAGTCATATCATGTCAGTCAAATCCATTTTATGTTATTTAGTTTTCACACCCATGCCTTAAAATCAAGAAATGAGCCACTTGTCTAGTTTTTCACCATTTTGTAGTGAATACAGTGGCAGAACAATGGATTTTGCTACGAAACTACCTGACAATTCAGTAGTAGATTTGTCAGAAATTTAATCGATGACGTATCATTTGCTATTGGTTTTTGGGAAAGGTGAGATCACCTAGTAGGTTATGATAGTTATCAAACATGTGAAATCACAAGTGCTTGTCATCATTCCACTTTCATCCCTCCATTTTTCATTATCCCTCTTAAATCTAAATTTCATATTTTTAAACAAATCACCCAAGATCCTCTCTGTTATTAGCCCTTCAACCTTTGCATGTATCGGTCATTTATCACCTTAGAATATTTTAGCTTTGTGGCAAGCAAATTTTTTTCCAATTTGTTTCTTTACAGGTGTCACATTTTTAAGAAGGTAGCTTGGTTATAAAGGGAGATGGCCATGAAGAAGAAAGCATACAAAGAAGGCTTTTTCCTTAAATAGGAGCCCATGGACCTTAAGTTATTCATGGAGGACCCTATCTTTGCTGAAGCATTCACCAATTTAGGTTTTCTTGAATTTCTACTGGAGCTACAAGGGGATTTGCTGCGTTTTTTGGAATGTGTGAGAAGTCAACTTCAAGAGAATATTTTAGGTGAACACAGATGAATTATGCAATAACGAGAGAGGTTATTGTCGAGATAAAAACAAGGACCAATAACTACTTTCACTTTTCTCACAGGTGCTACCAATTTGGAGATTCGAATATGTCTTTGGGACTTATTTTTAGAATTCAGAATTTTCTTTTTTTATACATGTTTTTATAATGCATATTTGGGACAACTAGAGATGGGTTTCAGAAAACCAAGAGGTTTTTCTTCAACACAAACTTATTTACAAAAACCTCCTCCGGTTTTTCAAATTCTATCAATTATTTGGAGATATTAGCTCATTTATGAACCCTCTTTTTCAGAAAAAACAGAAAATTCTGAGTTTTTTGCAAACTAGGCAGTTTCATAGAGAACTCCATGCTTGAGGGCCGAATTTTGCTACGAAAATTCTGTAGGATGTGTTTTAATTAAAAATCAGTTTTGATGAAGATCCGAGGGTAATTGATGGTATTTAGCTCATGTGACCTAAAAAACATATCTTGATCAACAGAGAAGGTGGAAAAGGAGGTTGAATGGCGAAATAAACATGCTACCAAACTACGCTACGAAACTACCCATTGCACTCTATTTTTTGCAACAAGGTACTTTTAGTTGTATTTTGATGTTTTGAAAGTGTATTAAAGAGCATCCAACCACGTCGATTAGTCAAAGATTATCAGTGAATATTTTGTTGGTCAAAACACTCAGCAAAGAAGGTGATTATGCTTCCAACTCATCAATTCTAGACACATCATCAACTATGACAACACATCCCCAAAATCCGAGGATCAGACCCTTAATTTCATTTTTGTTGTTTTATTATTTGGTTATGGATATTTCCACCTCACTCAAAGTGGTTATGTTTGATATGTTTCATCATGAATATATTATCTAAAAGTTGTTAGTGAAATAAATAGGTTGCAGAGTCCTAGTAGGTCTCTAAGTCCTAAAGTTAGTAGCTATCAGTTTTGTTTCCTTGTAATATGATTTTGGTTAGATTAGGTGTCAAGAGAAGCATTCGAAGGCTCAACCTTGTTTAGAGGATCAATGTAAGGATGCCTAAGCTATTAGTAGGAAAATGATTGAAGGAGAACGGGGTGGGGAGATGATTACTTGACACTACCACTATTTTAATTTTTTAATATCAGTAATATACAGTTGCAACAGCCTATTTCAAACCTGAGATTATTCTCTGTATTATTATGTATGTTTTTTCTATCATTATTTTACTTTGTCTCCAGTATTCTAGTTGTATAATCACTTGGAATTAATTATTACATGCTCCAACTTCTTGTATACACCTAGTCTGTTATAAATGTCATGTTTTATTAGTTTTCTTATGTATAATCACTTGCAAATTCATGGTGACATGCTCAAAATTCCTATATACATATAGCTTCTTGTTTTTTCCTTCATATGTGGTTTGATAAGAATACAATTGCCTCAGCTTCCATGAGATAAGTTGACTTGTGACTGAGTTTTCATATTGACTTGTAACATTATTAAAGTACCAAATCACTAATTATAGTTTACATGTAGATTTTAAGTTATTTAGAAATTTTATTTAAGTTCTATTTTTTTTTTCATTTTCATGATACCGGGGATTTGAATTCATCTATGTCCTTATAGAATTAATTTACAAAATTCTAAGGGTAATACAATGATTTCCATTCAAGTACTTGTGATTATTTAAGGGAAATATTAATACAACAATGGAGATAATGGTTAACTCTAGGGTAGTTATTATTGAGAGACAAATGGTGACTGAGGATTAAGGTGTCCACCATAATTTAAGAACCTTAGTTATAACTTACGAGTGACTAAATATTTGGTCCAACCCTCACTACATCATGAAACTTCAAGATGAAATTTCCCTACACTTTCCAACCTAAGGTAAACGTGGAGTTCTAGTAGGTGAAATCTGTGAAATTGTTCCATCACTTTAAGAAAATTAAAATTCCTTCGTATTTCCCCATTACCCATATGAAATTCATTCATTAAGCATGATTCATATGCGTGAAACTGTTATTCAAGTAGTTAATACTTTATAAGCATAATCGTCAATAATAATTCAAATCTAAATTTACATTACTCAATAATCGAACCAAAATCTTTGCTCATTCTTGTGCTTATGTGTCATGATAGTCGCTTATCACTCTCATAAGATCATTGGTACTATTTTATCATAAAGGATTAATCGTATTAAATTTTTGTGCATGAAAAAATATCATAACATCAACAATTATTATTATATAGTAGTAGGGTCATGACATAACATGTATCCTAAAAAATAGTAATGTCCATAGCAAGTTTCATAATCACATGATGTAAATAATAGGATCATCAATATCTAACATCCTCAAAGAATAATACATTATTCAAAGTATCAGTCTCAAAATTCAAGATAAAAAAGGGCATTACATGTTTTCCTTAAGTATAGAATAGATAGATAGTATTAATTTTGATATGTTATTTAATTATTTAATAGTTGTACTTTCTTGTTATAAGTGAATCGGTTTTTAGAAAACTCCATAAGGATTTGAATAGCTTATTTTTTGTTTATATATTTATGTCTACTTTAATTCGTTAAAGTTTCTTGTTTATCCTCGGATGTGGGTGACATGACACGCAAGTGTGATACCAGTTCCTCCCATGCACAGGTTGACAGAGTCCTGCACTACCGGCTCTAATATGATGTTGAACCTCCTCTCTGCAATAATTTACATAAGCTCCCTGATGCACCTGATCTTCTGCCACACCATAAATCACATGCCACCCCATGAGAACTGTCCCAACTTTCACTCACGATTGTGTCAAAAAATTGCACAACATCAACGCTTGTGCTACAGGTCTTCAAAAGGCGAGTTTTCTCCTCATTGTGTCATCCCCTTGCTGCTCCAGTTGGCCTCTAGAGCCCTCTTTCCCCCCTTGCCATTCTATTTCTGCCTCAGTCTCTCTACGTGTTCCACTAGCTACGTGCCAGCCCTCCTATGTGCCTCCATCAGGAAAAATTTGTTGTGAAACCAGCTCCAAAAATAGAAGAAAAGAGATATCAACACCTTAGAAATAATCCATTTCGAGGGGGAAACCTCCAATACATTACATGAATGAATAATTCTTAGATGATACATTTTAAAACTGCTATAGGAGTTCATGGGGCCACAATGTAATCCTAGCCGACCTAACAATAATAATTTAAGGGCACAATAATAACAATATGGGGGTTACAAGGGTACAATAATAACAATAAGGGAGTTACACTAACAACAATAAGGGACTATACTAGTAATATAGGGACCTAACATGCCCCTCTCCTTCAAAAAAGTGTTGTCCTCAACACTTGAGTAGCTTTGGGTGCTTCTGTATAAAATTCTCATCCTCCCATGTAGAATCTTCGGTGGGTAAGTTCTTCCACTTGATGAGATACTCTGAAATTGATCGATTCCGTAGTTGTCGAGTTCTTTTTTCTATGACTGCTTCAGGTTCCAATATGATCTTCCCTTCCCCATCAAGTTCTGGCAATACTGTTTGAACTGGAAGATTTTCATCTATAACCTTCTTTAAGCATGAAACATGGAAAACTGGATGTACTCGCGAAGAAGCAGGAAGCTCCAATTTGTATGCCATAGTACCAATATTTTGCAACACCTTGTAGGGACCATAGTACTTTGGCGATAATTTATTATCCTTCTTAGCTTGCTTGAGGGACATTTGTTTATATGGTTGTAGCCGTAAAAATACCCAATCTCCTATACCAAAACTTCTCTCGCTGCGATGTTGATCTGCCTGTTGTTTCATTCGATTTTGTGCAAAATTCAGGTTATCCTTTAAGAGTTGGAGAACTTCTTGCTGATGCTCGACGTGATCTTCCACTGCTTGAACCTTCGAATTTTCCCTTAAAGATGATGTGATCGATGGTGGATGATATCCATAAAGTGCCATAAATGGGGTCATTTTTTCTGCAGTATGGAAGGAAGTGTTATACCACCATTCAGCGAGAAGTAACCACTTGACCCATTGTGTTTGTTTATCAGATACAAAACAACGAAGATATCCTTCCAAACATTTATTTACTATCTCAGTTTGACCATCAGATTGAGGATGATAAGATGAGCTATGAGCTAATTGAGTACCCAAACAAGAAAATAACTCCGTCCAAAAATTTCCATTAAAAATGGGATCTCTGTCGCTCACAATAACCCTTGGGTTTCCATGTAGCTTTTGAATTGTATCCATAAATGTAGTAGCAACTGTACTTGCTTTAAATGGATGAGATAATGCACAAAAGTGTGCATACTGTTAGCACCTGATCTAGACCCTAGGCTGAAAAAGGGAAAAACAGGGTAACAACTAAACCACGCTCATCCTTGTAGCTATCCCTAGAAGGATAGGAGAGGGCTCTCTCCGTGAAAGGATATTCAATGAAATGTAATAATGATCTGATATTAGGCTAGGTATAATGATGGAAAAGAATTTTAATAAATGAAATGGATTTTTCAGGGATGTGTGGGACAAAATGGGATAGTATGAAACTGGGGAATTAAATCAGGATGCAGGGTATTTCATGGGGCAAGATAGGCAGGAAATTTAGCAATTAAGGTAAAATAAGGATGAAATGGAAAGACTGGTGAGGAGCTGAAAAGGGCACAATAAATGGATCCTTTTCAAACAGAATAAAAACACAGAGTATTGAATGATTTCCCAAGGCAGAGCATATAAAATGGATTCTACCTTTCTACCTTGAAAGCATTCAAAAGGAAATGTTTATGAATGAGAGGTGAAACATAAAAATTTACATATGAAACAAGGGAGAGAAACAAATGCTAAATCTCATACCACATGGATCCCACAAATCAGAGCTGCATCTCTTATTAATTCCCTGTCAAACTGTACAATGGATCGCAGAGCGTTTTTCCACACTATTCCCCTACTTCTGAGTTACAGACTGCTTTACAAATGATTTACAATTACATTAAATACACCAGATTTGTGGGAACATGGATCCACAGAAAGAGGGAGTTGTTTTAACAGCTCAAGAATAGAAATTTAATCATATAAAGGACATCAAACAATCTACCCCTAAAAATGAGGAACAGCTATACATTTTTTGACCATTTGAAGATTTGTTGTTACATTTGCTTAAACAGAAGAAAAACCGAAACGATTTTGAGCTTCATATTTAGCTTTTGGCTCTTTGACTACTGCTTTCCATTATTCGTTTGAATAAAACTGACTTTAATAAAATGCTGTTGAAATAAAATAAAATGAATTTTATGCCTTTGTGAAGGGAAAAATTAATTTGGAGTGAATAGGAATGAAGGGAGAAGGGATGGGGTCCGCATCGCAATCAGGATCAATGGGAAAAGGGGTGATACAATATATAATAAAACATTCAAAATGTATGTTTGCGATGGTGTTGTTAGAGTCGATATCTTCATCCCTCCGTCAGAGATCAAATTTCTCTTGTTGCATTTCATTTTAGGTGTCTCACTCAGTTCAGTCAGCTGCATTCCATTAGGGGCATGGATCATCTGACGGTAGGGTCTTCTCACTCATGTTCCTCATGTATTGTACCTGCTGGCCTATTTCTGTTCATTAAAATCATGTACAGTCATGTTTGGTCTCATAATTGGCAAAGAGTCATTTTAGGGTTTCTAGTCTCATTAGGTCTAGGGTTTAGTTAATCAGGTCTCAAAATGCCTAATAATGGCCAGCAGGCATATTTCAAATAAGATTTCAGTGCAAAAATTTCATCATCATAATGCTTGATAATGATTTTTCTTCAAAACTTTGTTTTGAAGAAAAATTGTCTATTTCATCTGTATGTAATAAATCCAATGTAATTTTCAAGTTTTTCAGTTTTAATAGTGCTCCATTCGCAGCCCTGGTCGCCTTTGCCAAAATATCTGTGCCATTCATTCCCTTGCAAGACAGACAGAAGCTCATTGTTCAGTCAAAAGCACAAGGAAACAAAACAGAGTTTGTAAAGTGAAATGTCAAAATTTACAACATTATAAAGTAGATTTTTCAAATGAATAAATCCTTGGCATATAAAATATTTTCAAGTAAACTTCATTTGCATGCCAAAGACAATAATGGGCCAAAAGAAGAGGTGTGAGGAGTGAAGGAAGAAGCTTGGAGGTAAAACTGGGAAAATTTGTGTGCGCGGCGCATTGGGCAGCCGACGTGATGCACTGGGCAGGCACGACGCACTGGGCCGGCCGCCGCAGTGTAAAAATTACACTGGCGCGGCGCATTGGAGGTGCGCGACGCACTGGGCTGATTGCGCGACGCACAGGCCCGAAATGCTAATTTTCACCATTACTTCCAAATTCTTGAACTAACTCTGTCCTTCTTGCTCCAAGTAAGTTGATATGATCTTCTACTGCCTATAAACCCATGCTTGGTGTGATTATAGGATTGATTATGAGAATTTGAATGTCAAAAGTCAAACCCTATCATTTTGTTGAGAGTTGCTCCCTTTGGGTTTTGAAGTTGGTGTTTTAAAATTGGCTTTGGTGCCAAACGTTTTCACCTCCCCACCTTATTTTTTCCATTTCCCATCACTATTATTTCATCACTACAGTCATTCCAAAGCCTATCTCCCTATCCCTAAAGTCATTTCATTTCCTATCATTCCCATCTCCCATTTCACGTGATTATAGCCTATCACTTTCATTACCCCATTCCTCCATATTCCCTCCCATTTGACATATATTTGGCAATCCAATCAAAAACACCAAATTATCATACAAGACAACATAGACCTTGCAAAATCTCATGGAGACGGATACTTCTTATGACCGAGACAGTGACTCTACAACTGAATTGCATGCACTAAGAAGGCATTAAGGCGGCGTAAAAAGTATGACACACTTCAAAATTTTGGCCGAAGATTCTTTGGCTCAGCATAGCGCTTGATGGTGGACATTCAGCCCAAATTTCAAGAAATTTGGGAAACATTTTTTCAATTTTGAATTTTTTTGGCCTTAACACAGATTTTTCCGCCTGACGCGTAGCGCCACTTAGCGCGCGCTTATAAATGGCAGATCCTCTTGGGGAAAAAATTGTATTTCTAGGTTTTTCATCAAACTTTATGCATGTATACCCATTACCTAAGGATTTTGACAAGTTTTGAGTTGCCTAAATGGTCAAAAACACCCTAAAAATGACCTTTCTGCCACTTTTTGGACACACAGGAAGCAGTGTTGGGAGATTTGATTTTTGGAGGGGAAAATGGCAACCAAATTCAGAAATTCCACTTGGGTTGGAAAGTAGACAGGCAGATATTTCCAACGCGCTATCCTTGACTCAATTTGGACTTCGGGAAGGCCCTCAAAATCAGCCTCAAAGTTGTGCTACGCATAGAGATTTCAGGCACGGCGCATTGGGAAATTTGGCCTATTTTTCACTCAGCAGCTCAGATTTTTGCCTATTTTTGGCTAGTTTGACTTTTTCATGTAAATATTGATGTAAATTGATGTAATTTCATGACTTTGATGTAATTTTGGAACATTTTTACTCATCTTAGTAGATTCATTCACCAAAAAGGGAAATGTAAGTGAATGAATCAGTTTCCTATCATATAGAGGCAAGTTGTTTCATTGCCTATTTTCCAGTTCTTACTTTAGATATTGTTGAAACAACTCCTAAAATTGTGAGCTAGACCCATATAGGCTGGGGATGAGTTAGTGTGGTCTATATCTTGTAATTTTTCAGTCATTAGCATAGGTTGGACACTTGGGATTGCTTGGCACTCCATTGTACATTTCATCTCTGCAATTTTGGAAAAGGAATAGACCAGGGTTTGCAACACTCTTTGGGATCCATGTGGCTCTGTGTTCTGATGGTGTGTTTCTCTATGTGATTGTAAGTTCATTGATGTTTATGTGTATCATTTCCCTTCTCCTTTCTTCTTAAATTAAACAAATGAGTTATAAAGGTGGAATTCATTATATTGCTTTGCTCTGCCTTCAGTTTTGTTTAATTTTCCATGTTTTCATCTGTTTGAAGAGGATTATTGAAAGCCTCTTGCCCTCTTTAGCTCCTCACTGGTCTGAACTATCCATTCATTCAATCCAAAGCATCAAAACAATTTCCTTCCTTGCCCCATTCAGAACTCTGCAAAAACTAGGCCTCATCCCCGAACCCAAAACTGCCTTTCCCTTTGTTTCCAACAAAACCCCCAAAATCAAAATCAAATTCCTTTACTTATATACCTTAGCCTAAAATCAGCCTTTATTTCAAGTCATATCAAGCCCTATTGATTTTTTTGCTGAGATTGACCCAGAGAGAGCCCTCTCCTGATCTGGTAGGGCTAGCTACCAGACTGAGCGTGGTTTGATGTTACCTTGAACTCTGCCTTCTTTCAGCCTAAGGTAGATTTAGGCAATAACATAGTGGCGACCATACTGGGGAGACGAAAGTTTGTTGTTTGCTTTATAAACTACAGACAGAGCCTGAAGTTAGCCAGGTAGCCTTCGAAACGCTCTTGCTTTGCATTAGCGAAAGTAGATAAATGCTACTTCAGTCAATCTCCGGCCTAGTTTATGAACTGAACATCTCGTTTCCTCAGTAAGATCTAATCAAATTCAGATCTGATTGTTGATGGTGGACAACGATCAGACACCGCAAGGCTGAAATCATTCACTTGGTGACTCTAAATCAGTTTCGAGATCAGATCCAAGGACTCCACTAGAGGATGAACCTGACCAGCAGAAACATAAAAGGACAATATGGAAAGATCAGGTATTCAAGTCAGAATTTCATCCAAAACATTTTTTTCTTTGTCATAAATTATTTCTTCTCTTTTCCCAAGAATATCAAGAAGGCTTTGCAAATAATATTGTATTTGAGAAAAGATCCTCGGCCTGCATTTGATTCCTTCCCTTTGAAGATTGTGAATACCAAATATTTGCATGCTTTTAAGCTTGATCAAGACCTTTCTTCCGAATCTTGTGATGACCATTTTCAAACTGATGAACCTCAAGAGACCAAGACTGATTCTGCAACATTTTTACATACCCCTATACCTTGTAAAATTTCAGATCGATACAAGCCTCTGATTTTACCTCCTATATCCCATGCTTTCCCTAAAAATCATGACCTATATCTACCAAGATTTGATGGTGAACGCGACAACATCACTGCTGAGAGACATGTTCTGAATTTTGAGTCTTTTCTTGACCTTTTTGAAGTTGATGAAGAGGATGTCAATATTAGGATTTTTGCTCTTTCTTTTAAAGGCCAAGTGAAGAGTTGGTTCAAAACCCTGCCTGATGCGAGCATCTCAGATTTCCAGCAGTTCGTCAAAGTTTTCCTCGACATGTGGGTGATCAGACAGAACCCTTTCTTGATTATAGAAGAGTATAACCAGCTGAAAAGACAGCCAGGGGAGATAGTACAACATTTTTCTGCCAGATTTAACCAAGTTTATTATTCGATGCCAATTGATATAAGGCCTCCTCCTGGATCTGCTCTCTTGCACTACCCAGGTGCCTTTGATCCGGAAATGGAGTTTCAGCTGAGAGAAAAGAATCTTGCAACACTTGAAGAGATGAAAAACAATGCAATAGATGTAGAGGCTCATTTGCGGATCCGAAGGGCAAGGTTGAAGGAAGAAGAGATGAAAAACATAGATCCAGAGGAATCGACATCTCTAGAGGTAAATCTTGACATGTTGGTAAGTGCAGTGGAAGAGATGATGCAAAATATCACCACAAGGAATGAGTATAATGCTCAAGCCCATGGCTCGCTGATTGAAGAAGAACAAGTTGCTGATCCAAAACATTTTGTTTCTTATCCCAGTTGTCATAGATCTAATAACGATTGTTTTGTAGATCATCTTGGAGAAGAGAGATCTGTTGATTTGACATGTATGCTTGATGATGTGTTTTATACTGATGATTTGCCTCAGTTTGATCAGTATGATGATGATTATGTTCTCCAAACATAAGCTAATCTTGTAGACAAATCAGCAGCTAGTTTTTGGAAGGAGGAAGTTCACTTTCAGCAGCTCGAGTACAGTAATCAACCGATGCATATCAGCTATGACAATGATGAGGAAAGTGTAGTAAATTTTGAAGTAAGTGAAGGATCTTTGCCTTTTTGTTTTGACTCATTTCAGTTCATCAGAGACAACTTTCATGCAATCAGAAATCAACTGTTGACAAGTCTTGATTTGGACCATCTTGAGGACAATGAAAACCTTGTTCAATACTTCCCATATCCAGATTTGCAGCCCCCGAATGCCATTGATTGTCAAGTTGCAGATGAAGACTTGGAAGCTGGCACATATGATCAAATGATACAAGATGAATCCGTACCATTTTGTTTTGAATCATTTTATTTTTTGAAGGGTAAATTGCATAGTAAATCTTCAAATGAGCAGCCCGTAGGAAATCATGTAATCTCATCGGAACCAATAGAAAATGGGTTGCAGCAGTATTTTCAGTCTTTTCAAGTTTTTCATGATCCAATAGCTGATGTGTTGGATGATGTCTGTAGTCAAATCCTTTCTCTATTGACTATATGTAAGCTTGAAACGTGTGCTGATATAAACTCGATCCGGCAGCCGGTCTCTTTGTCATTTTTAGCAGGAGTCTCGTCACAAAGCTCAGATCAAAGTTTGCATTCATGGTATGAGAAGAAGAGAAGTAATTCATTAGATGAGCTAAGTCCCAGTGTGCATGAACTTCAATATCCTTATGCAGTGTTTTTAGAGGCGGATAGAGAATCCATAGTATTCAACGGATCTGTTCACAAGTTTTCATGGGAGTTGCCTTTGATTAGTTCTCTCTTGTTGTTCATAAATGAGCACTTGCGAAGAATTCAAACATCAGCTGGAATACTTACATGGTTGCATTGGTTGTTTCATTTCACTTGATCAGGTGATGAATGAAACTGTTAGAGTAGGTTTTGAATGAATAAGCTCTACTTTGAGCATATTTTCCAGTTTTTCGGTTGTGTTTCAGTATCGAGTCAGTTTTTGGTTGAGTGAGAGTCAATTTGTGTCATCAAGTCATCAGTTTTCAGTCATGCATTTCAGCTTGAGTTTTTGACTCCATTGCCCAATGGATGAAGGCACTGTCTGCTTTCCAAAGATCTGTAGTTCTTGGCACCTCCAAGGAGCTACCATCCTCATTGGAGCCAATGTTAGAGCCCGTATCTTCATCCCTCCGCCGTAGATCACCTCACAGTATTTCATTTTAGCGGACTATTCTGGCCACCACCGTATTCCATTAGGGGTGGATCATCCCATTTACAGGTCCTTCACCATGTTCCCCGACAACGAACTTGTCGGGCCTATTTCTGTGCTCATTAAAATCATATGTGCTCATTAAAATCAGTGTACAACATGTTTGGTCTCAATGGTCTCATAATTACAAAGACATGAGTCATTTCAGGGTTTCTAGTCTTAATCAGGTCTCAAAATGCCTAATAATGGCCAGCAGGCATATGAGGAAGGTTCAAATAAGATTTCAGTGCAAAAATTTCATCATCATAATGCTTGATAATGATTTTTCTTCAAAACTCTGTTTTGAAGAAAAATTGTCTATTTCATCTGTATGTAATAAATCCAATGTAATTTTCAAGTTTTTCAGTTGTAATAGTGCTCCATTTGCAGCCCTGGTTGCCTTTGCCAAAAGCTCCATGCTATTCATTCCCCTACAAGACAGACAAAAGCTCATTGTTCAGTCAAAAGCACAAGGAAACAAAACAGAGTTTGTAAAGTGAAATGTCAAATTTTACAACATTATAAAGTGGATTTTTCAAATGAATAAATCCTTGGCATATAAAATATTTTCAAGTAAACTTCATTTGCATTCCAAAGACAATAATGGGCCAAAAGAAGAGGTGTGAGGAGTGAAGGAAGAAGCTTGGAGGTAAAACTGGGAAAATTTGTGTGCGCGGCGCATTGGGCAGCCGGCGCGATGCACTGGGCAGGCGCGGCAAATTTGGCCGGCCGCCGCAGTGTAAAAATTACACTGGCACGGCGCATTGGAGGTGCGCGGCGCACTGGGCTGACTGCGCGGCGCACAGGCCTATAAACCCGTGCTTGGTGTGATTATAGGATTGATTATGATAATTTGAATGTCAAAAGTCAAACCCTATCATTTTGTTGAGAATTGCTCCCTTTGGGTTTTGAAGTTGGTGTTTTAAAATTGGCTTTGGTGCCAAACGTTTTCACCTCCCCACCTTATTTTTTAAATTTCCCATCACTGTTATTTCATCACTACAGTCATTCCTAAGCCTATCTCCCTATTCCTAAAGTCATTTCATTTCCTATCATTCCCATCTCCCATTTCACGTGATTATAGACTATCACTTTCATTACCCCATTCCTCCATATTCCCTCCCATTTGACATATATTTGGTGATCCAATCAAAAAAACCAAATTATCATACAAGACAACACATACCTTGCAAAATATCATGGAGACAGATACTTCTTATGACCGAGACAGTGACTCTACAACTGAATTGCATGCACTAAGATGGCATTAAGGCGGCGTAAAAAGTATGACACACTTCAAAATTTTGGCCGAAGATTCTTTGGCTCAGCATAGCGCTTGATGGTGGACATTCAGCCCAAATTTCAAGAAATTTGGGAAACATTTTGTCAATTTTGAATTTTTTTGGCCTTAACACAGATTTTTCTGCCTGACGCGTAGCGCCACTTGGCGCGCGCTTATAACTGGAAGCTCCTCTTGGGTAAAAATTTGTATTTCTAGATTTTTCATCAAAATTTATGCATGCCTGCCCATTACCTAAGGATTTTGACAAGTTTTGGGTTTCCTAAAGGGTCAAAAACACCCTAAAAATGACCTTTTCTGCCACTTTTTGGACACACAGGAAGCAGTGTTGGGAGATTTAATTTTTGGAGGGGAAAATGGCAACCAAATTCAGAAATTCCACTTGGTTTGGAAAGTAGACAGACAGATCTTTCCAACGCACTATCCTGCACTCAATTTGGACTTCGGGAAGGCCCTCAAAATCAGCCTCAAAGTTGTGCTATGCATAGAGATTTCAGGCGCGACACATTGGGAAATTTGGCCTATTTTTCACTCAGCAGCTCAGATTTTCGCCTAGTTTTGGCTAGTTTGACTTTTTCATGTAACTCTTGAAGTAACTTGATGTAATTTCATGAATTTGATGTAATTTTGGCACATTTTTACTCATCTTAGTAGATTCATTCACCAAAAATGGAAATGTAAGTGAATGAATCAGTTTCCTATCATATAGAGGCAAGTTGTTTCATTGCCTATTTTCCAGTTCTTAGTTTAGATCTTGTTGAAACAACTCCTAAACTTGTGAGCTCAACCCCTAGAGGCTGGGGATGAGTTAGTGTGGTCTATATCTTGTAATTTTTCAGTCATTAGCATAGGTTGGACACTTGGGATTGCTTGGCACTCCATTGTACATTTCATCTCTGCAATTTTGGCAAAGGAATAGACCAGGGTTTGCAACACTCTTTGGGATCCATGTGGCTCTGTGTTTTGATGGTGTGTTTCTCTATGTGATTGTAATTTGATTGATGTTTATGTGTATAATTTCCCTTCTCCTTTATTCTTAAATTAAACAAATGAGTTATAAAGGTGGAATTCATTAGAATGCTTTGCTCTGCCTTCAGTTTTGTTTAATTTTCCATGTTTTCATCTGTTTGAAGAGGATTCTTGAAAGCCTCTTGCCATCTTTAGCTCCTCACCGGTCTGAACTATCCATTCATTCGATCCAAAGCATCAAAAAAATTGCCTTCCTTGCCCCATTCAGAACTCTGCAAAAACTAGGCCTCATCCCCGAACCCAAAACTGCCTTTCCCTTTGTTTCCAACAAAACCCCCAAAATCAAAATAAAATTCCTTTACTTATATACTAACCTAAAATCAGCCTTTATTTCAAGTCATCTCAAGCCCTATTGATTATTTTTGCTGAGATTGACCCGGAGAGAGACCTCTCCTGATCTGGTAGGGCTAGCTACCAGACTGAGCGTGGTTTGATGTTACCCTGAACTCTGCCTTCTTTCAGCCTGAGGTAGATTTAGGCAATAACATGTGTCATCGCAAATCGGGATCGGAGGAATAGGGGCAGGCATAGTTGAACGAAGGAAAAAATTTATGATGCGATTAGCAAGGCCTGATGGGGTAATATAACAAACCAAAGGGATGATGGGTGAAAAATGAATATAAAAGGTTTTGGCGCTTTTAAAAAGGGGTGAAGTGATTTATATTGAAAGAGCGGAGGGCTTATAATGGTGGGACCGGGATACAAATGATCACAATTGGAATCGAAAGTTGCAGTGGGTGCATCACACAACAAAATTTCGCTGATGCGATGGGAGGAGGTGGAAGTATTAAGTGGTGGGCCCATAAGTCAATCAGCATCGGGGATCAGAAGCTCGGGGCGGAACATAGCACAACTCCTTCGATGCGATGAGGGCGTGGCTTTGTAAAACGAAATAAAAATAAAATTTATGTTTTGCAAAGGGGAAGGGTTGTTTTCTTATGAAAGGGTGGTGAATTATAAGGTGGGACCCAAAGGTCCATCGGCATCAGAGGTCGGAGGAAGGCGAAAGGAAAGTTATACGTGGAATGCCGACGTCGATGGGGAGATGAACTGTGGGTTGTACAATCGAAGGGGGTAAATCGATGGCGCAGGGGTAATCGGAAGTTGCCATCAAAAGGGAGTTTAATCGGAGGGGAGCGATTCAAGAGGCGCTAATTGGGTATGGGCCGTTCGATCGAATGGACAAATCGATGACTAGAATATCATCAGGCGAGGTCGATACCATCGCATCGGAGAATTTGCAAAGGGCCGATCGGGGCATATGGTTTAAATGTTCCGATTGTGATTTAAAGGGAAAAGGCTTCGGGTCGGCGGGGTTCATATGATATAAACTTTAAAATCTTATTATAAAGTTTCAAAGTATGGTGGGGAAGTGGTTTGGAACGGCGGGGGGGGAGGGGTAATTATAACATGAAACTTCGATTTTATCAGAAAGTTTCATGGTATGGAGGGGAAGTGGTTAATAAATAAATCGCATATGTATTTGAATGATTTTATTAATGCGATTTTGTAATCGAAGGGGGGGGAAGGGATTTATAAAGAAAATATTAAACTTTAAACATAAAGTTTAAGGGAAAATGGGAAATAAGGGGAAGGGTTAGGATATAGAGGACTTTTTACTTCACTTAGGCATAAATTTCAATCCAGGAGTCAGTTTTATGAGTGCAATGTACCGTTGGAAAGCTATTTCTGGGCTCTTTCTGCTGGATCTATTCAGAATATGATTTGACATTGAACATGCTGCGGAAAACTTCTCTGAAGGCAGGGTAATAACTTTGTGGAGATAGCAACTTCTGAAATGTGACTTATTACATATGCTGACATAAAATTACATAATGAATGACGATAAAGGAAAAGTATCATGTTTTCACCTCAAAACATGGTTTTGAGGTGAAAATTACATCAAACTGAATAAAACATATCTTTGATCTTCCCGATGATGTGACTTTAAGTTTATTAACTTCCTCATGACCTTGCTGATATTTATTGACACTTGACTCATTAATTTGACCAAGGTGAGATCCTAGAACCTAATGAGACCCATCCTATGACCTAAAAATATGTTTTTTGAGAGTGAAATTACTCATGACTAAAGACCATAGAGAATATAATCAGAAAGTTTCACATGAGGGAAAACTGATGAAAAATCACTACCATCAATGAATCCATGACCTAGTGGAATGGTGAAATTTCTTGGTATGGGACTCCTAATATGAAAATACAAAAGAGAAGTTTTGATCACTGATGGTAGTATGACTAGACTAACACTAACACATACTTGGTAAGTATATCAACTACCACCATGATGACACTCTTTCCTTCGGACTTAGGTAAACATGTGATAAAATCCATTGAAATCTCCTTCCAACATTGACTTGGAATGGATAAAGGTTGTAGACGACCTGAGGTCTTAATTGTCTCAACTTTATTCTGCTGGAAAACCAAACATTCCACCAACATTAGAGTTTATGAAATCACGATTAGAATTTATTTTGTTCTCATCATGAGTTTCCTCTACTATCTTTTCACCATTAGGAAACATTTTTTGTATCAACTTTGTCAAACCTTCCATGTCTTCTTTTAGATCATTCTTCATGTTTTCCATCTTAGCTTCCATGTCATCCATCTTAAATTCCATGCCAGTGTCCATGCCATCCATCTTAGCTTCCATGCCATTCTTCAAACCATCCATCTTAGATTCCACGCCTTTCTTCAAAACTTCCATGTCATTTTTTGTTGCTCTTTGCGAGAGCGAAATTTGTTGCACTTGCTCTTGTAATTTTGATATGTCATGTTGCCATTTTTCGTCTTCATGAGTCATAGTAGAGCCTTCTAAAGGCTTAATGGGTGTTGAATTATTTTTAGGGGCCATTTTAGACTCCAATATTGATATCTATTCTACAATATGCCCTTGCAATCAACTCAACTTGATTCTTCAAACAAGACTTATGCAATTCGGAAAAAAAAATACACACCTTTTACTTGCTTTTGAGGAGCTCGATATTGAAATTGAGTTATCTCTATAATTGCATATCCTCAATATCTAAAATTAGGCCCTATATTAGTCCTCTAAATCTTCTTTCAAATGCCATAGGTCTGACTTGATTTGGATTCTCCAAGGCAAAGGTATGTCCAATCTCCCACAATAACTTAATTATGGACTGGTTCAGTAGAGCGAACTTGTACGACTCGCCACGTGTTAATTTTTTCTGCTTTGTATCTGATATTTGTAGACATGAAACTAACATCCGTTTAATTCCAGTCACCTTTTACATAATTCCAATCCGATGCTCGGAGAGAGAGTTATGAATATTTTCCCACGGTCACCTCTTTGAGATGAAATTCAGGAGCCTGAAAAAGACCTAACTTCCACAGATCATATCTCAAAACATATTGTGAACCAAGCTCTAAAATTTTGCGACGATGTTCCTCGGGATTTTAGCTTTGCACTCTAAAAATTTCAGCTTCTGAACCTTCGTATAGAATAAGTTATAGCGAAAATACCGCGATGACGTTTTTAAGTGAAATTCAGGAGCCTACAAAAAGACCTAACTTCCACAGATCATATCTCTGAAAATATTACGAACCAAGATCTGAAATTTTGCGATGATGTTCCTCAGGATTTCAACTTTGCACTCAAAAAATTTCAGTTTCTGAAACTTCGTATAAAACAAATTATAGCGAAAATTCCACGATAACCTGTTTGGAGCAGCGAAACCCTAGAATCCCAAGCTCTGATACCAAATGTTGTGAAACCAGCTCCAAAAATAGAAGAAAAGAGATATCAACACCTTAGAAATAAGCCACTTCAAGGGGGAAACCTCCAATACATTACATGAATGAACGATTCTTAGACGATTCAAATTACAAAACCTCCTTTCTATATATAGGAGTCCATGGGGCCACAATGTAATCCTAGCCGACCTAACAATAATAATTTAAGGGCACAATAATAACAATATGGGGGTTACAAGGGTACAATAATAACAATAAGGGGGTTACACTAACAAAAATAAGGGACTATACTAGTAATATAGGGACCTAAAAAAATTTTAGGGGCTAATATTCGCAGGTGGGCTAATTTTCCATGATTTAAAAAAAAAAAAGATTCGTTAATTTCCATTTTTTTTTATAAATTGATTCATCCAAATTTTATAGTACACCATTATTTTACCTTAAAAATCGCCAAAATATTATATTGACTAATATAAAATCATTGGAAATATAAATATTTCTACAAAAATATTTCCAAACGTTTTACAATTTGCATATTAGGGACTAGTAAGATTCGCCAAGGTTTCTAAAATTTAAGATAAAATTCCATCCTTAAAATTTTCCCTGGCCTCAATACTGGTGCTAGGAAACTGGTAACCCACCTTGTTGCTCCCCTCCAGGATGCATACTTCCCTTGGTGTTCCCCCCTGGCTGCATGCCCCCTCTGTAATTCCTCACCTTTACAAATTCACCCCGTTGCGCGCATTGAGAGGTAGGCTCGCTCACTGGGCACCCCCATCCTGCGAGCACCCTTGTTGCACAGTTCTCAATTACGCAAATCCCTACTCCATTTCTCTGTTGAATGCTCCCCTAAATAGCAAGTCATCGTTCATGGACCGCCCCCCACCTCCTTGTTGCTTCACCCCCCCAATGGCTCTGCGTCAGTGCCAAAATACCAACAGGGGTAGCCAAAGAGGCGTGTTCTCAAGTTGCTATCAGTGAGGGCAAGACAATCGTTTGGAATCCATTGAGGGCTCCTCTTCTCGCAACCATGAAAGGGAGGCACCACAAGACCATGAGATCACCCCAGAGGAGACCGCCCCAGCTCAGGAGAACCAAAGGGGCAGAAGGGGTCCTAGGAAATCCACCATCGCGCAATTAGAGCAACCTACTCCTCGAAAAATCAAGCCTCTCCTGGTATAGAAGGCCTCGATGGAGGATATTGATGTATGGATCATGGAATCAGAGGGTGTTTGGATGCATGTTCCTGATGCTGAGTACCCGGTCACACCCAACCTCTGCGCAGCTGCTACAAAGCTGTCGCACGTGCCTTCTGCTGAGGAGGAGGCCATGGCGTAGGAGTACGGATGTCGTATCGAGGAGGAGGACCCAGTCACCGAGGATGATGAAGGAACACCATGACTATGTGACTAATCATCTCTTTTTTGTTTTCTATTATTTCAGCACATACTATAGATATTTTTCTTCTTCATGTGTCAATGCACACCTATAATGTTTTACTGTTTGATGTTAGTTAAGGGTTGGTTTCTTCCCAGGAGGCAGCCCCAAACCTGCATTACTTTGAAAACATCGAAGGTTGGGATTGGATAAGCACGACTTACCATCTAGCCCGTCGCCTATGTAAATTTTCTCTTTGAATCAATATAGTTTAGCCTAACTTACCAACAACAACAAAAATGTTGGTTCATACATTGTATTCAAATATTTTTTTATCTAGAAATTTGTTGTTTCCATTCAATACAATTTTTTTTCTATTTTTATTAAAATTATTAAACCTAACATTATAATTTTTTTTGGAAATAATTGTTCCTTAGGATTTAGAACAATGATCTTCATGACAGATTGAGGGTTTTAACCCCTTTGGTTAAATAGCCAACTTGAAATCCTAAATCGGGGAGGTTTTCCAAATCCTCCACAGGGTGCCTTGGCATTTTTTCCTCGCTAGGAACATTTTGAGGAACAAAAAAACATTTGTAATTGAATATTAATTTGCATAGGTTCACACTTACAATGGTTTTAACATGGGTTTTTTATTTACATGTATATCCCATTGAAGTCCACCAATATTTATGCAAAACAACCAAAACATGTTCTAACTTTTGTTCTAAGTTATAATGTTACATGTTGTCGAATAAATAAGTTTTTTCTCATCAATATTTTTGTAGTTATATATTGTATTGTTTGTGGTTCTTGGCTCAAATGTAGGGGAAATTCAAACAAAGTGGTAGTTGGCTAATTGTAAATATTTATCATTCAATAGCAAGAGAAATATAATTCCTCCAAGTTCACCTCTTCCTTTTGTATTAATTATATATTTTATTTATAAGTCAACATTCTAGTTAAATATTTCTACTTTTCATGCACGTGAATTACTCACTTTTGGAAAATTGTCCATTGAATTATTTTTAGGATATCGATTTTGGATCAATATTAGTTGTGTAATATATTCCACCAATCCAACATGTAAGAAAAATCTCCAAAATATTATACAAATCAAGATCCTATGGATAGTAGTAGATGAAAATTGATAACAACTTTACCCCACCAATTATAGCATGTCATCCTCAAGTACCCATCTTGGACCAATGGTACTTCACCATAATATGGATATGTTTTATGAAACTTGTAGTATGCGGTGTTAAAAATATAAATTGTTGAAAACAAACCATGGACATGTCATATTATCTCGTCATCTTAATAAAACTAACTATTGCAAGTCGATATAGACAAGACATGTAGAAACTCTTCTGCATGCTCATTTTTTGAATATGTGGAAGTAAAATTAGTTGTGTTTCATTCAAAATAGATCGTTATCCCTTCTTATTCTCTTAATTCAACCTAGATTTCTAGTGATCCATTGGTGCATCCATGGAAGGTGTTGAAATCACATAAAAATATATTAGAATTAGATAAAATTGAATTTCATTCTTATTCACAAGATGTACATAAATAAATTTTTCATTGACCCTTGGTTTTCATCTTCCAAGAGGTCTCTTCAAACTTCTCATGTCTATTGGAATTCACTTGAGCCGTTTCTCCTTCCTCTCTAGTGAATAAGCCAAGTTTGCATAACCCAAGAGGAAAGGTTTCCAACATTTTCGCCCCTAATCCAAAGGGGTGTATGTAAGTCCAAGAAGAGAGTTAAAAAAAAAAATTCATGGTATCTAATGGCTGGATGTTCTCTTTGAAATGGTGGTTTAAGGAAGACCACAAACCAAATGAGGTGGAAAAACTCTAAGTTTTCTATCACTGGTGGTTCAAGGTTGACCATCAACTCTAGAACTAGGCTTGAAGCAGTTCCTAGAAAAATTCCAAATTTTGATAGAACCTAAAGTCTTCTATGAAATGGAAATAATTTGTAATGATGGATAAGATAATTCAAAGTATTCTATAGGAGTTGGTTGAACACCAACTCTGGAAATAGGCTCGAAGTAGTTCCTGGAACAATTTTGAATCTTGCTAGAATCTAATGTCTTCTACAAAGTGGAAGTGCTCCCTAATGATGGTTTGAAGATGACCACAAAATGATGAAGTGGGTTGTAGAAGCCAAAGTAATATACATGTGGTGGTTTAAGGATTTCCACCAACCAAATCATTCTCATGAAACATGAATCTATCTCTAGCTACAACTCTGACTCTGGAATTGGCTGACTCTAGCTCTAGGTTCTGGTTGAGGCTGTGGCTGAAGCTCTGATATGTCTTTGAAACTTGTAGCTAATCATAAATTCCCATGTTATCATATATAAGGTGACAATATGAAGTTATATCCACTGCAATACATTTCAATACTCAAGAATTAACTATGAGTTATGACTAATATATATTCTTGGTTGTTGAATACCATTTCCAAGAAGTTATCAATCCAAAGTGAATCTTTTCTCTTACAAGATTCTTCTTCTTGGAACATCTATATGAATCATGAGTATGTTTTTATAATTCTCACAAGGGAAAATATCAAAACACTAATATTTCAAATGGCCAACTTGATCGCAATGTTGGCATTTGAAAATTTGAAGTGTAGTGGAAGAGGAGTAGGTGAAGTTGAGTTGTATTGAAGAAATCCAACACTTTGAAATTGAATGGATTTAGATTAGTTTGGGATTTGAAAGGTTACCTCCTTTTCATATCCAAGATCAATTCTATTCTTGTTTCTGTTAAATTTTTCCTAAGGTCTCATGATGGGCTTGGGAAATGCAAATCGATCCTTTGCATCTTGACATAAATTTCCTTGTAAAGTGGCATCACTGATCTAATAAAGTAACGATTTTTTATGAGAATCAACCTCAAACTCAAATAGAGTTATTTTTAGTATACACAAGTTTATAATGTTGATTCCTATATTATAGTTCATCCTATTCGAGTTGAGATTCAAGATAAAGAAACTCAATTTTCGCCCGTGCATCTTGTAAATAATTTTGAATACCAGTGAGAGTGGCATTACTAATTTTGACTGGGTTTTCAATAGTATAGACTATTAGAGTATTCAATAACTCTAATATTCCATAAAGTTTGGCCATTTTATTAATAACTCAAACTCAACAAAATAAAAATGTTAGCTTCAATTGAAAATACACCTGTTTATAACTAAAAGGTATAAGTGAACTACAAAAAGAAACTGTTTGAAAATGATTGATATTATTTTTCCTCTACTCTCCACCCAAGATGCTAATCTCATCTAGGATCTCCAAAGGCTCAATAGTAGTGTTGGAAAAAATCCTAGAAAATGTATTTCTTTCTTTATGTTTCCCACCTTGACGTCTCAAGGGGGAAAAATAATGGAAATATGGTGAAACTTAATGTAAATGGAACTAAATGGTACTTATAAAAATAATCAATGCTTGGGTTGTAGCCTTCAATTCAATTTGTTTATAGTACTCATTCTTGGAGTGAGCAGTATCCCTATCTCACATTGGTGGAACCCTGTGTAACTCTAGCTCCAAAAAAATCCTTTTCCTTGTTGTGAAAAGGAAAATTGATTCTTTTGGCTATTCTTCCTATTCCAAACCAATCACTTTAAATTCTCTAGGATCCCCCTTTATTGTTGCATCCTCTTGGTTGAATTAAATCTCCTCTTGCTACCCTCTCAGCATCCTCCTAGAACCTCCTATATTTTCCTTCCATTCAATCTATTTCTCTTCTTTGGTGAATGGATTGAACACCTTCCTGTTATGTGGAAGTCGATAAAGAAACCTGCATGCAATACTATTTTGAAATGGGATTTTCCAATATCGTGAATAGCATACTATTATATCCCTTAGTCTTCTACAATTATATTTATAATTATAATTTTACTTCAAAAAATTATCATGGTGTTGCATTTCACTTCATTCTTATCTGCACTTACATAAGCTCTCCTCAAGAGTAGACAATATGTTAGGTATGCGTTATATTCTTTCTATGACTAGTGTTTTATGGATAAATTCCTTCTGCGTTAGAAGCAATCTCCCTAGACCTAGTGGCTTAGTCTAGAAACAACCAAGACAAAACTAAAATGTTTCTCCTTAGAGATGTTCGAAATATGAAAGGAAAACCTACTTGGAATCCAAGGCAAGCTTCCTTCTTCTCCTTACTTGTTAGTTCTATCTCCAACTCAAATTTTTAAAAGTAGAATCAACAAACCATCCAAATCAAGCAAGAGAACCAAATATAAAAAATAGAATATACAAACAACTCTAAACAATAATTCAAGGATTCATGTTATACATATGCATAAACAAGACACAATGTATAGGATAAACAATGCACATTTGTATTAATAATGGTAGGAAATGATTAAAACCCTTATAGACCTTGACTTTGTGAATCTCTCCCACATATCTTGTCCTTCCTTTGCCACAATGGTAAGCCTTAAATAACACCTAAAGCACATGGATGGATTATGGACCTCTAGACACAAATGAGCAGCATAAGGACATAATTAGAGTCTCCAAAATCCAACCCATACTTTATGGTATAGGTTTCATTTATAAGGTAAATGAGGTGTTTTTGGATTTACCATTCTAGGGCTTAGACCCATATTATAGGGAGGTAAGTCCTAAGAGATAAGAGATAAGACCTCCATAATAGGATTTGGAGATATGATCCAAAATTAAATAGTTAAAACCACTTCTGAAGCTTGTAGAGAGATAAAGTTAAAAAAATAATTTTATTTTTCCTCATTTCCAAGTGTTCATTGCACTTTTTGTGAAAGCAACCTACATTTTCCAATGCAATTTTCATGTGCAAAAATTGTGCCAATGCAAATTATCTTAAGGGAAAGTGCGATGATCCACAAAATTAGGGTTTTTAGCCAATGTAACCCATGATTCTTGTAACTTCCGCAAAGTGAATAATTTTGGCTTTCTAGGGGATGATTGCAAAGTGTAAATAGATGATGATAGATCTGGGTTTAGGGCCATTTTTTTGAATGCGAAAAAATGACATGTAACAACTAGCACCATGCACTTTTATGTTGTTTTGGGTGCAGAAAGTGGGTAATATCTTCCCTGCATAGTGTCTTGGGTGTTGAGAATTCGGAGGGTTGGTGATTAATACACATTATCTTCTTTATAATTACTTGTGAGCTTGCTTGTGCTACTTATGTCTTCTCTTATTTTAGCTTAGTTAATATTTCATCAAGTCAATTATCAAAAGTCACAAGACACAAAAGTTAGGCTCCTAGAGCCAGGGCAAAACCTCTTCCTCTTGGAGAGGAAAAACCGCAAAGAATTATTCTTATGGGCTAAATTGTGAAGTTGGGTTACACTTTTGTGAGAATCAGGGGCGGAATTTTTTTTTCAGCAATGGTTTGGCCGAACTTCATGAAAAAGTTTGGCCGAACTCGTTCTGTCGTTTAGATTGACAACACATTGACGGCGTGAGAAAACATAATTTTTTGCCGGAGATGGGAAAACTGGCAACAACAGTTCAGCCGAACTTTTACTGTTAACATAGTTCGACCGAACTATTTATTATAAATATATTGCTCGCGAACCTCATTCTTTTCCTGCGTCTCTGTTTGTTCACTTTTGTTTCGCACGTCTACTGCTCTCTGGTCTGTTGCTAGCGCATCTCCTGCTCTCTGGTCTTTGGCTGGCGCATCTCCTGCTCTTGCTCCACGCGTCTTCTGCACACTTCTCTGTTGCCGAGGTAAGAAAGAAACCAAATTTCTCTCATCTCATATCAATGTCAAACATTCTACTATTCTATTGTATCATTGTATCTAATTTCGATTTAGATGCAAATTGATTTTGATACCATTTTGGAAATTTTTGTAATTAAAAAACACTAATTACTCATGTGAGCCTAGTGTCATGACCATTAGAGTTTGACTTGTTTAACTTAGATACTAGTTCGAACACAAATTTTGTCGGTGGACTTTTCTAGAGATATGTTTGTTGAAATTTCCCTACCCTGTTAGCTTTTAAGCTCAAAATCTTATCAATTAAAAAAAAACTTCCATTTAGAGCCATCTGCAAATCACCACGGTAAGGAATTTAACGTCATTAGAAGACATCATCGAAATTTGTCCAACTTAAATCTCTCTATCATATGTCGCCTGAAAGTTTTACTCTATAACTCTACTTTTTTAATACACAGTTGAAGCTCTTTAGCTGTACTGGGTGGAGCACAGGGCTCTGTTTTGACCAAAAAAAACATAACTGTTAAAATTTTCCTGATTAAAATGCTATGTATCTGCTTCCTATTTGTTTTATGTTATTCCAATTCTATTTATTGAACAATTATGAGGTTTTCCCTCTCAAAATGTAATCTGGAAATGATGATGAACAACTGAAGAATGAAATTTTTTTTTGCTCTGGTACATGAATATAAACCAACTGTGTTTTTTCATGCTGAAAAAAAAAATCACTCTATCATAATTATGACTAATTGGCGTGCATTGGATTTCACTACTTTCTCCGAGTCCCATCGAATTATTTTAATTTTAACCTCAGCGTCGATTGCAAATATATTTTCCGTGTGTCTTTGCCCTTTTCTATAATACTATGGCCGGAATAGTGGGCAAGGGATGGGATTTGTGTCTTTCTCTCTAGAATATTACTCTCACTGGAATACCGGGCAAGCTATGAAATTTATTAATTTCTTCTCAATCTGAATAAAATGAATAAATTTTTATAACGACATTCTGTTTTAATTTTAACCTCAGCGTCGATTGCAAGGGATGGGATTTGCGTCTTTATCTATAGACTATTACTCTCACTGGAATACCAAGTAAGCTATGAAATTTATTAATTGCTTCTCAATCTGAATAAAATGAATAAATTTTTATAACGAAATTTTGTTGTATCATTGTATCTAATTTCGATTTAGATGCAAATTTATTTTGATACCATTTTGGAAATTGTTGTAATTACAAAACAGATTCTATGTAACAGTTAATAGAGAACCTGGAAGGGCATTACGAGAAAGAAACCAAATTTCTCTCATCACATATCAATGTCAAACAACAACTTTCTGCAATTGTGTTATATTAAATGAAACTAGCTTTCGATCTTACAGGCACTATATATGTGCCTCCTTAAGCTCGGTGCAACCTACATCTCATTTAAATGTGCAACAGCAGGATTCTTCTATTCTGTTGTATCATTGTATCTAATTTCGATTTAGATGCAAATTTCTTTTGATACCATTTTGGAAATTGTTGTAATTACAAAATAGAATCTATGTAACAGTTAATAGAGAACATGGAAGGGCATTACGAGAAAGAAACTAGATTTCTCTCATCTCATATCAATGTTAAACAACAACTTTCTGTAGTTTTGTTATATTAAATAAAACTAGCTTTCGATCTTACAGGCACTATATATGTGCCTTCTTAAGCTTGGTGCAATCTACATCTCATTTAAATGTGCAACAACAGGATTCTTATATTCTGTTGTATCATTGTATCTAATTTTTTTTTATATGCAAATTGCTTTTGATACCATTTTGGAAATTGTTGTAATTACAAAACAGAATCTATGTAATAGTTAATAGAGAACCTGGAAGGGCATTATGAGAAAGAAACCAGATTTCTCTCATATCATATCAATGTCAAACAGTAGCTTTCTGCAGTTGTGTTATATTAAATGAAACTAGCTTTCGATCTTACAGGCACTATATATGTGCCTCCTTAAGCTCAGTGCAACCTACATCTCATTTAAATGTGCAACAGTAGGATTCTGCTATTCTGTTGTATCATTGTATCTAATTTTGATTTAGATGCAAATTGCTTTTGATACCATTTTGGAAATTGTTGTAATTACAAAATAGAATCTATGTAACAATTTGACTTTTGGTTATGTTCCTGTATACTTAATATAAAAACTGGTTGTATTAGCATTTGGTGAATGGTTGATTAACATGTTAAATTATTAGTAGCAGATGAAATGAGTCCCATTTAAAATAGAAATGTTTGTTTATTCATCTCTTGCTTCACGCGTCTTCTACTCTCTGGTCTGTTGCTGATAGCTCACATTTGACAATTTTTTTCCATTTCTCAATTCAATACATCATAGCCCCAAATATTGAGAAATAAGTGAGAAGCTTATAGTGTGGGATGAATAATGCAACATTTTTCATTGAATAGGAACTAGTCCTTGGGGTTGGGGAACCCATTCCCAATTGTGCATATAGACGTAATTATCATAATGTACAATGATTCATTCCATATTATTCATAGATCAAATGTCATGTCATTTAAATACTTGAGATTTATCATAATGTACAATGATTCATTCCATATTATTCATAGATCAAATCTCATTTAAATACTTGAGATTTATCTAATGTACAATTATTCATTCCATATTATTCATAGATCAAATGTCATTTAAATACAAAATTAATAATAATGTACAATGATTCATTCCATATTCATTTTTAGATTCAGGATAATAATGTACAATGATTCATGTTCCATATTCATTTTTAGAAAAGCATAATTTAATGCATTATGACATAATTTAATACATTAATTCATTCCATATTCATTTTTAGATTTAGGATAATAATGTACAATGATTCATGTTCCATATTCATTTTTAGACAAACATAATTTAATGTATTATGACATAATTTAATACATTAATTCATTCCATATTCATTTTTAGATTCAGAATAATAATGTACAATGATTCATGTTCCATATTCATTTTTAGACAAACATAATTTAATGTATTTTGTCATAATTTAATGTATTGGGACATGCTCCTTTAGGCTTGGTGGAATTACCTTTGCTTTTTATTTCTCTCTTACACCCGCACACACACACACACACACACATATATATATATATATATGAAGAGATGATCCCATTTTCTTTTTTATTCATAGATCAAATGTCATTTAAATACAGGATTTATCATAATGTACAATGGTTCATTCCATATTATTCATATATCAAATGTCATTTAAATACAAGATTAAAATATCAATGTAAAACACATGCACATTCTTATACACCCTTATGTCTACGTAAAGTAGTTTGAGTGATGAAAGACCCCCCAAGAGACCCCCAAATTGGAACCGAAGGCCCTAATTGGGACCAAAGGCTCCTAAGGTCCACATGGAAGGCCCTATTGCCCCTTATAGCTACACTTAGAGATCCTATATGGAGAGATTCCCATTAGGATATATCATCCTCTATGCCCCTTAAGGAGGTCTATAAGGTACTTCTATGTAAATGCCTCCAACGTGCCTTAAACGGTCCTTAAAGGCCATCTCAGGAGGCCTAGATGGTCCAACCCCTCAAGTCTAGGTAACTGGAATGATCCCCCCAGCCCTCAGGAGGTCACCATCGCCCGCAGACCGATGCCCTCAAGTTAGGTCTCCATCACTATTCTAGCATTCCAGTGATGCCCTCATGAGGTAACATTGCCATCAATGCCTCCAACGTGCCTTAAATGGTCCTCTATGGCTCTCTCAGGCAAAAGCCTATTGAGTCCACCCCTCAATTTAGGTCAGATATCCAGTAGGATATGCCCCTCAGGAGGTCACCATCATTTTAATAGTCGGCGATGCCCTCAAGTTAGGCCACTGGTCTCAACGGCCCAACCCTCAAGAGGTAAGTGGACTTCGTGTAGCACACCCCTGCGAAGAAGAGGGGCCATTAGCATATCATTGAAGGCCTTATTGCCTCATTATAGCTACACTTAGAGATCCTATGGTCCACCCAACCATTAGGATAATAAGCCTCTATGCCCCCTTAAGGGGATCTATAAGGTTCTCCAGCATGTCATGGAAGGCCCTCCCATCACTGATGGGAGCCTATGCCCTCATAGGGCCATTCAAGGTCCTTGCAGTTGATTAATGCGATGATATGATCTGATTATTATCAATCATATCAGGCCATATCACCCATATGATGGGACCCCATGCCCTTATAGGGCCATTACTGATGGGACCCCATGCCCTCATAGGGCCATATAACCATATGTATGGGACCCTATGCCCTTATAGGGCCATTAAAAATCAACCATAGGAAGGAATGGGTGGAACCCATCCTAAAGGATCTACAACCAATGGTTGAAGATCATTAAACCAAAGGTTTGAGGATGAAGGACAACCAAAGGTTGAAGGATCAACCATAGGAAGGAATGGGTGGAACCCGTCCTAAAGGATCTATAACCTTCGGTTGAAGATCATTAAACCAAAGGTTTAAGGATGAAGGACAACCAAAGGTTAAAGGATCTACAACCAACAGTTGAAGATCATTAAACCAAATGTTTAAGGATGAAGGAAAATCAAAGGTTGAAGGATCTACAACCAACATTTGAAGATCATTAAACCAAAGGTTTAAGGATGAAGGACAACTAAAGGTTGAAGGATCAACCATAGGAAGGAATGGGTGGAACCCGTCCTAAAGGATCTACAACCAACGGTTGAATATCATTAAACCAAAGGTTTAAGGAAGGTTGGGCTTGCCCAATGAGTAAGGTCAAGGACCTTTGCATTAAACCAAAGGTTTAAAGATCAACAACCAAAGGTTGAAAGATGAAGGTCCCTTGACCTTCAAAGTACAACCAAAGGTTGAAAGGTTTAAGGAGAAACAACCAAAGGTTGAAAGTACAACCAACCAAAGGTTGAACCCATAACAACAACCAAAGGTTGAAGGATCTACAACCAACGGTTGAAGATCATTAAACCAAAGGTTTAAGGATGAAGGACAACCAAAGGTTGAAGGATCTACAACCAACGGTTGAAGATCATTAAACCAAAGGTTTAAGGAAAGATCAACCAAAGGTTGAAGGATCTACAACCTCTGTTTGAAGGATGAAGGTCAAGGACCTTCAAAGTACAACCAAATGTTGAAGGATCTACAACCAAATGTTGAAGATCATTAAACCAAAGGCTTAATAATACAACCTTGAGTGATTCCACGGGTCCTCTACACCCTTCACATGGTAAAATTGGGATAGGTAGTGTTAACTTCTACAAGTTTTATAGGCAGAGTCTGTAAAGGGCTAGGTAGCCTCTGGATCTCATATTTTATGAAAGGTGACATATCTAATAAATGCCCCTACAGTCAATCTCTGGAATGGATCTAAATATAATTTCTTCATTTTAATATCCATAAAACACAACCAATTTAAGGTAAACTGTGTACATGTGTCATTTCTCCCACAAACTAAAGGCTTCCTCTAATATCCATAAAACACAACCACTTTAAGGTAAACTATGTACATGTGTCATTTCTCCCACAAACTAAAGGCTTCCTCCCATTAATTTTAGATGTGAACTCTACCATAAACTTTTTAAGTCAAATTTTAAGATAAACAATGCGCATGTCATTTACCTCATGATCTTGTGTCATTTCTCCCATGCATTTGCAATAAATTTCGATTTAACATATATATTTTTATTGAATTTGTTTTTTTTTCAGGGATAAGAAAACCATTAAATATGGTCGAAAAATGGAAATTATGCATAGAAGTTTCTTGTTATCCCAATCCAGGGAAAGTAGTGATTACATATATGTTTTCCAATATTGCGACTAGCAAAGTCGTCCAAAGGAAAATGAATATACCGGGAAGAACAACAAACAATGAGGCATATTATATTGGATTGATAGAAGGTTTGGGAACAACGATGGAGTATAGATCAAATGGAATTGTAGTTTTCACCAATTCTGAACTTGTGTGCAACCAAATGAATGGCGTGTGCCAAGTTAAGAAGGAGAGGCTAAAAGAACTGCATGGAATAGCAAACAATATTGTTAGCCAATTTCAATTTTTTAGTATAAGGCATTATACAAATGTGAATAAGATGTCTGTTGATATATTATGTGGAGCAATGCCAATTCATGATTCATCTATCAAAGATGAATTAGAATTATACAGAGCAATGTCAATGCAAGATTCATCTCTCAAAGATGAATTGGTTTTGAGATGCTCTTCTTCAAAAATTCAAGATTCATCTCTCAAAGATGAATTGGTGTTGAGACGCTCTCCTTCAAAATTTATTGATGGACATTGTAACATATTGTGGATATGTGTGTGTTGTGTACTTATAATTGCATATTTTTTATTTACCATGTGTTTTTTTCAATTATATACCAAGTGTGCTCCCACCACACCATGTAAAGCGCAACTTGGTGAACTTCACATTTGCAACAAGTGGTGAACTTAACATTTTTATAAAATTAAAATGCGGGGACTTCAACAATTTTTTGTTTAAATGGAGTTTTTTTAAATGCAGTTTCACTTCTTTTTTAATGACCATGTTTTTTTTTCAATTTTATACCAAGTGTGCTCCCACCATGTAAAGTGCAATTTGGTGAACTTATCATTTTTATAATTTCTTTTTTGCTTAAATTGAGTTTCACACATCAATTATTGCTTTGAAAGTTGTGTTCTACATAATTTGTGTACACTAAATTACAAATTGATTATCTGAAATTTATTTTGTGTAAATGTCCACCAATAGATATATATATCATGGAGGATAAACGACGAAGATCAACAGAATCCCATATGGGGGTTCAGGGATCGGGGGATGTTCACGGTATTTAAATATAATCTTAAATCTCCATACATGTGTGTACATATGGAATTGATTTTTTATTAACTTTTTGAGTTAAATTAGTTGTTAATAAGTTTCATTTTTTATTTTTTAGGAGCTAAGAAGAGAAGGGTCTCTACTCCATCCATGGAGCGTGCCCATGGTTCACCCAGTCGTGGTATGGTTCACACAATTTAATCAATGAATATGTACATGTATTTATATGTACACATGAATGTATTTTTCAATTGATTATAAATTCGTATTTGTTTATGAAGCTTCTGTCTCGTCTCGAGAGGTTGGTGGTGGTTCAAATCCCCTTAGAGGGCCATCAATGAGTGGTAGCAAGTTGCGTGAAGGTGGTGATATTTATTCCCTGAAGGCCAATCAACGGCTAGTGGTGCTGGTTCTCAGCAGGGTCGTTCTGGGTCTAGTTCTCAGCAGGGTCATTCTGGGTCTCAACAGTTTCAAGGTGGAGAAGATGCTAACCAACCATGTTGAGGTTTCCATCAATTTCAATATTTTTTTCATTGAATTTGTACAAATTTGTTTACATGTGTTTTTTCTAATATACAAAATTTCATATATATTGATGCAGAGGTTGAAAATGTTCCAAATATTGGTCAAAATAGACGCAAGGCAGAATGCTAAATTTAAGAAGAAGGTTTTCTACCCACTACAACTTATCCGGCTGACATTTCTGATATACCATGGGAAACAAACATGGCACAATGCACCTTACAAAGGTGTGAAAAACTTCATGCAAAATTGCGGAGAGATCTCGTGGCTTTGAATCTACCTGCTGAGAGTCAACAAAGCCTCAAAATAGTTACACATTTATTGGGCGAACTTGTAAATGTGTACAAAAATCTTGGGCCAATGACTGATACATTTGTAGAAGTGATGAGAAAGAGAAAGGAAATAGTAATGGGTGCCGATAAATGGGAGGATGTAAAACAAAGAGTTACAAAAAATATGGTGAAGTCAATGTTTAATTTCAAGGAAGGGCCAAAAAGAAAAATGTTGAAGGTGCAATATTTCAAGCACCCAAATATAGCTCACTATTTGTATGATAGACACCTTGCAGCCTATGGAAGACTCCCATGGAACGACGAGGTTCCTATTTTTTTTGCACAATTGTTTTACTCAGAATTTTTTTGGATATGAAACCCAAATACAATGACCTTTCGTCATAATTTTTTGGTCTGGGGAAAGGCCGATTCTATGACCGTAAGGGCGCTAAGCGAGATGTGGAGTTGCCTCGCCCTAAGCGGCCATTGGTGAGTCGACCTTTTCGGGTCGAAAATTTGCGGTCAGAGATGGATGCGACTTCTCAAATAAGTCGAGAAGCAATGGATGTCATGATCGACAATGTTTACAGCAGATTGGGTGGAGTTTATTTTTGTCTAAATCGACAAAGAGCACGTGAAAATGCACATGCCAATTTTGTGTATTGTACAGATGAAGAGATTGACAACATAAATTTTGAAGATCTCCGAATATATGCAAAAAATTGTCGCAATGGTTTTCAAGACCTAATTCTTTGTGAGGAAGAGGGCATAGGAACGGTATGTGTTAATGACCTTAGGGTTCAATTATTTTAACATGTATACATGTGTACAATTTGTAATAAATACATGTGTATGTATGTGTATACATTTATTTGTATGTACATTAATCTAAAAAAAATGTATCATTATATGTTAAAACACCATTTGCAGTTGTCACGCATGATGAATGATGAAAATGTTAATATCACATTCGGGACCTGTGGTTCAAACAATGCAGATGGGTCTCACCGTCAAGATATGTTGGTAAATTTTAGTGTTTTTTAAGTGATATTTTTAAAATAAATAATTGTGCACACATGTACATGTATGTATATATAATGATAAAATGTTTTAACATATTCTGATTCTGTTCGATGTTTTTGGGATGGCAGTACCTTCTTCTTTCTTGGGAGATGTACCTTCTACTTCCTTAGGATATGAGCAACAAGTATGGACAATTTTTCACTTTTAAAATTTATGTTTAAGTTATATATATATTCCACCTCAATACGTTCCATTAAAAATTGGGATATATATATATATATATATATATATATATATATATATATATATATATATATATATATATTGAGTTATTTTAATTTTTTTGAATTTAGGTTCCTATAGAAGATTTCTTTAATCCACAGACTCTAGCGATGGAGATAGGAAAATTCACACCATTTCAACCATTTGAACAAGTTGTCTAACTTTTTTTTTTTGATATTATTGAAAATATGTTTATATATGTACACATGCATTTTCATTTGAAAATTTTTAATATATATATATATATATATATATAATTGTACATGTATATTGTACAGTTTACCATTACAGATGTTCCCATGGGGGAAGAACTTGTTGATCAAATGAAGAGGGAACCTCATGAGGTATGGCATGATTTTTTTGTTATATTTTTTTTTTTACATGAAGTTCTATATATATTCTCACTCATTTTTAAAATATCAAAATTTAATGTTCAAGTACATGTGCATTGTGTATGTAGGTTTCCCATGCTTCACATGATAGTGTGCGGATTGAAACCCTGATAAGAAAGACGCTAGATCCATCTCTATTTGATGGACATGATTTGGAGATTTGATTTCAAGATTTAGATAGTCTTAAATTTTCTTTTTTATATATTATCGAGATGCATTGTCATATATATATATATATATATATATATATATATATATATAATTTGATACATGCTTTTATACTTGTAGGATCTACAAATTAGACATATTTGCACATGTGTTGTTAATATAATTTGTTTTGTATATTCCAAAAGTTAATTTTGATAGCTTCTAGTACTTTTGGCATGTGAATGCAAGTAATGTTAATTTATAATTTGTTTATATTAGATAAAACTTTAAGTTTTGGATAATTGAACTACTAGTAATGTTGTCATCTGAATTACATTTGGCATGTTATGTAATGATGTGTTATATAATTTTTTGTTGTTGTTGTTTTTTTTTTTTTTAAATTTAAGTTTTGTTTTTCTTCTAAACTACATTTGGCATGTTATGTAATGATGTGCTATATAAGATACACGTTGTAACGTCTAATTTTTGGACTCTACCTGAAGTTATTATCTGCATGTGAAGTAATGTTCAGATCTATAATTTTTTGTGAAATTAAAAGTTTAGTTTTGGATGGTTTCAATCTACATTTGGCATGTGATATAATGTTAAATGTTTTTATTGGATATTTGAACTATAATCGGCATGGCATGTGAAGTAATGTTATGTATGATATAATCAAAAAGTTTTTAAAACTCAAGTTTTAGATGGTTTCAATCTACATTTCGCATGTGATATTTAATGTTTTAAATGTTTAATGTTTTAATGTTGCATGATATATAATCAAAACATTTTTAAAACTTAAGTTTTGGATGGTTTCAATCTACATTTGGCACATGTGGTATAATGTTACATGTTTCTATTGGATAGTTGAACTATAATTGGCATGGAATGTGAAATAATGTTGCATGATATATAATCAGAAAGTTTTTAAAACTTAATTTTTGGATGGTTTCAATCTACATTTGGCACATGTGATATATAATATTAAATTTTTTTATTGGATAGTTGAACTACAATTGGATGGCATGTAAAGTAATGTTGTGATATAATCAAAAAGTTTTTAAAACTATGTTTTGATAACATTTTAATCTACATTTAATGTAAATCCCTTTAATTTTGATTTAATGTTAAATGTTTTAAATGTAAATCCCTTTAAATTTGATTTAATGTTAAATTTTTTAAACATTTACTATAATGTTAAATGTTTTGATTCAATTTTTCGATATGGTTTTAATCTACATTTGGCTCATGGAAGACCCCATGCGTAGAAAGCGGGGGTAGGGATGGAGGGGGCAGGAGTGCTAGCTCTCGCCCTCCTCTTTCCATCCATGACACAGGTATCCACCCTCCTCCAACAAGCAATGAAGCACAATTTCACTTCACCAGCACTATGATCAGACCGCGAATTACGACGACCATTTCCATATTTTTTCAGGAGGAGCTGCAAGATGAAGGTGCTTCTTGTTCTAGGAAGCGGTGGAGAAAGTTCACCATCCCAACCCATCAGCCCCAGGACACGAGGAAGTTGGCAACTCTTCCAGTCAAATCCACCTCGACGAGCTCTAGCAGCAATGGTGCAAGCAGTGATGACTCCTCCCAACACTCCAAGGGAGTAGATGATGATCCGGAGGACTATGGTTGTCCAATTGTGGAGGAGAATCCTCCTACACACATTGATAGCTAGCCTAATGTCAGGTCCTCTTTAGCTTTTTCCCAGTTATGGGTAGCCCCTTTTATGTTTTTTTTATTCAGACCCCCTCTCGTGTTGGCTTGTTAGGCAACCGAGGAGACGGGTCTCGCTATGTACATTATGTTCATTACAGTTATATATATGTAAATCCTTTAATTTTGATTTCATGTTAAATTTTAAATGTTTTGATATAATGTTAAATGTTTTGATCTATGTTTTGGATGGTTTCAATCTACATTTGGCCTAGATGGAAGACTCCCATGTGAAGTATTTTTTTGATTGAATCAAAAAGAGTAAAGAAGTAGTTGTATATATGTAAATCCTTTTAATTTTGATTTAATGTTAAATTTTAAATGTTTTGATCTACGTTTTGGATGGTTTCAATCTACATTTGGCCTAGATGGAAGATACTCCTATTTGAAGTATTGTTTTGATATATTAAAAAAGATTAAAGTAGTTATATGTAAATCCCTTTGATTTTGATTTAATGTTAAATGTTTCAAGATATATAACATGTTGGGCTGTTCTTATTTAAGTTCGATGGTTTTAATCTACAGCAGTCGTGATGGAAGACTCCCATGTGAAGTATTGTTTTGATTTAAATTGCAAAAGAGTGAAGTAGTTATATGTAAATCCTCATTCTTGATTTAATGTTAAATGTTAAATGTTTTGATATAATGTTAAATGTTTTGATCTAAGTTTTGGATGGTTTCAATCTACATTTGGCTTATATAGAAGACTCATGTGACTTGTATTGTTTTGATTTAATCAAAAAGTTTTTAAAACTGTTGCCGCAGAGAAGAAGTACATTTGGCATCTTAAGATTGTTAGATCTTGCTGTTGTTCCGTTTGAGTGAAAAATTTCCAATAGGAAGAACATAGCTTTTCAATGCAACTAACCATATCAATTGAGCTCTAATTGAAAAAAAAGTAAAGTAGATATATGTATTTATCCCTTTAATTTTGATTAGAAATATAAGAAGTACATATGGAAGGAGTAATGAATCATTTTTTCAATAATGCACATAGTAAAACTACTTGAACAATTAATTGTATCTCTAGAACACACACACACACACACACACACACACACACACACACACAGAGATATATATATATTTAATATATGTAACATATTTTTTTAATACGTACACATGTATAGAAAGCATTTCTCACGATGTTGTAGCACGTGCATGTACCAAAACAATTTGTACATGTGAAAACACTTGCACAAATAAAATAAGAAGCTCAATTTTTAGTTTCAAGTGTGTTGGAAGTTCTAAAAAAAATTTAATCCAAAGAGAATAAATTGTTGGGCAATTCAATCAAAAAAAATTCCAATGGAATTCCATATTCAATAATCCGTTCATGATCGGATTTTGACATTTTCCATTTCTTAACTTTCGTTTTTCTCTTTGATTGAACCTCTATCAAATTTATGCGTGTTTCACACACCAAGTGACTATATTGAAAAATTATGGAATTAGGTTCATAGTCTTCAAAGTAAAGAAAGTCCTCACTTTGATTAGTTTGTTTGAAAAAATAACCTTTTAGTATAATAGATCCTCTGTCATATTGAAATCCGTGATCATTATAGTTTTCTAACAATTTCATTTTTCGTTCAGCGCAACACATCAAATAATACTTAACATTTTCATCATTGTCAATAGGTGCAATTACAACAAAAACATCTCCTACACAATAAAACAAACTTTCAAACAAAATTATACATATTTAAATTTATTTCTAGATCTTTAATTCATTAGAAAGCAATTCAAATGTTACTTTCTCTAACAAGATTAGAAACTCGATCACCATCAGATGATATTGTAGTTTTCTCTGATTGCATTTCTTCAAACATTGCAACAGAAATTTTTCCCTTTGTATTTAGCTCTATATGTTTCCAATATTTTACATACATGTTGTTTTCACAAACTTCATTTGATTTTGTGTTGTCTATGCAAACATCACAAAAACAAGAATATTTTCTGTTATCCAATGCAAACACATTTCTGGACGACTTTTTTGTAATTGAATGCAATTTTCGAGTCACTTTTATTGTTTCAATTTCATTTCCAATTGATCTATCTGCGTCTTCGATCCCAATATGCCAGAAAAACCTTTATATGGAAAATTAAAAGAAGAGTTTGTAAGTATGATCTATCAAAATACAATCAAAGATAATCATTGCACGATAAATGTACACAATGTTTAAAATTATATTTTGTAATAAAATAAAAAATTGAATGTACCTTTCGCACTTCCCTTGATGGGTTAGTCTCATGGCTTAGAGCAGCGATGCACCATCGAACAACTTCTTTAGCATTCACAAGTTGGTCAAGTAGGGTCAACACATCTTTGAAGTGTCATTTTATGCATGCCCCCGCACCGTGATGTTCTCCTCTTTTCCACACCCCAAAGAAATCAACACAATATTAATGGTATTTTATTAAGACAAATAACACAACCAACAGAATGATCATGCAGATTTGAATTGACCTACGCATCTGTCTGACCATATCAAATGTTCATTGAAAGTTATTCCACAATTTTTCAAGGAATTATAAATTTTTCCAAAACAATGTTGTACAAAATATGTATCATGTGTACGATCGTCACCGATATAAAAGTGATATTCTTTAATGATATGTCGATTTTCACTCATGATTTCTATATGATCAACTTTTTGTTCATCATGTCTATATAGAATATGGATGAGGATGGAGAATTGGTCAGAATGATAGTATTCACTCTGAATTTCATTTTGTGAAACAAATGTATAGTTTTCTGCAGAATCAATCACTAACAAAATGCTCCCTGGTGGAAAAAATTCATGAGATTTTTTAGGCAGAAATTTACAAATGCACCAAGAATTGCAAGTCTTGCCATCGAGCTCTATGGGAATTCTTGGTGTATTTGTAAATTTCTGCTTCAAACGTTCTTAAAAAGTCTATCACAAAAATTTCGTCTTCTAGCAATTCAATTCTTTTAACACTATTTTCACCTTGAATCGATGTATCGATATATTCATATCTCTTCCATTTCACTTTCATGTTGGAAAATGATTGATCATTTATATCAGTACGATATTTATTTTGAAATTTAGCTCTCCACAATCATCACATTTTTTACCACCAACACATTTCTTTGTAAAAATACCATCGCTTTCTTTCAGAATTTGATATATGAAATCACGTTTGATAGGAATATAGTAACCTTCCATAATGTTCTACCAAAATCAAGGAATGTGTCATAATATAACTCAAATTCCATATGATAACGGCAACAACAAGTGTCACGTATGGTGATAGGTTTTACATACCATGGTTTTTTTGAACAAAAGCAATGATTGAAACATGAATTTCATGATTCTCTTCTTTTAACTTGTTGAATAACTCTATCTGAGTGGTTTCCAAGAAATATTTTTCATGTTCTTCGTACTGATTTCATGCTATTCTTTTTCACATCACATGCTTTGCAGTTGGCGAAACACACGAATTGTTCTTCCAATATTCATATATTATTTTTTCAACATTTTCTCCAAGTCTATCTTTGTATGGTTGCCTACAAATAGCTCTCCAACAAGTGAGTTCATCATTTACATCTATTTGCAGCTGAAATTTCCGATGTTTGTGCAAAGTTTTTCGTGAGGTTTCTAATGCTCGTGCCATAGATGTTACCAAATGATTCTCTTTAATACTTGATAAAACCATTGCCATATGTATTCCTCTACATACAATTGAAACATTTTTCTTTCTAGATCTCCTAATTGAATTTATAACACTACTTATATTTTGTATCACATTTTCCTTCATTTTTTAATCTTTGGTTGATTTTCAAATACTCAGTAGTGTCGTAGCTTCTTTTAATTTCCTTAATGATAGGAGACCTTTCAACATTTGAGCTTGAACTGTCACCTGCTCCTTTATGAAATACGTTTCAAAAATGCGGTTAACATGATATCATATATAATGGTCAGGTTTTTTATCTCCATATGTGTGAGTGTCAACATTTTCTAACAGCTCATCATCGACATTGATTTCATCTATACATATTCAAATGAATAGTACATAATAAGTTTACATATTCAATAAATATCTAAATTAATAAATATATACATATAATTTCAATAATGCGTGCATGTGTTCAATATATATATATATATATACCTTGTGATTCAATTTCTTCACTTGAATTTCTTTCAACGTTTTCACCATCTTCAATTCAATAATATCTCTTTCACTTCTTCTTCTTCTTTTTGCATTTGTACCTCATCATCGGGTCGTTTTGAGGAATATCGTCTATCATGACATTAAACAAAATATTTTTCAAATTAGTTCATCAAATAAAAATTAAGCTTCACATTTTACACTAGGAAAATTTTAAATATATCAGTAGATCATAATATTTACATTTACATACCTGCTTCAATTTCTTCTTGAGGTTGATTTTCCCCTTCAATATTTGAGAGGGCTTCTATCTTTCTTTTGCAAGATTGTCTCATCTCTTCTCTACGTTCCTCGGGGTCTCTTTTTCGATCATATTTTCTTGCACAAGTCCTTCGATTTCCCATGATAATAGAGTATGAAGTTCAAAAAATTTCCTTCAAAAAATTAGACAATAACTCAATTAGAAAAAGCATCACAAAATATTTAATTTAAAAAAAAAAAAAAAGTCATTTTAAATTTTTTGCAAAAAATACATACTCCAATCCAAAACACTTACTTTAAAAAATTCGAGAAAAAAATGTCTTATAAAAATTAAATGAAGCTCAAATATTTACTTCAACTCAAAACACATACTCTAAAAAAATGTCACTTCAAAAAATGCCTCCAACTTTAAAAAAAAAAAAACGTCACTTTAAAAAATACTTCCAGAAAATGTCTTTTCGAAATTAAGCCCAACTCCATACTTTAAAAAAAAATGAAGCACAAAAAACATCCAAAAAAATTTATTACATACCTCCAAGAAATTTCCTTTGAATGTACATCCAAGAAAATTCCTTAAACCCAAAAACAATTCTTTGCAAAATCAGGTCGCCTCCAAGAAAATTCTTTAAATCCAAAACAATTCTTTGCAAAATCAGACCGTCTCCAAGAATTTGAAATTAAGCACAAATCCATACTTAAAAAAAAAAGAACAAAAAACATCCAAAAAAATGTATCACATACCTCCAAGAAATGTCCTTTGAATGTATGTCCAAGAAAATTCCCTAAACCCAAAACAATTTTTTGAAAAATGAAACCGTCTGCAAGAAATGTCCTCCAAGAAAAGTCCTTAAACCCAAAACAATTCTTTGAAAAATTTGTCAGCCTCCAAGAAATTCCCTTAAACCCAAACCTCCAAGAAAAGTCTTTAAACCCAAACCAGGACCTTTATAAAATCAGACCAATAAATACATATTCAAATGACAAGTACCATGACCAAGACTTAGACCCTTGACCTAGATATTCTTCCAAGACCTTGATTCAACTTCTTCAACTTTGAATTCTTCTTCTCAATAGCTCGCTTAGTTCTGCATCAGTACTAGAGACCTTGACCTTAACCTTGTATATGCTTGTAGGAAGGTAAATCAAAGATTTACCTTCCTTACTATTGCTGCCTCTTCTTCTTATCATGACTATCTTCAATAAATTCTTAACCCTAAACCAACATTCTTAATATTAGAGTTATATTGTTGTACCCTTCCTGCACGTCCGAAATTTAGCTTCAGTCATACGCAATCCTGTATCTTCTGCAATTTCCACAAAATTTCCTTCCTACTCTTTAATTTAAAATCTACATTTTTGTGCTACTCTTCTTGCACTTGTCTACATTCATGCACTTCCCTAATTCATTGTTTTGTCCGCACTTGTATACTCCCTTATATTTGTAATTATATACAACCTTTTCTCCATTGTAGGTTCATACACATCTGTACCTTTTTAACTCAAAATTTATCTGCACTCTTTCCTGAAGTTTATCCGCATTTTATCTAGTAGATATCCGAATTAGATTCAATTTTATCCACTTATCTCCTTTCACAAAACAATTAGCAAATTACCTTAAACTTTTCCGCAATTTCTCAGAGGAATCCACACTCACTTGAGTGCTTATGAGCCGCAGGAACAGGGTTATGTATATATATATATTGATCTTGAACTGCCTTTAGGCTGACCCTACACCAAGTTGTAGGCCGACATTAATACTTGCAAATAGGCCGACTTCATCATTTGTTTCCAGCGTTGAGAAAGAGCTATTACATGTCATTCTTCCACAAGGTATATGACAAGGTCTTGGAGCACTCCATTGAATTCTAGGCTCTCCATTTACATGCCACTAATTATAGTTATAAAAAAACCCTAAATAGACATCAAGAAGAAGTCTATTAATCTATAATAAAATTCTTTCTCATGAAACCCATGAATAAAGTACAACAAATTACATTTTATTATCTTTGTCTTCTTCTTTACATAAATTCATAATTACATGTCAACATGAAGACCAGCCTAGTTACACTTTTCAACACTCCCTCTTAAATAGGGAGGTATTCATACAGGTACATGGTTACTTTCAAACTGAAGAATCTCATAAGAATAATTGGATTGGTAATCACATCTATATAGAATCATATCAAACAACATTATCTTGGTGCAAGGCCTTGACTAATAGCCCCATGTCTCAATGAGACGATGGGCTACAATGTTGGCGAGATACGTGAATTATAGACACCATTATCATTGTCTCTCCAAGGTACACAATCCACCTGAGTGTTCCCAAAGTATAACCTTCGTGGATTATTCTTCTCTTGGGTAGCTAGCCCTCAGAGAATATCAGTCCCGACTACTCTTATCTTTAATTCCCTAACACATTATCAAAGAGTATTGAATGCGAAATGATTACCCAATCCTCCATTTTTTCTTCCCAAGTGAAGACCAGAATGATGTGTCTATCTCTCCCTCTCAACCAGGGAGGACTTACTCCAAAAGGAAATGTACTCACTCCTATACAAGTACCTGAGATCATTCTTAGGAATTACGCAATTTATTCCAAGTAAGAAATTGATCACCAAGCTCCCTCTCAATCAGGGACCTGCATCAGCAATGGTGAGACACCCAGCTACTCATGAAGAGTTCCTCCCCTCGATGTCATGGATTTCGATATTGAGGAATATTCAACTTTTAGCTTCATAGGGCACAGATCATCCATCAATTTAATCCTTGAGTCATGTCAAATATCAGAAAGTGATTCATCATAATTCCTTATCTGTTCCACTGTTATGCCATGTTGATTTCCTTCGAATCATCTCCAAGGATCATACATTCTTTCTCATGATTAGCAACCCTGCAAAAATTTATCTAGATAAACATATACATATGAACTTTTAGAACAAAATTTACCTTAGTGATGATCTTTCACCATGAAATATTCCTATAGGCATAGGCATCCTTCACATAGATTGACACATCTCCTAATGATATGTTTTTCCAAGGGTATTCTTCTTTACTAGACTTCCGTCAGAGTCTACATATCTTCCCAGGAGATCTCCTAGTCACATATTCTTAGTTTCTGGATTATAACTGCCTCTTGAAATGGATGTATTTCATGATTTATTTCTTTCTGCACATTCTTCATTCCCAGGATCTTACATATTTTCAATTTCTTGTGTATGTACAACCACACCATATTCGATGAGGATATATTTTTTTGATTTCATCTGTCAGTTCACCGAGAGATCCTCCTTCATAGATCATACTTCTAAATATGGAAGTCTATTACCTGCAACCATATGACATGAATTCACAACATCCAATATTAGCATATATCTCTGCATACCTCATATATATTTCCCTAAGTCATCCTGTAGCAATTTATTTAGAATCAAGGGATTCATTCCTTTGGCCTGCTCCATCAATATGTCATCACATCCCAGAATTTTGTCTCCATGATGACCCTTGATCTGATGACTGCTTTACTTTAGTAGAGAGGTTTTTCTAGAAGTTTTTTCACTGAGAGATCCTTCCATGGTTTTATCAAGATGATTCTTAATGTACATTGCTTTCTATCATACAATTTTACAACCAATCAGAGATCACTTAAAGAGAAAGATGATCGCAATCATAATAGAGATCTCTCGCTTCCTCCTTCTTAGATATTTTAGCATCAGGTTCTTCTCTTTCATTTGTGACATGGGCTTCTTCATTTTTCCTCTTGTCCTTTCCAAATTTAGGAAAATCTCTTTTATAATTCCCAAGCTCATTACATCCAAAGCATCATACGTTGTCCATATTTCTTCTCTTATTTTGAGGGCCAAATTTTTTGAATCTTCCTTTCTTCCTGTATGAGGCTGCGAAGGCATGATTCTCTTCACGTGGTCAGGTATCAGCTTTGGCCTTTATTATTGTTTCCTCTATTTTCCATAGAGACCATAAATCATGGAATGGGGTGGCTTATTTCTTCCCATATATACTAGAAGTGAAATTTCCCCATTCCTCTGGTAGAGAATTCAGCACCACTGTAGTCATCTTAGTGTCAGACATTACTTCTCCTACTTCCGGAGTTGATCTCTTATTTCATAAATCCTCATAAAGTATGGAGTGATTCCTTCTTCCCTTGATAATTTCATTTTTTTATAGTTCTTGTCTTAGAGAGATTTCTTCTCCTGCAGTACTCACAGATAATAGCTCTACCAATTTCTCATATATTTGTTTTGTAGTCGTTAGTTTTGATACATATGGAATGAGAGAGTCTTTAATGGATTGTATGAGAATCCTCTGGGCTCTAATTTCTCCCTTCATGTACTTGGCATGGGCTGGGGCATCTTATTTTGGGGGTTGAACAATAGATCCTTCAATATAGTCCATTACTTTGTCTTCAATTAGATTCAAGTTTGTCATATTCTTCCATGCATATTCTTGATAATTACTTGTGATCTTTCTTGTGTTACTTATGTCTTCTCTTATTTTAGCTTAGTTAATATTTCATCAAGTCAATTATCAAAATTAACAAGACATAGAAGTTAGGCTCCTAGAGCCAGGGCAGAACCTCTCCCTCTTGGAGAGGAAAACCCATAAAGAATTATTCTTATAGATCTGCAAATGCCAAGTACCATGACCAAGACTCAAATCCTTGACCTAGATATGCTTTCAAGACGTTGATTCAGCATCTTCAACTTTGACTTCTTCTTCTCAACAACTTTCTTAGTTCTGCATCAGTGCAAGATACCTTGACCTTCACCTTATATATGCTTGTAGGAAGGTAAATCAAATATTTACCTTCCTTACTATTGCTGCATCTTCTTCTTATGATGATTGTCTTCAATAAATTATTAACTCTGAACCAAAATTCTTAATCTTAGAGTTGTATTGTTGTACCCTTCTTGCACTTGTCCAAAATTTAGCTTCAGTTATACGCAATTCTGTATCTTCTACAATTTCCGCAAAATTTCCTTCATGCTCTTTAATTTCAAATCTGCATTTATGTGCTTCCCTTCATCCGCATTTATGTGTCTCCCTTCCTGCACTTGTCTGCATCCATCTGCTACCCTAATTTACTGTTATGTTCGCACTTGTATACTCCCTTATACCTTCAATTATGTACAACCTTTTCTCCAATGTAGGTTCATATACATCCACACCTTTTTAACTCAAAATTTATCCACACCCTTTCCTAAAGTTGATCCGCATTTTATCTAGTAGATATCTGCATTAGATTCAGTGTTATCCGCTTATCTCCTTTCACAAAATAGTCTGCAAGCTGCCTCATACTTGTCCGCAATTTCTTAGAGGAATCCACATTGAGTTGAGTGCTTATGAGCCACAGGAATAGAGGTATATATATATATATATATATATATATTGATATTGAAATGCCTTTAGGCTGACCCTACACCAAGATGTAGGCCGACATTGATACTTGCAAATAGGCTGACTTCATCATTTGTTTCCAGCATTGAGAAAGAGCTATTACATGTCATTATTCCACAAGGTATATTACAAGGTCTTGGAGCACTCCATTGAAGACTAGGATCTCCATTTACATGACACTAATTACACTTATAAAAAAACCGTAAATAGACATCAAGAAGAAGACTATTAACCTATAATAAAATTCTTGCTCATGAAACCCTTGAAGCAAGTACAACAAATTACATTTTATTGTCTCTGTCTTCTTCTTTACATAAATATATAATTACATAGTCAACATGAAGACCGACCTAGTTACAATTTTCAACATGGGGTAGTGCCTCGGGATATTTTTTTTATGTAGACCCAATAATAGTTGGTCAGAACCAAGGATGGGGGACATACCCAAGTATGGGGGGCAAAGCTACCCATGGTTTTTATGCACATGGTTTTTTGGGCATGATGGTTTTTTCAATGGTATTTTGTAGATCTAGGGTTAATGGAGTGGGGTTTATGAATTCTTTGACATGTATATAATGTATTGTAACATTGAAAGGAATATAATGAAAAATAAATTTTTTTTTCCTGGTTTTGGGTTCCAATAGAAAATATTTGTGCTTATATTTATGTTTTCTCCATTATATATATATCTATATATATATATTGTTTTTAAGAATTCGTTTGCAGGTAGTTTCTCTACAGGGTTAAAACCTACATGATTCTCTACAAAAATGGCACATTTTGTGCTTGAAGGTGACTTTAATACAAATATCATCATATTTATTGTTAAATTATATCTTTGTATCAACTCAAAAAATATAGCAAAGTGAAAACTTCAAGGTTTGAAAGCCTTTGTAGGAGAGTATCATTAAGAAAAAATTGAAAACCTTCATAATGGCCTAGTTTTGAATCTCGACGTTAGTGTCTCAAACAACCCTTAGATTATGGTTAGAAAAACATCTTTGGCATCTATTTTTTCATTGATAAACTCATAATAAGTCAGACTTGCAAATAGGAGGTTATATCACTAGAATTTCATTTTCCTATAGCAAGGGTTTTTATTAGCATTGTAGCCATGAAATTCGAATCGTAGAGCGACTTGTATAAAACAGGTTAGCTTTCACCATTTTGACCATGGCGAAGACAGGTTATTAACCATATTCCTTCATATCTAGTTATTCACCAAACTTCATGATTGAATAGAAACCTTCAAAGTGTTACCATTATTTTGAATGCACCAAATTTTTTGAACAATGTACCATAAATTTGAGTGCACCAGTGTTTCAAACATCTCTTTGAAGCAAAGAATGATCCCTTAAAAGGTTAGGGAATAAGGTAATCGTTGGGAGAAAGATATCCCAACAGTGCAACAAAATTGTGGCTCAAACTTAAGCAAGGAAATAATATGCCTGCTATGATACCATGTTGAACTCACACAAAAATATATTAGAATTAGATAAATAATAATTTTTTTCTTATTCACAAAATGTACATATATAAATACAATTTTCATTGACCCTTGGTTTTCATCTTCCAAGAGGTCTCTTGGACTTCTCATGTCTATTGGCATTCACTTGACACTTTTCACCTTCCTCTCAAGTGAATAAGCCAAGTTTGCATAACCCAAGAGGATTATGTCTCTGACATTAAGGAAAACCATTATTTTCCACATTTTAAGATTGAATATAAATGATTCATATAGTCTATTACAAACAACTTCAACAATGCAACGCATTGGAATCCTCTCTTATATATCCCTTATTTTTTGAAGGATACTTAACAATGCCTCTATAGTTGTCTAGAGTGTAAGAACAACATTTCTTGAAAGAATAAAAGAATAGGTTAGATCCAAGGGTCAAAATAAATATGAAATATTGGTACATTCACACATAGAATTAACATGGAAATAGTATAACAAAGGATGAGGTTGTACACCCATTAACATTAAAATTTGAAATTAATAGTATGGACTATATAAAATAAAATAATTCTAGAAAATGAAATTGAAAAGGAAAAATAACATTGACTTATAAGAAAATATATGGTTAGAAACAATAAATAATGTGTTGGAAAATGTAGCATAGCTACAAGTAATGATTAATTCTATTATGTTAAATGTCAATGTGACTAAGCGTGAAAATAATTTTATGATATTTCAATTTAATTTCCAAGATAAAAGTGAACAAATAAAGAGAATACTTACATGAAATCTTACAAAAATATTTAGGATGTGTGCATTCCCTGTATTCTTTGGATTGATTCCAACATCATACATGGTTTTTGTTTTTCCTTAAAACCATAATAAGATCCATTTCATATTTCAAACAACTCAATTCTCCTCTTTGAATTCACTAAGACATTCAAATGGAATATCAATGACTTCAACCTAACCATTCTTGCACTAGAATATCCATTTCAAATTTTGAATTCAAATAGACCGTTAAGGAGTTTTTGTGGCATAATTTTTGTGACTATTTTTGGAGCTAGCTTCAATGAACATTTACACATTATTATTTACTCTAATTAAACCCTCATCTATTCTAAGTTCAATTATTTTCAATCGAGTAGTACAGTGTATCGTCTATCTAGGTCATCGAGTTATGTGATGCATAATGCATAGGGTAAGTCTATCCCTATGAGAAATAATGTATGGAGCATCCATATCTACATAAAATTCCATGTGAATCCATATTATATACATACATGCACCCTAGTGGTAGCTCACAAATGTCTAATTTGGAAATATTGTATCCTCTCAAGATGTGACATTGATTCTATACACACAAATGGGAGCATGTTCAATGTATAGTATGTGAATATCAAATATCCCTACAAATGTTTTGATAAGTAAAAAAAAAATTAATATGTGTTTTATTTATATTTTACATAGATATTAATGGACTTACATCATGAATAAAATAAAATTTAGGAAGCAGGTTAAAATTCTCTGCAAGTTTTTGGGGATCATGAATGTAGAAACTACTTTTATGATTTTTTATCAAAATATTATAACTTCCTCACTAGTATTTCGATCTCCTCCTTCATCAACCACCCTTTAGTATATATAATTTGAGCATGACCATGACCACACCTTATAGTCATCATATCCATCCATTAATATGCCAATCCCCAAGGTTTCTCCTTTTATACCTCAATGTCAGGGAAGGAAGAAAAGATTAATTACTAAAGTTTAGGGATGCTTTGCTATAATTACCTTATCCATGCTCTATCTACTTCCATCCAAATTTGATTTCATACACCAGCTACCATAACTTCCCTAAAGCTACTTCACCAACCCTCTAATGAAATCCTATACCTATGAACATCATTTGCTCCTCCAACCAAGCCTTGCAACAAACTACACTATGATGACACACAAAGTGGATTGATATATAAAATTCAAATGGAGGATGAGTATTAGAGTATGGGGAGAACCAATTAGTTTGCGACCATCATTATGGTAGAAATGGAGTTGCAATTAATCCTCTAAAATGGAAATCCTATGGGGGATGAAGGAAAAACAATATTTATCCTTTAAAGTTTTTCTCCTTATTGAAAATAAATAATCAAAAATTCCTTTTATATTTGTTTTGTAAATTTCATGTGTGCAATATTTTTAAATCCAACATTGTGACCTACAAAATATATAATTTCAACCTTTTAATATCATGACATGACTTTGAAATTTAAAAAAAAATAAAAATGTGTGTAATATATTTTGGTAGGATTGCAAATTTCATACATTTCATGAGCAAGTGACTTTTCACTACTCAATGTTCATCAACTATTCTAAGAGGAATCTATCTTGTGGAGTTATTTATCATGCAAAATTTTCACTAATCTATGGAATTATTGAATTATTGTGCCAAAGTGACTAATTTTGATATGGAACATCAGATGAAACTAGATCCGAAGTTTTGATGTCAATTGCTATGATCCTATATTGAAGATTCAAAACTAAAATTCTTCCTTTTTGAAGTTTACAAGGATAGAATTTCATTCACATTTCAATCATAGTATTCTTATGACCACCTAGATTTCCCAACTACACATACCTAAAAGTGTGGGATTGTTTCTTTGTTATGTTACCGATCCTTGCACCTTTTGAAGAGTATAAAGATGTGGAAAATGAAATTGTGTATTTCCCAACTCAAATATATTAATGAAAATATTTTCATTGTTTTTCATACAGAGGTATTTCCTGAAATTTAGATAAGATAATATAGGATAGTAAAATGTTCTTTAAAAGTTTCCTCTACTTTATGTACATGTCCTTTTAGAAAATGTTGATTTAACATTTGCACTTATCTTATTTAATTTTTATGTAGTTTTGAATTGTTATCTTATTGGTTTTATAATGTTTTCTACAAAATCACAAAGTTTCCAAATACCATAACATATAATTAGGGAAGAAATCATAATTCAACATTATAAATGTATTCCAAGTATTAGAAATCCTTCATCAATGTGGTGATTTCTCTCAATTCGTCAGTGTGGTGACTGGGAGTTGCTATTGAGGTCCTTAAAAGTATCATTATAGATTGGAAAATAGGCCAAAATCATGATGAGTAATTAAGATTGAGCTTAGTTAAATTCAAAATTAAAATTTTGAGATATCCACAAATAATAATGATATTGTCATTAACAATTTTATCTGACCCATAGGGGGCATATATGGATTTAAATGTATATGATATGATCCCAAGGTGGGCAATTTATGTGGTTAAATGTAAACGTAATGTGAATGTACATGCAAGAGGATCAAAATATAAATAAATGGGCCACATGTCCAATATATGAATCGGTATATATAGAGACAATGTAGTTATTATTAAGGACATGTGATTTGGATGTATGAGTGTATTTGGGTGTTTGGATGAGGTTCTCCTACTCTTTGAGTTAATGTGTAACTCATATTTCTTACCTATCTTAGAGAATTTCTCCACATTCACATTTGTGTACATAGTGTGTGTTTCTGGTTTCTTATGAAATTTTGAGTATTTGGACCATAACATTTGGCATCAAGAGCATACGATCATAGGGTTTTTCTCCTTCAATCAAGAAATTATATATTTTTTTCAAAAATGATTTTCTGGGAAGTTTCAAATGGTGAAATTTTGAGGATATCAAGATGAAATATTAAGGTAAATTTTATAATAATAAAAAAATTCGATGCAAGAGGCATCTTGGAAGCTTTTTCTATAACTTTTTTTCAGAGAAGTTTCACATATTCAAATTTTATGGGTACTTATTATAAATATCATAGTATAGTTGGTCAAAATTTTACATTCCTATGGAAGATAGAATACTTTGTGACTAATCCTAAAATCAATTTTAAAAGATTCATTGTAGGATTTTTCTATAATTTTTTCTACTTATGAAATTCTTAAAATTATAAGGTGAAATAACAAATTATTTGTAGTAAAAATTTCAATTTGAGCTTCACAATTTTTTAGGATCTATAACATGTGAAAATTGGAGCTTCTAACTAGACCTAAAAAAAATATGAAACATGCATTCTTATTATAATTGGACACATGGCATTTAATACAAGTTAACTCAGTAAAAAAGGTAAAAATAACAAGTTTTGTGAAATTTACTATAGCTTTCAAGTGGAACATCAAATTGTATTTATACCTGTTAGGGCCTAAATCTACCTCAGGCTGAGAAAGGCAGAATCTAGGGTAACATCAAACCACGCTTAACCTGGTAGCTAGCCCTACCAGGTCGGGAGAGGGCTCTCTCCTTGTCAATCTCAGCAAAAAAAAATGATCAATGAGGCTTGAGATGACTTGATGCGAAGACTGATTTTAGGCTAGGTATGTGTGCAAAAGAGTTTGATTGAATTTAATGATGTTTTTTTGGCTCAAATGGAAAGGCAGATTTGGGTCTGGGGAATGAGACTCAGTTTTGCAGAGATCTCTATGGGGAAAGGTAGGAAAGTGATTTGGTACTTCAAATTGAGTGAGATGGAGAGTTTTATACATATGAGGAGTTGGAGAGGGCATGAGAGTCTCAGGGATCCTCTTCAAACAGCTGAAAACATAAATAACTAAACAAACCCTAGGTAGAGCACTGCACTTTCAATGTATTCTACCTTTATCTTTGTTTGATTTAGTTAAGATGAAATAAAGAGAGATATGGCATACATAAAACACATGTAGACTTAAAATTACAGAAGAAAACACAATACCAAAGCAAGATGCCACATGAATCCCATAAAGTGCTGCAAACCACTAGTCTATTCCTTAGCCAAACTGCTGAAATGAGTATACAATAAGCTCCAAGCTTTCCCAAAAGTCCAACCATGCTAATGACTGAAAAAAAATAAGATATAGGCAAAAAAAAACTCATCCTAGCCTCTAGGGGTCGAGCTCATGAGTTTAGGATCTGTTCCAACAAATTCTGAACTGAGAAACTAAAAAGTAGGCAGTGGAACAGCTTGCCTCTAAAAACTAGGGAACTGATTCATTCAGTTGCAAACTACCTTTTCATGGATGAATCTACCTCTATAAGTGAAAATTTAGCATAATTACATCAAGATCCATCAAATCACATTAAATTACATCATTATTTTGACATTAAGAAGGAGAAAATTCAAACTGTCAAGAAACTAGGCGAAAAACAGAGTATTCTTGGTCAAACTGAGCAAAATTTCCCCAATGCACCGCGCTGATTTCCCTATGTGTAGTTCCTTTTTACAGCTGCTTTTGGAGGCCTTCCCGGTGTCAAAATTTTCTCCAAGTGGGCTTGTTGGAAATTTTTTCCTGTCTACTTTCTAGAACAAGTGGAATTTTTGAATTTGGCCTCCATTTGCCCCTCCAAAACTGAGTTCTCCCAAGACTACTTCCTGTGTGTCCAAAAAGGGGCAGAAAGGTCATTTTTGGGGTGTTTTTGACCTTTTTGGAAGCCCAAAACCTGTCAAACATTCTTGGAAATTTGTGAGCATGCATATTTTTTCATGAAAAATCCAAAAATTTTGAGTTTTCATCAAAATGAGTCCCCCATCAAAAGCGAGCACCAGGTGGCGTGGCGCATTGGGCAGAAAAGTCTGTTTTTTAAGGCAAAAATTCCAAAATTACAGAAAGTGCCCCAAATTTTTTGAAATTTGGGCTGAGTGTTCTCCATCAAGTGTTGTGTTGGGCCAAGGAAGCCTCAGCCAATATCTAAAGTCTATCATGCTCTTTTCTCCTCTTTGATACCTTCTTCAACTTGGCCTTCAAAATCTTGATTCTTGCTTTGCACACATGGTTTCTCGCCCAGTAATGGTGGGCCATGTGCCTCAACATGTTTTTCTCTTTTTTGGCCTTCTCCAGCATCTTTTCCAAATGTATGTTTATCCTTTTGAGCCAATATTCACGATCAGCTTCAATTTCTTGTTCAAGTGGTGTCAACTTGGTTTTCCTCCTCTTGGCAGCTTGCCGGTTTTCTCGTATGTTTTGCAGCTCCATAATGGTTTGTTGGTCCTCTAGCTGCTTGTTTCTTTGCTCAAGGTATTTTATTATCCACTTGGCTCTTTCTAGGTTGATGGAAAAATCATTAATGTCTGCCTATTTCTCCTGAATGATCTCCCTGAACTTTGAGCTTTGTGAGCCCAACTCAGTGTCATCCTCCTGAATGAGAATGAAATCCGTCTCTTTCTCTCCTGAAGGCCCCTCATCATGTAATGGCCTCTCGCCCTTGTCTTGTACCTGCTCTGCTGATGGAGGAAGCGAGACCCCTTCCACCCCGAGTGGAGATAATACTCGCTTTGCTGCTGCAAACAACCTTCTAGTGCCCTTTTGATAGGTGACAAACACCGACACATTAGCGGGTTGTGTCTCATGACCCTCCTGCTGATGTGAAGGTCCACCTATCTCATGAAAAGCTTCTGGAGGTACCTGAGGAGCTGTGAAGAACTCATGAGAAATGAAATCTTCCCATGAGATGTCCTGCAAACCAGCTGATGCATGACCACAATTTTGATGAGTGCAAAATGATATATATTGTTATATTTTTGCTGAGGAGTTTTATTTTTCACTAGGGTGGTCATCTTTTCAATATTTCGGCACATGAAGTAGGGGAGATTCATTATTCTCACCCTGGTAACATGCATCAACAATCTGATGTGATAGGCATATAGGCGAGAAAACCGGTTCTCACAGCTAAAATACTTAATTATGAGTTTCATCAAGGGAGCATATGAGTCTTTCAGGTACCGAAAGGGAAAAACTCTGCTGAGTTGTCTTAAATAACCAGGCTTGATGTATGGCTCATAATGTTCCCTGTCAATTTGCTGCCTTTTATTCCACTTATCTCTGACATTTGGAATGTCAGTTGCTAGAGAAATAGACTTCGGTGTGAAGGTGAATGTCACACCTGCAAGAGTGACTTGGCCATTATGTACATGAAGCACAAACAACCTGGCCAACTCATGATGGTACTGGACTCTAGCAGCCATCTCACAAAACTGATAACAGGATGGGTGTTGGAAGCATGTGATAGCAAGAGCGCAGGCCTGCAGCTCGGCAAGTGAAGTAGGCTCCTCTCGTATATGTTTTCCACCCTTGTGAGGTCTCCTTGGTGCATGCATTTCTGTAGGAGAGTCACTATGTGTCTCTTCATCTTGGTCATAGGAAGGATCAGACTCCATGTTTTCTAATGTGTGAGTTTTCTTGATGATTATGAAGATATTTATGGTGCTTTCAGTTTTCTGCCACCAGGGGTAAGAATGTATGAGGGACTGTGGAGGGAGAGGGAATGAGGGGTTTTGGGAATGTTATGACAATTTTTTTTGGAAATAGGGGGTTTAGGGAATAGTATGTAAGCTTAGGGACAACAATTAGGGTTTGGGGATTTTGTAGTTAGGATTTGGGAAAATGGGAATTGGGGATAAGGGTGAATGATTTTTTAGGAATATGGAAATTAAGGAATGAGTGGATGAAATTGAAAAATAAATGGAGGATTCAAAGAGTAAGGGAGTGATGGAATAGACTTGGTAGCAAAAACATAAATACAAACCCTAGGCAATTTTTTTTGAGAAAAATTGCAAAGAGGTATGGTTTGATATTTTACACACTAAACCACCATAAATTCTAAGAAAAACTCTTTCACTAGCAAGGGAAGAACTCTAGACTTACTTGCACACCATAGGATTGAGCAAATTTGGAAATTTGAGGGAGTTTATGGTGAAATCGGGCTTGCAGCTCTATGCGCTGCGCCACAAACCCAATGCGCCGCGCCTGTTATATGCATCACGCCAGTGTATTTTTTACACTGTGGAGGCCGGCCCAATGTGCCGCACCAGTTGTATGCGCCACACCTCTCACCCAATGCATCGCGCCCTTGAACTTGCACAGTTTTGCTTCAAACTTGCTTCCTTTCTCCAACACGACTTTCTTTTGCTCAATATTTCTTCTTTGAATGAAAATGAGCTCTTTGAACATGAAAAATGACTTCTATACAAGAGATTTTGATTTTTCATTCATAAAACCCACTTTTATAATGTTTGCATTGTGACTTACTTTTTCAACTCTGTTTTTTGGGCAGTTTACTTTATTTGTGCCTTTGATGAACTGAATGACTTGATTTTTGTTTTCCTTGCAGGGGATGGAGCTGCTGAAGCCTGGAAAGGTGACCAGGGTTTCCATTGAAGTTATTTACATATGAGAGAACTGAAATTACATCAAATTTATACATAAAAACCTAAAATACTCTGTTTTTCCTCAAAACAGGATTTTGAGGAAAAATACATTTCTGAGTATGCGATTATGAAATTTATTGGTACTGGAACTTTATTCAACCTCCTCATGCACCTGCTAACCATTATTGGACATTTTGAAGACCTTTTTGATGAAATCCTAGACCTAATGAAACTGAAACCCTAGAAATGACTCTTGCAAATTTAAAGACAAAAAGTGACTGTATATGATCTTGATGAATGGAAATGGACCAGCAGGTAAAGGACATGAGGGAAAATGTACAACAAGACACTACCATCAAATGATCCATGCTCCTAATGGAATGCAGCTGACTGAGCGAGACACCTAATATGCAATGCAACAAGATAATTTGATCACCGGCGGAGGGATGAAGATACTGACACTAACAATACCTACGTAATTGAAGAGAAAACATATTAGAGTACTATACACTAATTTTTCAAACTCAAAAGTGCCAAAATTGAGAGATACATCAAAACAAAGGTTGGATTGTAGGTTAATCTCCAAATCAAATATGTTAGCTTACAATTATTGTAACTTTTGATTAGCTTGTTTGATTGAGGAAAATTCAAAATTCATTGTAAAGACAAAACACAAAATATTATATTGGGAAATGATAATAACTATATATTTTCATTATTTATAACATATATATGTTGGAAGTTGAAAATTTTGATTAGACCTCACTTAAGAAATAATAGAAATACCTAAATTTGTAGGAGATGATGATAAAGATGAAATCAATCCTATGGAATGGTTGAGGACGTGAAAGGAAAATGGTTTAACTCATTTAAGAGCATGAAGTTATTTTCATTATGAAGCTTGGATGTGGTTGATGAGTATTGATAATGAAACTAGAAAAAAAATGATGACATCAGAAGTATTTGAAGAATTCTTCTCAAAAAATGGATCAATGAATTAAAAATGAAAGAAATGCATAAAATTGAAGATGATTAAAAAGAAGAAAAATAAGAGATCAAGAATAAAGGGGATGAGCTATTTAAGATACCAAACTTTAATAAAGTACTCATTAAGTATATTCAATAATTAAAACAAGGAACGAAAAGGAAATGGAAGTGGGAAATGGATCAACTACTACATGAGGTGAAGAGACTGGAAAAAGAAAAGCAACATTGTGAAATCAAGAAAAAAGAAGTATCTTGGATGAAGATACTACCAAAATACTTTAATAAAAAATTTACAAGAAGTTTGAGGAATCCCTAAATACATATGAGGTAAATTCAAAAATGCAATCCAAAATTGATGAATGATGTCAAAATTTGATAAATGGGATCACATTGAAACTTCAAAAGGAGAAATAAGATAAGATTTAAAAAGGTCACCATAATATACTTAAATAATTTAAACCTTATCTAGAGGATGTACATGCCAAATATGGTGGTATGATCTCCAAGGTTAGAGTAGTCAAAGAAAAATCAAAGATAATGGAGAAGGTCATTATCTAAAAAAATAAGATAGATGAAATAACTATGCGGGGTGAAGGAAAACCATAAAAGGTGAAACCATATCAACATCCTCATTACTAGAAAATATCTCAAGGAAGACAAGAAGATTTATATAAACATTGTTAAGGAAGATGAAATATGTTGTCCATTGGATAATCCATCGCAACCTGTGTGTTTCGCGACATGTGATTAACCGCCTCTCAAGGTTTCAGTAATGTTGTTGATGCATCCGTTTACTGAAACCTGTGGGTTTTGGTGTAACAAAAATCGTGATTCCAACTAATGGTATTGTTAGGTAAATTGACTTGTGATTATAGTCAAGTTTGACCGAGTTAAACAATGATGGTTTTGGGGCACATGGTATTGTGAACCCATGGTATTGCATGTAATGGAGCTTATAAAAGGCTCGGAGGACTTCATTGTAATGTAAGGCCTAGAGGTGAGCGGTGAAGGCTCACTTGGCCGGATTTGCCAGGGTTTTGGCCAATGGTTAATGAAATTTCATTGGTTGGGTTTTTCCCCGGATTTGGGGTTTTCCGGGTTAAACATTGTGTTTATGTTTATGTGATTTGTTGCTGAGTTTTGTATGTGTATTATTCTCTCGGTAAATATTTTATTTCTGCGGTAAATTCCTAACAAATGGTATCAGAGCCATATTTGGCTTCAAAGGGACGTTTTTGTAGCCAAGGGTTTTATTGGCCTGTGAATGGAGAAATCAATGCAGCCTTTTGTAAATCTGGCCATACGGAGCATGGTGTTTCTAGGAAATAGGAAATATCCAATTGATTGATTCCATGGGGAATTCCATGGAGGGTTTCTCAATGGATAAAGAGAACAATGGTGCTTCCACAACCCAGATCTGGCGACTAGCAGTGATAAGAAGTTGGTTCGAGAAATTCAGAGATGAGAGGATGTTTGCACATGGATTAATTAATTGATGAACCATGTATCTGAAGAGAACTCCTAGAGGACTGGCGGTTATAAAGGCTGGTGACCCATGTAATCCGGTAGATGGGTTCTTTTTATATGGACATTGATTTCATATGTACAAAGACAGTAACAATGAAACAAAAAAAAATTATTATAATGGAGTTAATTTTTTATATGTAAAAATTTGAGGGGGGAAGAGCTAGAGTGAGTGGGGTTGTCTCACTTAGCAGGTTTGGCTGGATTTAGTCAAGGAACCCCAAGTCAATTTTAAGGGGGGAATGTTAGGTAAATTGACTTGTGATTATAGTCAAGTTTGACCGAGTTAAACAATGATGGTTTTGGGGCACATGGTGGCCCATGAACCCATGGTATTGCATGTAATGGAGCTTATAAAAGGCTCGGAGGACTTCATTGTAATGTAAGGCACCAGGAGGTGGCGGTGAAGGCTCACTTGGGTACAGGATTGGCCGAGGTTTTGGCCAATGGTTAATGAAATTTCATTGGTTGGGTTTTTCCCCAGATTTGGGGTTTTCCGGGTTAAACATTGTGTTTATGTTTATGTGATTTGTTGCTGAGTTTTGTATGTGTATTATTCTCTCGGTAAATATTTTATTTCTGCGGTAAATTCCTAACAGGTATCAGAGTCAAAGGTATCAAGTTTGAAACACCCCCTACTCACGCTTGGGGGGGCAGGAGGGGGATTGTTGGGAATTAGATAATCTGGTTCTCCCTGTGTGTTTTTTGACATGTCCTTAACCAACTCTCGAGGATCTGTTAACTCTAGTGACACATTTGTTTATTAATACCTACAGGTTTTGGTGTAACAAAAATTGTGTTTCCAACATAATACAAATCAACATTCATAGAACAAGGCTTCACAAAACTATTTTTCAACAATATTTTATCAAATACCAACAATTACTACAAATTGAAGAAGTTACAGCAACAATCCATAGAATCAAAGGAAATAAAATTGTGCAACAACAAGCCATTAAGACTAAGAAGAATTGATTTTGCATGGATGTATCATTATCAATGAAAATAAGAAAGTAAGGAAATGAGAAAATCATATTACTTTGGTTTCATCACATGTAACACACTTAAATGCAAATCTTCAAGGAAAAGGCTTCTTGAAGGAGGGTATTATGACATGATCACAAGGGGCCATATATGGGGTTAAATGTATATGATATTAAACCCCAAAGGGGAGCATACATGGGATTAAATGTACATGCAACGTGTTAATGTATATGCAATAGGGTTAACCTAATAATAAAGGATCCACATGTGAAATGTGTAAATAAGTATATATAGAGATCTTTGGCATCATTATTGAGAACATGTGAATTGGATAAATGAATTTATTTGCATATTTGGGGGAGGTTCTCCCATTTCTTAAGAGTTATTGTATAACTTATTTTTGTGCAAAGTGTGTACTTCTAGTTTCTTATGATATTTTGAGTGTTTCGTTCCTAACACATTTTTTCAGCATATCCAGTAGTAGCTTAATGTTTGTAATAGTTTTTACAACTTAAATATTTGTAGATGTTTTTTTGAAACACTAAATTACTAGCTAGTGCATCATATTCCAACAACATGGAGCTAGGAACTGTATGAAGAGTTGATCCATGAAATCATTCAATTTGTAACACAAAACACATTTAAAATTTCTATAGAAGCCCATTTTACATAGATTATTTCAAATTAATATACGTGGTATCACTGAGTTGGTACAAATGGGCTACTCCACCAAACAACCTAGAGTAACTCTTTGAAACCAACTTCTAACTGAAAATTAGCCTTTTCAACCTGAGACAGCTCTTTCAAAAGTAAATATGATTTGTTCAAATGAAATTCAATGATATGGAAAACTCTGTAATAGTGTTTTGAGTGTATTTGTATGCAGGTGAAAAGCGTATAATATTTACTACCATTGGGCTTTATGGAGTCAGTGTCAAGGAATTCAATGACAATGGTTCTTCTTGTGGAAACTGAGGCATATAGATGTCTTAATGAAAGGACAACACACACAGATATATAATAGTCTAATGCTTGAAGTAAGTCAGAGCATGAAGTACATGAATTATAATTAATCAAACATTAAAATACTAAAATCAAAATAACAAGATACATTAGAACAAGTACTCATGAAAACATCAAATAAATCCCAGGTAGAGAAGAAACCAACAACCATTTTATATTACTTCTCTATTAATAATTTTACAATAGTAGTAGTGTAAAATAACATCATTCAACCCTTTGTTTTTCGAAATCCTACCTATTAATAGGCTTTAGTCACCTTACATTGGATCTACCTACATGGCTAGATCATCGAAATTTTTTTCTCACACCTACCTTAACCAATAGAAAAATACATGGAAATGAAACTGACATCTACTGACTTTATGACTTAGATACCTACTACGACTCTTCCACTTATTTATTACATCAACTAACTAAATACTACATATTTACATCAAATATAATCATGTGCTTGGGTGGCATTGATCATGACCAAGACATTAATGCCCCTACTAAATTATGAAACTAGCCTTCCTACTTATAAGGAGGTGATGACATGATAAATGTTGATTATCTTCATGATGAGCTAGTGAGCTGGACAACCTTGTTGAAGACCAAGCCTCCAACTAAATCTTTCTCTAGTACTCTTTAAGCTTTCAACGTGGTTGAATGACCTCTAATGAACCATTAAAACTTATAATTTCTACCAAAAGTATCTCGCTACAGAAATGGGGGAATCAAGGCAATTTCGTAGAGAATTTATTTCACCAATCTATGGCACGTGTTAGCCCTCTTTTCTGATTTGGAAATTTTTGTTGAGTCACATGAGCTAAATACAATTCCTCTCCCCCCCCCCCCCCCTTTAATTTTGACCATGTTTTCTCCCTGTGATTTGCAAGATTGGAAAGAACAAACACTGCAGGGGCCACATCAGAACTGCTTTGGAATCCTAGGACCTAGCCTTCCTAGATTCAGAAAGTGATCTCTCTATATAAGTGTTTTTTTAAAGATATATCTTTGTGCTCTTTGTTTTAAGACTTTAGGCTAGTTATGAAGCTCTGAGAACTTTGTTTGGTTTTGGTTGATTGAAAAGGTACTTGAAGGATTAAAGATTGGAGAAGATTTAGAGAATGTTTCAGCTAGATGGATAGACTATGAGACAACATTAATCCAATGGGCTATGGAGTCATAAAAGGATTTAATTGTTCAAACAACTATTCAAGGGTTTTCATAGGGCAAGTTATCTAGATTAAATGGATCTTTTAGATTAAGTTGTGATATGAAACATTAAGGTGTTGTGAAGGAAATAAAGCTATAGTCAATCAATAATATTCTAGCTCTACTTAAACAAGAAAAGCCTTTCAAAGTAACTATTTGAAGTAATCCAAAGGACAGGGCAAACCATAGACTTCTTTGGACAAAATTTTATTAAAGCAAAATTTTAAGACAACAATCCAGCAATCCTAAAACTACTTTAAGATAAATAAAACATACAAGATAACGATATGAGCAGCCCAAGATCAAATAGAAATAATCTAATCTACTTTTGACAAAATCTTTCGGGATCTTTCAAAGCAACCTTTAAAGACTAGCCAGAGGACAGGGCATACCATAAACTTCCCTGGTTTAAACTCTACTTAGCATATTTTTGAAAAGATCCTTAAAGAAAATATCTCAAGTTATACTCAGAAGGATATGGGCTTACCAACACTTCCCTGGTTATACTCTATTGAATCATTCTTAAACAAACAAGCTATATAGAACTGAAGGGCCACTAAGAATCCTTCAATCAAACCTTGCAGAAGAAAACATAAAGATAAACATTGCAAACAGAAATAGGGTAACTTTGACAGTAGATCGTAATCTAAATTTTCTGTTCTTTATCAGAGAAAATAGACATAATGAAAAATAAGAAGAAACAAACACAATGAGGAAAAACATCACCATTAACATAGATCATGATCCTGTGAATCAGCTTGTTTTATTGATGTTCAAACCAATTACATACTCCAGAACAGTGAGTCTTTACAGCTCAAAGCTTCTCTATCCAACTTAGCACTCCTCAACTAGCTCAACAACACTCTAAACAACTAACAGTAATAGCCTTCTACAACCAACCAAGAACCCTTTCTAATGAAGTCATCATGCTATGTTTATAAGCAAACCAGGAGGTGAAATGAAAGCTAGGGTCAATATATTTCATTTATGACTGAGTTAATGATTTTTGACCTTTGAGACCATGCAAGGCCCAAGGAAAAAAATATCTGAAATGAGTTACTCTTTATAATGAATGTTGTTTAATTTCTGAGCTACTTAGTTGAAATATTTGACTTTTAGGCTTTTTTGATAACTTTGTAATAACTATTGAGTTGCTTCTTTCGAAAATATCTTTGACTGTAATAACTTTTGTATGTTTTTGAGGGAAAATTATGCTTGTAGGTGGCCTTTAACCCTTTGATGAAGTAACTGCTTCATTGATTTTGGCATTCAAAGCTATTTTTGGGCTGATTTGTCTTGCTTATTGCTTTAAACTCTGTTTTTAGGCTTGATTTTTCTTTTAGCCTTTATAATAATCTTTGCTACCTGCTTCACTTTTTTGACAGTTTTAACTTTTAATCTTTCGTCCTTTAACCTTGTTTTTATCCTTAAGTTGTAATTAAACTTTAATATTTTGATTATGCTTCTGAACTTCTGTCTTCAATCTTCATTGTTCTTGTTTTTGTTTCTGTGTGCAGGTGGCTTCTTTACGATGCTGGAGGGTTTCATTAATCAATCAACGGTCATGAAATGTTGGTTCAAACACCGAAGTCAAACCTTGTGAATCTCTTTTTTATTTATCTTACCTCGAGGATCATCACCTTTGTTGGGTTTCCCATGTTTTGGCCAGGTTGGCAAGACCAAAAGATGAGACAACATCAAACCACTTTCAGACCCTAGGATCTAGCCCTCCTGGGTCCAGAGAGGGATCTCTCCATGATTATCAAGGGTATATGTCTTTGAGGCTCAATGTTTTATGATATTAGGCTAGTTATTGGCACAAGGTTTGTTTGTTTAATTTGAAGTTTGGTTGTTGGGAATCAGGAAGGAAGGGTTCAATATAGAACAAGGATGAACAAGAGAGGTTTTAGGCAAAGGAGAGGCAAATCAGAGAACATCAATGCCATTGGGAAATGGAGTCAGGAAAGGGTTTACTTGCTATCAACATGCAAACTTTCAATTGGGCTAGTCATCTAAAGCATTGGATCCTAAAATGATTTGGTGGAATGGAACAATAAGGAGAGCAAGGTGAAAAGGTGGAAAGGGAGATAAACACCAATTTTCCGTCTATAGATCAGGTCAGAGGTCATTTAACTCCAGACCTTCTTGGACATACTCATAGGCAACTCTCAAAGGTGGTTAAAAGCAGCTTGAGGGAACTTAGATAGGTTTAAGAGACTGAAAGGATCCTAGAGAGAAAGAGACTGAGTTCTAAACTCCTAGCATTACCAATTCATTCAATTAAACACTAGCAAGAACATCTAAGAAATAGATTCAATAATCCATACATCAGCTAGTAGGCAATATCATCCACTACACTGGTTAAACCATTTGAAATCTATTCTCAGACAACACATTAAGTAGAAAACATTAAGGCAAGGAGAGCAGAAACATGAGGTGCCTAACAAGGGAAAATATCATGCCAGATTTCTGATGCAAGCCAGAAGAAATGAAATGAAATGGAAATAAACACATAGACAGGAAAACAACACCTCAGCTTTAGATCAGGATCCAAAGAAATGTGCTTGTTATATTGAGAACAAAACCAGTCAAGTACAACATAGCCAAAAGCTTGATATCCTGTCTGAAAACCTTCCTCAGCCTATCTTATAGTCTTACACAGAGAACTTGTCTCAAGAGAACAGCTTGCATTCTACTGATATCCAATCAAAAACCCTTACAATATTTTCTTCCTGAGTTTTATAGCAGAAGAAGAGCGGAGGAGGTAGGTGAAGCACTAAATGAAACATTAAATCACAGAAAAGGAGAGGGCCGAAGCCCATTCTATTTTAAATCTCTAAATTTATCCCTAGTACCCTTTGGAACGAAGGGTTGATCCTCTTCAGCTCCCATTACTTCTGGTATGGCCCTGATGTACTCTGGCTGCAGCGGTACTCTGTGGTACTATGGGTGAATAAACAAAACAGATTTGAGGTCTTCCATGCTGCATAACTAATGCTCTGAGAGCTTTGGATTGTGTTCTGGGCGGAAATCTCCTCTGGAGCACGGCATATAATCAAAACGGTATGGGCAACCCATCCTTCTTCGGAGGAAAACATTATGCTGATGGGGAAACCTGTCATACATTAATCCCCTCACCTCTGTCAGTGAAAAACTTACTGCTATATCAACACTGTTCCATTATGGTGTCGTTTCAACTCTTGTACCTTGCGGAACACGCAACTGGACTCTAAAACACAATGCAATGAGAGGGTGGATGAAATGGTGGCGCGGCGGCGGCGAAATGGTGGCTTTTCACTAAATAATGGTGACAAAATGCAATGAAATGACGAAACTATGAATAATAGGGTTTGGTGGTTGAATGCAGCGCAGACCGTTAGATCATGGTCCGGGAGCAAAGATCAACGGCGGAGATCAATCGGAGGGACGACCATATGAAATAGAATGAAACATGAGACCTTAATGAAAACATGAGACTTTGGTCAAGAAATGAAAATACAAAGAAAGGGGCGAAATTGTTATGAAAATGCACGGAAAATATCGTACATGGTGGGACCTGCCGGAGGTGGTGGGCGATCAACTCTTGACCGTTAGATCTAAGATCCAATGGATGGTCAGGATCAACTCGGAGCATCGCAATTGGGAGGAGCAAGGGGAACACACTTTATAAGTTTCCGATTGCAATTGGGAAAGGGGGAGCGATGAGCTTAGGACCGTTGGATCTGGAGGGAAGATCGACGGCAGAGAAATGGATCGGGGGATCGCAATCGGAGGGGGACAGGGGCGACACACAACAAAACTTCCGATTTCGATTGGCAGAGACGAGCGATAGCCGTTGGATTCAGCGGAGAAACGGACGGTGGGGATTTCTTCGGAGTATCGCAAATCGGAGGGAACAAAGAAATGGCTCATTACTAAGTTCCAATTGCGATCGACGGAAAACCTTTGTATTAATAAAACAAATGAAATTTTGAACTTTAAAAACGAAACAAGGGTTATTTATATAAATGGCGGAGGTATAAAGTGGTGGGACCGGGTAAGCCAATCGCAATCGGAGATCGGGAGGGGAGGAAATCGCAACGCGCATTCAAAGTGTTGCGATGCGATCGGGGAAATACTTGCGATCGGGAGATCGGGAAAGGAATGGCGATCGGAGGATCGGAGGTCGGACTGATCGGAGGGGGTTATGCGATTGCGATGATCGGGAAAGGGTTGCGATCAATCGCATCACAATCACTTGCGATGGGCCGATTGGAGGAAATGACAATTGTGCTGTGATTCGAAAGTTTTGCAACAGTGCGCGAGCCGTCTGATCTATATGGCGGATCAACGGTGGAGAAGAGAGCGGAGGACTTAACGGGGAAAACCAATCGCATCGGAACTTTTTAAGTTTACAAAGGATTTTACACTCCGCTCCGATCTTCCGATGCGATTAGCCCCTTGCACTAAGTGCTTGGTCTTAGCGCTGGGCTACATGGAGGAAAATGGTTCAAAGGGCTAGCGGGGAGGGGCTAGGCCTATTATATGGTCCGAAAGTGGGTTTTTAACCCCTTTTTATGCATTTCGAGGCCTAAGGAGGGTAACGATAGAGAGATAGAGGGGAGATTTCGAGGAAACAAAGGGCAAAGGTGATACTTCATGGGGATTTTGGGAAAATTTAGGAGGTAAAGGGGGGAATTAGGGGGAGCAAAGGGGGCTTTGGGAAAAGGGAAAAAGAATAATATGGGGGAATTTTGCAGGGCTACAAGGGGCGACATAAGGCCTTTTTGAGCAAAATTTCATCATTCAGCAAGGCTCATGGACAACAGATCAGCAGAGGGAAACAGTCAAAAGCAGGGAACTTTAACAAGACTTCAAGGATGATGTGTTTTCAAGGGAAATGCATTCCTTGAAGGCTCATAAGACATTCTAGCCCCTTGCTTGCTTGTCAAGGGATTCATAAGGGGCTAACAGTGGCTCCACATGGGGATGGCTTCTTCTTGAATGAGTCAAGAATTCAGAAAATGCTCTTTGGTGTAGGCCAGAAGCCTGCTGCTTAAGCCACCTTTCTTCTTTGATTTTCAGCTGCCATAGATATGTTAGATCAGAAAAACATCCCAAAAATCTACCTACCCTTCCTACAATCCTAACATTTTTTCTTCTAGGGTGCATTCGAACTAGCAAACCCTTTACATCATTTATTTTTATGACAGAAAATAAACCTATTCTAAATCTACCCTTATTGCTCCATGAGACCAGATCAGGCTGTTGGTCTCATATGTTTCTCTACCTAATCTAATATCTACTGGGATTAAATTGTCCAGCAGATTTCTTCTCTACATTCTACAACAGCAAATTTAAAAAACAGCCAAACTAGGATTAAATAGTCTAGTTTGTTGTAGATCCAAGGCATAAAAATAGTTGCACATGAATAGAAAACTTTGCAGAAAACTGAACAAAACTTTGAAGGCTTGAAATCTGAAATCTTGGAGTATCCGTCTTCTCTTTGTGACTCAAGTTTTGAGCATGTTAGAGTCACTTCTTTCCTTCATTTCAGCTCTGATTTTAGGCATGTTGGAGCTGATTTTTCTTTCTTCCTTGCTGGTCCAGATTTTGAGCATGTTAGGACCAGCTACTTTGCTTTCTTTTGGCTCAGATTTTGATCATATTAGAGCCAATCCTTTGCACTTCAAAGGTTCATGTTTTAAGCATGTTTGAACCTCCCACTTTTCCTCTGTTTTTTGGAACATTTTCTCTTTTTCTTGAAAATAAAAACTGCAATGGTATGTACAATGGGAATGGAAACTGGAAATTGTAAATCAACAGAAGCAGTGTTTGAGCATCCTGCCATTGACAGGGCCCCCAAACAGCTCAGTGCCATATAATTATTGTAAGAAGAATGCATTTGGACCCACAGTAGCTTGAATGATGTATGGACCTTGCCACAAGCTGTCAAAATTTCTATGCTTTCCTTTATCCTCTCTTCTTGAGTCCCACTTCAGAACTTTATCCCCAATTTTGAAATCAGCATCTTTGGTTCTCTTTTCAAACAACCTCTTTATGTTTTCCTGAACTTTGACAGCTCTATTATAAACCTCTTCTCTTGTTTGCTGGAGATGAATTGTTTGGTTTATTCTTCTCACCATACTGTCTTCTTCTGTTTGAATCTCCTGGACCAGCTTGATTACTGGTACCCCAAGGCTGGTAGGAAATACTGCTTCAGCATCATAGACAAGCTGAAATGGTGACATGCCAATGGATTTCTTTGTTGCAAGCCTATCAGCCCACAAGGCATGCACCAACTTGTTATGCCATGAATTTTTGTTCTCTTCTAACAGCTTTTTGATGATGGCCACGAGGCTCTTGTTTGATGATTCAGCTAGGCCATTACCTTGTGGGTAATAGGCAGTTGAATGACCAAGCGCTATTTGATACCTGTGACAAAAATCAACCATTTTCTTGGACCCAAAAGTAGCAGCATTATCGGTGATTATTTTCCTTGGAAAACCAAACCGAGAGAGGATATGACCTTCTAGAAACCTAATGATGACTAAATCGGTGGCATTCCTAGTGGGTATGGCCTCTATCCACTTAGTGAAGTAGTCTGTGGCTGTTAAGATCCATTTGTGTTGTGTAGAAGAAGCAGGGTGGATTTCTCCAATAAAATCTAGGCCCCATTGCATGAAAGGACCTTCAACAATGATGGGTTGTAAAGGGAGGGGAAGGAGTTTTCTCTTGCCTTCAAAAATCTGGCATTTGTGGCAAGAAATTACCATCTTATGGATGTCATTGAAGAGTGTGGGCCAGTAATAACCAGCCCTGAGAATTTTGTTTGCAGTGGCCTTCCAGTTCAGGTGGCCTCCACACTCTCCTGCATGGAATTCTTGTTTAATATTTTCTGCCTCTATTTCAGGAAAACATTTAAGCAATAGGCCATTTGGATTTTTCCAGTATAAGTTTTCATTCAAAATGCAGTAGTTTCTGGCTTTAAGTTCTGTGAATCTGGCCTTGGTTTTTGACAGTTCGGGTGGAGCATTAAGGTTGATGAGCACATAAATGATTTCAGAGTACCAAGGGGAGTTTTGAAATTTCTCTTCAACAGTGGGAGCAGGCAATCCTTCTTGCTCATCTAAGGCAGCTACCATATTAATGTCGAGGGATTGCATATTTGTTTCAGCCATTAACTTAGCTAAGCCCTGGCCTTTGATCAACTTGGTGGGTTTTATCTCAAGATCATACTCTAAAATCACAGCAATCCATTTGCCCCTCTTCCCATCTGGGTCCTGGGACAGAATATCTTTGACTATTATGTTAGGCACATAAGCTACGGTGTGGGAATGCAAAATGTATATCCTGAAATCCTTTAAAGCCTTGACAAGAGCGTAAGCCTATTTTTCCATTATATTGTATTTCAAGGGAGCATCCCTCAGTGCTTTGCTGAAAAAGGCTATTGGATGTTCCATACCCTCTGGATTTTTCTACAGTAAGACTGCAGCCACTGTATGCTCAGAGGCAAATGAAAAAATTAGAAAATATTTAGAGAAATCTGGGCTGATTAGGACAGGAGCTTGGGTGAGTGCGAGTTTTAATGATTCAAAATATTGTTTAGCTCCAACAGTCCATTTAACTCCTTCACCTTTCTTCAGCATGTTAGTCATATTCCTAAGGTGTTCAGCTAGGTTGGGAATAAATCTCCTAAGGAAGTTTATTTTCCCAATGAAGGACTGTAATTCTTTGATGTTCCTCGGATGTGTGATTTGTAGTATCCCCTCAACTCTCTGTGGGTCTATCCTAATCCCCTTTTCAGATATAATGTGGTCGAGAAGCTTTCCTTCTTGCAGCCCAAATACAGTCTTTTTAGGATTCAGGGACAGACCAAACCTTCTACATTTTTCAAACACTTTCCTTAGATGTTTAAGATGTTCTTCTTTAGTTTTGGAAAATACTGTTATGTCATCCAAATAAATCACAATAAAGTGCCCTATCTCATCTGAAAAATCTATATCCATCGATCTTTGGAAGGTTGCACCAGCGTTCATCAACCCAAAAGGCATCTTTACATACATAAAAGTGCCCCATGGAGTGGTAAAGGTTGTTTTGAGTTGATCTTTTGGGAGAACTAGGACTTGGTTGTAGCCTGAGAAACCATCTAGTAGGGAGATTCTTTTGGAGCCTACTACTTTCTGAAGAATATGTTCCATTTTTGGCAGAGGGTAGTTATCTTTGAGTGAGGCTCTATTAAGATTCTTGAAATCAATATACAGTCTGATCTCCCCAGTTTTCTTTCTCACAGCCACTAAATTTGAAACCCAATCAGAGAACATTACGGGAACAATTATGCTCGCCTCATACATCTTTTTAATCTCTTTTTCCACTGCAGGCAACTGTTTTGGATTTATCCTACGAAGTTTCTGCCTAAAGGGTTTCTGATTCTCTTTTAAAGGTATTTTGTGTTGTATAATGTTGGTGTCATAAGCCTTTAGGTCTTCGTAACTCCAAGCAAAGACGTCAACAAATTCCTTAAAAAGGTCTATATATTTCTTTTTCATTTATGTGGGTAAGGACTTTTCCAATTTAATCATTTTTGGCTTATCTGCTGTGCCTATATTGCATTCTTCTACGTCAGAGTCTGCATGCTCTATGGTGGGATTTTTAGCTACATCGTCAAAGTCAAACAGGTCTTCTAGAGGAGCCAGACCGCGAGGTATGTTCTTATCCTTGGCCCGCAGCACCTCGACTTCTTCGTTTTCTGAGTTTTCACAATTTCCGTTTGTATTTCCAGTTTCTTCGTTCAAAGCATTTATTTCTATGTTTAAAGGTGGTTCTTCCTCGTCTGGGGGTTCCTCACTCAGGCAGTCGTCACTAGACATAGATTCAGAGTCCGAAAACTCAAACTCATTCCTGCCGGTCAGGAAATCTTCAATTTGTTTATCCCCCTCAAAAACCTGCCAATATTTTTCGTTGTCTAGCACTGCAGGTCTGAATTTGGTCTGTATGATGATCTTCTGGTCATTTGGATTTTTAGGGTAGGAGCTAGCCAGGCAGGCCAGTCTGTTTGCGATAATGTTTTGACTCCTAGGGACAAACACTAATTTGTATTCGATAAATGTTTTCAATATATCTTCGGCATCGTTCCTATACGCCCTCAGCCTAGGGTGCTTGGCTATGTATTCACCGTTTACCTGTTTTATGACCAACTCTGAGTCTCCCCTCACAGCTATCCTATGGGCTCCTATTTTCTTCAACAGATATAGACCCAGGATTAGAGCCTCGTATTCAGCAACATTATTTGTGAGTTTGAAATGCAGGCTACAGGCGTGGCTCTTTGCGTAATCATTTTCCGTATTATGTAACCATACCCCTACCCCTGCAGTTTTTTTAGTACCGGACCCGTTAAAGCTCATCTCCCACAGGGGTTCTTTCTCAGTTTCGTTATCATCTCCTTCCCTATGGTTGGGTTTTCCATTGTGCTGCTTTATAGAGTCTGTACTAGGCTGTGAGCTACTTTTTTCTTCGTGAAATGTATGGGGTTCAGAGAGCCGACCAGATAGTTGTTTACACTCTATGTCTTGTTCACTCAGAGCTAGGTCTCCACCGCACAGTCTACAGATTTCATTGTTGTTTTCCTCTTCGTTTTCCTCTAAATCCAGAGCATCCATTATGTTAAATTCAATAGCCTCTACCTCTCCATTTGTATCTCTGTTTTGGGACTATGACCCTTCTAAGGATTCATCATTACAAAAGATGAAGGAGTCAAGGTCTATGTGTACAGAATAAACAGGTGAATTTTCTGGTTTTTCGGGGCTACTGACTAGGAATTTCATCTGTGCCTCCCTATACAGTTTTCTAGGCTGGCCAAAGATAGGAATTGTGGCATATGAGCCATCCATCTGCATTGTACCCTGCAGCTTGGCTCCCTAAGATATCGATAATAACATGCCATAATTGGGTGGTACATCTACCACCACAACATCCATGACCATACATATAGCTAGGATTTTATTTAAGCTCAGACATAAGTCCTTGATCAGGCCTAGGAATTTTACTCTGCTAGAGTCGAAAGAGTATAAATCTTTGTAGGGATGAGTTATCTCTAGGCCTAACCTCTCCATGACTACCTTAGGCATTAGGTTGTGAGATGCTCCAGAATCATGGATTGCATTATGCAGGATCTTGTCATGAATGTTGAGACTGATATAGAAAGGTGGAACTACCCCTTCCTGAAACTTCCCCTCTATCTTAGGTCCAAACAGGAGGGCAGGCTGATCATCATTTAGATTTACAGTGTCACCACTCTCACTTAGGTTCAAATCTTTCAAAATCTGGCCTTTATATACATCCTGAGTGGCCAACTCAGAGAGTGGTATAGAGATCTTAATATTTGCAAACTCACTTTCCAAGTTGAAAGTGGACTAAATCTTAGGAAAGTTCAACTCTGTTTTGCTAGCCACTGCCTTGGTGGCTGAATCAGTGGGCTGATTCTCACTATGTATAGGTTTTGAGACTGTTTTATCAGGAGCACTAACTGCAGTGCTAGTGATACTAATTGGTTGACTTTGTTTATCACTCTTTTGGTTGTCTTTTTCTTTGTTCTGCCCAGAACTTTCAGCTGCTGATTTGTTACCTTCAAGAGTCACTTTGGAATTTTTCTCAGGCCTCTTTTTGATGGTAACCTCAGAAGCCTTAGTTTTGGAATTGTCTTGACTCTTCTTGCTTCTGAGCTCATATTGTTCTCTGACCTGCATCATAGCATTTTCAAAACCTAACCGATAATCCTCAGATTCAAACCATTCTTCATCCCAACATGAGGGAGAAGGTTGATCTTCTTCTGTGGAATAGTTATGGATTGAGTTTTCTACTTCAAACATGTTTATTATATTTCCCACAGATTATTCTATGATTCCTTAATCTTCATCAAGAAAGTTTTCTTGAAAAGGGGGGATAACTTGCTGATCTGATTCTCTTTGTCTGTTGGGAGTGTTATTGTTCCTTCTAAAGTTTTGGTTCTGGTTTTTGTTCTGGTTGCTAACTGTGACCACCATTTTTTCCATCATTTGTTGTAGCTTTTCTAAATTTTTGGACAGTCTGTCATAATTAGGATCAGATGAGGAAGCGACATTGTCATCTCTGTATGTTACCCTCTTCTCAAATCTCAGTCTTGCTCTTTTCTCAATCAGATTTTCCTTTATGTTCACTGCTCCTTTCTGCATGTCCTCCAATGTGTTGTACTCTTTATCCCTAAGCTCATAGGCCATGTCAGCATCAAAGCCTTCGGGGTATTTTGCTAGAGCTATGCCTTGTGGAGGTTTCATATGTGGAGGGAGAGCATTGTAAATGCTGTTAAATCTTGTTGTGTAATCATGGACACTCTCTCCTACGTTTCTTTTAAGGCTCATGTATTCTGTTAAGAGTTGGCGAGGGTTAGCCTTATAAAGTCTGATATAAAGCTGGAAGATCATTGATGCTACCTGGAGGTAGGCCCTTAAACCATTTCTTCACATCACCCCCTAAGCTCTGGGCAAAAATTCTCATTTTGACTGTATTATCATCTATTTCCATGTAGTCAAAAGAATCTTCCATCTTATCTACGTGTTGCTAGGTTGTGATGGACTCTTTTGCAGTGAAGTGTGGGATCTTTGATTGATAATCATTTGGTAAGGGTACTAGAGGTTGGGGTAAAACCAAAGGTGCATACCAGGCTGCCATAATGATGTTCTGATGGGGTAAAGGGTTGACTTGAGCAGCTGATATATGGATGACAGGGACGCTAGGACCAACAAAATTCCGTTGAGCAGATTTAGGATGACTGAGCCCCAAGTTCTGAATAAAGTGAATGTCAGGGGGTGTGGATGGAGGAGTCTCCTTGTCCCTAACGTGTTTACCACTATGGGGTGGTGAACCAGGGAGCTCAAGGTCTGGCTGATCTAGGACACTGAGTGACCTAGTTCTTGGAAAACTATTTTGAGGGCCTAGGTCGAAAAATGGGTCTGATAGAGCTGTAAAGTCTTCTGGGGTAGAGTTAGCTCTATAGATGTGACTGGAAATAGTTGGTCTTTTAGGTGTGGGAGACCTCTTGAGGATGCTCTCAAGATTATCAACTATTTCAGGTGGGTTTGGGTTTGGATAAGCTCTTGTGTGAATGGTTCTGGAAGCCAGAATGTTGTTTTCCAACCAAGCAACTTAACCTTACTTGTTTCTTCTATTGTGGTCGATGTTTCTATGGAGGCTTGTCTCCCAGTGGAGTCTAATGTGAACCAAGATAATCAGCAGGCCTACTGATCACCAGTGGAGTCTTTTAATCGTTTAGGAAATATGGAGTCGCCAAGCGGAAAGGTTTAGGATGTTTTTGGGGGGTACACTGTCCACCACAGTGCTTGTGAAATATCCCTTTTCAGAGATATCTTCAAAACACAGCAAACTCTAACCAGAGATTGACTGGGAGGGCTTTTACCAGATGTGTCAACTCTGAAAGAGTGTGAGAACTGGAGGCTACCTGGCCCTTTCCAGACTCTATCCAAGAGTATGGGAAAACACAACAAATGGTATAGAGGTTGATGTGTTAATAGGAATGTTTAATTGCCAACCTAACCAGAGATTGTAGGTTTCTGAAGTTCTTAGAATGTAGTAGGATGGAGAGTATTTCAGAAATTCCCCAGTGGAGTCGCCATTATGTTGGGTTTCCCATGTTTTGTCCAGGTTGTCAAGACCAAAAGATGAGACAACATCAAACCACTTTCAGACCCTAGGATCTAGCCCTCCTGGTTCCAGAGAGGGATTTCTCCGTGATTATCAAGGGTATATGTCTTTGAGGCTCAATGTTTTATGATATTAGGCTAGTTATTGGCACAAGGTTTGTTTGTTTAATTTGAAGTTTGGTTGTTGGGAATCAGGAAGGAAGGGTTCAATATAGAACAAGGATGAACAAGAGAGACTTTAGGCAAAGGAGAGGCAAATCAGAGAAAATCAAGGCCATTGGGCAATGGAGTCAGGAAAGGGTTTACTTGCTATCAACATGAAAAATTTCAGTTGGGCTAGTCATCTAAAACATTGCATCCTAAAATGATTTGGTGGAATGGAACAATAAGAAGAGCAAGGTGAAAAGGTGGAAAGGGAGATAAACACCAATTTTCCGTCTATAGATCAGGTCAGAGGTCATTTAATTCCAGACCTGCTTGGACATACTCATAGGCAACTCTCAAAGGTGGTTAAAAGCAGCTTGAGGGAACTTAGATAGGTTTAAGAGACTGAAAGGATCCTAGAGAGAAAGAGACTGAGTTCTAAACTCCTAGCATTACCGATTCATTCAATTAAACACTAGCAAGAAAATCTAAGAAATAGATTCAATAATTCATACATCAGCTAGTAGGAAATATCATCCACTACACTAGTTAAACCATTTGAAATCTATTCTCAGACAACACATTAAGCAGAAAACATTAAGGAAAGGAGAGCAGAAACATGAGGTGCCTAACAAGGGAAAATCTCATGCCATATTTCTAATGCAAGCCAGAAGAAATGAAATGAAATGGAAATAAACACATAGACAGGAAAACATCACCACAGCTTTAGATCAGGATCCAAAGAAATGTGCTTGCTATATTGAGAACAAAACCAGTCAAGTACAACATAGCCAAAAGCTTGATCTTCTGTCTAAAAACCTTCCTCGGCCTATCTTACAATCTTACACAAAGAACTTGTCTCAAGAGAACAACTTGCATTCTACTGATATCCAATCAACAACCCTTACAATAATTTCTTCCTGAGTTTTATAGCAGAAGAAGAGCCGAGGAGGTAGGTGAAGCACTAAATGAAACATTAAATCACAGAAAAGAAGGAGAGGGCCGAAGCCCATTATGTTTTAAATCTCTGCATTTATCCCTGGTACCCTTTGGAATGAAGGGTTGATCCTCTTCAGCTCCCATTTATTTCTGGTATGGCCTTGATGTACTCTGGCTGCAGTGGTACTCTGTGGTACTATGGGTGAATAAACAAAACAGATTTGAGGTCTGCCATGCTGCATAAATAATGATCTGAGAGCTTTGGATTGTGTTCTGGGCGGAAATCTCCTCTAGAGCACAGCATATAATCAAAATGGTATGGGAAACCCGTCCTTCTTCGGAGGAAAACATTCTGCTGATGGGGAAACATGTCATACATTAATCCCCTCACCTCTATCAGTGAAAAACTTACTGCTATATCAACACTGTGCCATTATGGTGGCGTTTCAACTCTTGTACCTTGCGGAACACGCAACTGGACTCAGAAACACAATGCAATGAGAGGGTGGATGAAATGGTGGCGCGGCGGTGGCAGAATGGTGGCTTTTCACTAAATAATGGTGAAAAAATGCAATGAAATGGCGAAACTATGAATAATAGGGTTCGGTGGTTGAATGCAGCGTAGACCGTTAGATCATGGTCCGGGAGTGAAGATCAACGACGAAGATCAATCGGAGGGACGGCCATATGAAATAGAATGAAACACGAGACCTTAATGAAAACATGAGACTTTGGTCAAGAAATGAAAATACAAATAAAGGGGCGAAATTGTTATGAAAATGCGCGGAAAATATCATACATGGTGGGACCCGCCGGAGGTGGTGGCCGATCAACTCTTGACCGTTAGATCTAAGATCCAATGGACGGTCAGGATCAACTCGGAGCATCGCAATCGGGAGGAGCAAACGGAACACACTGTATAAGTTTCCGATTGCGATTGGGAAAGGGGGAGCGATGAGCTTAGGACCGTTGGATCTGGAGGGAAGATCGACGACGGAGAAATGGATTGGGGGATCGCAATCGGAGGGGGACAAGGGCGACACACAACAGAACTTCCGATTGCGATTGGCAGAGATGAGCGATAGCCGTTGGATTCAGCGGAGAAACAGACGGTGGGGATTTCTTCGGAGTATCGCAAATCGGAGGGAACAAAGAAATGGCTCATTACTAAGTTCCGATTGCGATTGGCGGAAAACCTTTGTATTAATAAAATAAATGAAATTTTGAACTTTACAAAGGAAACAAGGGTTATTTATATAAATGGCGGAGGTATAAAGTGGTGGGACCGGGTAAGCCAATCACAATCGAAGATCGAGAGGGGAGGCAATCGCAACGCGCATTCAAAGTGTTGCGATGCGATCGGGGAAATACTTGCGATCGGGAGATCGGGAAAGGAATGGCGATCGGAGGATCAGAGGTTGGAGTGATCGGAGGGGGTTATGCGATTGCAATGATCGGGAAAGGGTTGCGATCAATCGCATCGCAATCACTTGCGATGGGCCGATCAGAGGAAATGACAGTTGTGCTGCGATTCGAAAGTTTTGCGACAGTGCGCGGGTCGTCCGATCTATATGGCGGATCAACGGTGGAGAAGAGCACAGAGGACTTAACGTGGAAAACCAATCGCATCGAAACTTTTTAAGTTTACAAAGGATTTTACGCTCCGCTCCGATCTTCCGATGCGATTAGCCCCTTGCACTAAGCGCTTGGTCTTAGTGTTGGGCTACATGGAGGAAAATGGTTCAAAGGGCTAGCGGGGAGGGGCTAGGCCTATTATATGGTTCAAAAGTGGGTTTTTAACCCCTTTTTATGCATTTCGAGGCCTAAGGAGGGTAAAGATAGGGAGATAGAGGGGAGATTTCGAGGAAAAAAAGGGCAAGGGTGATACTTCATGGGGATTTTGGGAAAATTTAGGAGGTAAAGGGGGGAATTAGGGGGAGAAAAGGGGGCTTTGGGAAAAGGGAAAAAGAATAAGATGGGGGAATTTTGCAGGGCTACAAGGGGCGACATAAGGCCTTTTTGAGCAAAATTTCATCATTCAGTAAGGCTCATGGACAACAAATCAGCAGAGGGAAATAGTCAAAAACATGGAACTTTAACAAGACTTCAAGGATGATGTGTTTTCAAGGGAAATGCATTCCTTGAAGGCTCATAAGACATTCTAGCCCCTTGCTTACTTGTCAAGGGATTCATAAGGGGCTAACAACCCTAAGACAGAAAACCACTTAGATTGGTTTTGGGATGGCCTGCGAACTTAGGCCGCCATTAAACCTGCAACCATAAACAAAAATCATTAAATAAAATCTACGTTCTTGGATTAACTGCGTTTCAGAGGCTTGGGAGAAGGCGATGGAGCGATTGCAGAGGAGGAAAATGCGCAGAAGGGGTTCCATGAATGAAACCAAGAAGAACAGTGGACCAGTTTAAATATTGGCATGAAATGGAGACGGGCGGTTTTGTGGAAAACCAGTGGTTTTCTCGCGGCTCATAGGTGGTAAGCGGTTTTGAGTGGATCGGACGTGATTCCACTCAAAGGATGACGCTTGGTGGGCCCAAAACTGTTTTTATCACGCGGAAATGGCTCGTTCAACTCTGTTGGAAAAATGAGTGTGATATGCATTGTGAACCGTTGGATCTGGGGGAGCCAGATCAACAGTGCGGGTTGATTCCAACTAAAGGAGTTGATTGACGGAGGTAAAGGTGGGAGAAAGGTGGCAGAAGGGGATTGGATTGTTGTTGGGTCTTGAAAATGTCATTCATTTCCATTACACTTTCACTATTATGTCCATTATATCACCTCCATTTCACTACTATGTCACTACATTCATCCCACTTCATTATCATTGGGCCACATTTATGTTTTTCCAAACTTTATTAATTCTTAGCCTTTTTAAGTGAATTTGTGGTTAAAAATTAGAAAATAATGTGCATATGCTTATACCTAACAAGTGGGTTGAGATTGTTGACATGTGTAGATCAAAAGGAGACTTCTAGAAGACCCTTATGTGGCACTCCAAGGACAAATTCGAATTTGGTTGGAGAAGATCATGGGATCAAGAGGATATGTGTCTCATTTCCTTGTTGTATTGAAACTCTAAGAGGATATGTGTCTCATTTCTTAGTTGTGTTGAAACTCTAGAAAGACATGTCTTATCATTTCCTATTTTGATTGTAACTCTAGAGATGGAGGGAGAGATTCATGGACTCCCATTAATGAGATAACTCCTCATATTTTGTATAAATAGGAGAAGTTTTCTCCTATCATGGGTAGTGAAAAAATAGTGAAAAATAGGAGAAGGAGAGAAAGGAATAGAGAGTCTTTTGTAACAAAGCTTAAGATGGAATAGGATGTAGATTTGTGAGTTTTTCAATAAAGAAGTTCCTTGATGGTGTTTTGATTACAACTTTAAGGAGCTGAAGAATTTCACCAAATTGGTAGCAGAGGACCCCTACTATTCAAGGAGGCTTTTACATGTTTTCTAGATAAGTTATTTTCAATTCTGTTTTGTCATATTTCCTTACTTAGATTGCTTTCTAAAATCATATATTTTAGCATTATTTTTCATGTCATTTTCTTAGATAAAGGATCCTCATGATATTACAGTTAGTCTCTTTCTCAAGCTCTTCCAATACATCTTTATTAAATGAATGGGATTCAATTGTGATATTTTGAGTTATTAGCATTTCGTTTTCTGTTATTTAGTTAAAAGGAAGATCCTCATTTGTCAGATCTATTTAGTGTTTACATTATATTTCTTTAGGCAGAGTCAGTAAGAGGGCCTGAAGCTTCTGGTTTCATCCTTTATTGTAAAGGTGAAATAACCAGTAAAAGCCCCTACTGTCAATCTCTGTATAAGAAATATTTTGTTCACACAATTTTATATCAGATTCCTCATTATACTGTAGTTAGTCTCTTTCAAAAGCTTTTTCAATAAACCTCTAATTCACGAATGGGACTAAGTTGTAGTATTGTGAGTTATTGAGTGTTTTGCTTCATTCAAGATCCTTATCACATTATGATTAATCTCTTTCACAAGCTCTTCCAATAAACCTTTAACTCATGAATGAGATTTAGTTGTAATGTTATAAGTTGTTTCAACATTTCATAGGAGATCCTTACTACATTATAGTAATCTTTTTCTCAAGCTCTTCCAATAAACTTTTATCAAATGAATGAGATTTCACTATAATGTTTTAAGTTACTGTTTGTTTCAGCATTTCCTTTTATGTTTTAGGAGATCCTCATTGCATTAAAATTAATCTTTTTCACAAGCTCTTCCAACAAATCTTTAGCTAAATGAATCAGATTAATTTGTAGTGTTTTGAGTTACTTTTCATTTCATGAATGTTCATTTGCAAGCTAGGATATCCATGGATCAGAATGCTCTCTTTTTCATCATTTTCCTAATTAGGGATAGAATTTACACTCTGTTTTGAGTCTAAGGGTTCATTTTCTTTTCTTTTTGACATAGATTTGATTTCATCTGTTGAACATAGAGTAGCATACTAATTACTAAAAAGACAAAACCCCCAAAAACAATAAGAAAAACACATACAACGAAGTAAGGAAGAGGTCACTTAAGCACATATAGTGCACCACACTTCATCAATTTACTAGCCCTGGTTGATAATTTATGTTAGCAATTTAGGACGCTAAATTGACTAGACATTTTGGCGCCGTTGCCGGGGAAGTGTAATTAGGAGACCTTATTTCTTACATCTAAAAAAAATTAATAATTCTTGAGTATTCTCTCCTCCTGCACTTTGTATGATCTGGAGGATCAGAAAAAAGGATTGTTATGTAAAAAAAAATTAATAATTCTTGAGTATGCTCTCCTCCTGCACTTTGTGTGATCTGGAGGATCAGAAAAAGAATTGTTATGTAAAAAAAAAAAGAAAAAAAAAGGGAGACAAAATAAACTTCATCATTTCAATTGATTCAATCATTTCATTTGATTTTTTTTTTTTTTTTTAATGAAAAAAAATTCCAATACATTGTTTTGTTTAATGAAATATATATGTGTATTTTTAAATTTTTGAAAATATAACATACATAATTTTATTAACCAAATCAATTATAAAAAAAAATGAAAAATAAAAAAATTTTAAACTGTTTTGTTTACTAAAATATATATGTATATTTTTAAATTTTTGAAAATATATATATAATTTTAATAACAAATCATTAAAAAAAAAAAAAAATGAACAAAAATAAAAACTTGTCTTATTTTTCTCTATTAATAAATTTTAATAAATAAAAAAAAATTTAACAAAAAAAAAATTGAATAAATTATTTTGTTTAGTAAAATACATATGTATATTTTTAATTTTTGAAAATATAACATATGTAATTTTATTAACAAAACAAATAAAATAATAATAATAATAATAATAAATAAATCAATAATTAAAAAAAAAAAAAAACAACAAATGCCATAACATGGCCATGACAAAACGAAACAGCCAACGACAATGGCCATGGAATTTGGGTAAAACGAAACCAAAGAGGCCCAGATCCAACACAATTAGCCTTTCTGCTCGATTTAACACAAATGATTTTGAAGTTTGATGAAGGCAGCAGGTGCTGCTTGAGAAACGACCAAAGAATAAGGAAAAGGTGCAGCGCTCAGCATCAAAGTCCAGAATTCACTCACTGGTAAAACTCAGAAAACGCATTGAAGTCGACGAGAAGATTTTCACTGAGAGGTTGGCAAAATTACAAGTAGGTTTGGTTTGAATTGGCCGACATTGTCACGAAGCTCAGATTTTAACCTTAGAATTCCAAGTCTGCGGCCAGTTTCTGGCAATAGCAATGGGATGAATAACTTTGTGTTTGCATGGCCATTAGTGATCTCAAGAAACCATTTGAATGACTTTCAAACCCCACAACTTCCATTCGAATAAATTGATGGAGAAGCAGATTTGTTTGCCTGTAGAATTGATAGAGAAGCAGATTAAATTATTTAGTATGGTTGCTGGGATCTTTATTCTCTTTCAAGAGAATGATTTCAAATTGAAATCCAATGCGTTAGTGGCAATCAAAAATAAACTTGACTTGCTAAATTATTTTGATCCAACCTCTGCAATTGTTAAACAAAACCTGCAAATCCAACCACAGCTAATTTTTGTTGCCGGAGCTTCACAGAAAACACAACAACAAAAGCCCCCATCAAGATTGCAGTACTGAGCCAACACGGAGTTTAAATTTTACCTCTGCAAACAAAATTGAGATTGTGTGAATATAATTCGCAAAATCATTTGACAAATCTGTAGGAGAGATCAGTTCTTCAAAAAGCTGAGTTTGGTTTCGAATTGTATACAAATGTTGCCATGCTTCCACCTTGCATTTGAGTTGCATTCGAATTTTCCTATTAAACCATTTGCATTTGTTTCTCGATTTAATTGGGATCTTGAAATCACCAGAAATCATTTTTCATTGCGATAAAAACGCAATTGCTATTGACACGTGATTTTGAAACACATTTTCTTATCAAACCGAAATGAATTTTGGAAAAATGAGATGTGAGTTTTTCTCAGAACCTGGGAAATTAAATAACCCAGAAATCGTTTTAAGAAATTCGTGGCGGTCTGGGAGAATTTCTCGATTCTTTGAAGCCCATTTTTGCCTGCCGCGTGAGGAAAAACGGTTTTTGCACAGTGGAAAGTTTGAGAACGGCACTCTGTGTCGATTTCACCCATGATCCGGTTCTCTAGATCTCAAGAAGAAGAATTTTAATCGAAATCAAAGTCTATCGTGACATTCAATCCACATTCCACTGACCGCTGATGTCGGATCTTCACCTGCACTGACGATGACTTTTCACCTGCTCTTATTGGCGCTCAAATCCACCAGCAACGCAGTCACTCTCATCTTCAGCCGCATTTTCACCTCTTCGTTGGCAGATGAGAGCATCGATTTCAGAGATTTGTTGAAAGATGAGGTCCACAAATACTGTAAATTTTTTAAGCTCACTGCATAAATGTTGGTAATAGCGCAAGATCAGGGTGCTGAAAGCTTGCAGATTTGAGGCGTGAGTATACAATGGAAGGCCATAAAAAATATTAAACCAATGGCACCTATCGTAGCTAAGAAACGAAAAGCCAAATCGACATTGGTGCAACATTAAAAAAATAAAAAAATAAAAAATAAATTCTCTTTTTCAATTTTGTTATTAAAAAAAAATAAAAAAAAATTAATAATTTTGAATCAATGAAATGAATAAGTTATTTGCTCACTTTTCTGAAGGTATTGATTAATTTTGGACAGATGATGAAAGATGAATGGCTAACTTTTTATTCAAAGATTTTTAGCTACAGAAACCGTCGACATTCTGCAGCTAAAGTCCAATTCCGCAGTTGTTCTCCAATTCTGCAGCTGAAAAACCTCATTGTTCAAATCAGTCTAACTTTCTCATACAAAATCAGATTTTAATGATTCAAGTATCGTTGGAAAGGTCTCAACAAGATCTACACAGTGAGAAATCCATCATTAGAGTTTGAAATGGTAAATAATGAAATAAATTGCTGAAAAGAAGAAACATTCAACTTGAGGCACTAATTCCAAAACATGTATAAATTCTTTTGATTTTTCCTTTGAGAACTTGTTTCATTAATACAAATTCTTAGTTTTGTGTGTAAATATCATAACTAGAGAGATTGATCACCTTTCTCCTTTGATAATCTTACATTCCATTGCAGAAGAAGTATTATTTTTTTTTGTAGGTTCCAGGAGGAAGGACAAATGACTACAAGAGAATGGTGTCTCCCTAAGAGACCAATTTGTTTCATAAGAGGATGATCAGCAACAAAGAGGAAATATGCTGATGCAAAATCAGATCCAAACACTTGAAAAACTTTCAGATACTATTGTCTCCATCACATCCATATCTCATAATAAACCATTCACCTCATTTCACTTCATATTTTCCATTTACATTCACATCCACTTTCCATTTCTTTTTTTCCATTCATAACCCACAAATAAAAGCAAGAGGCTCATTCACATGCTTATTGCCCATTGCCATTTCTACTCTCCATTGCCATCTTCCATTTCTTGTCATTTTCATTCCGCATAAAGCCTTGCTTCAATGCAAATTATTGAGTCCATTAGTCCTTTGAGTCTAAGTTCTTTGTAAAAACACCGTGAGGCTTGCATGACTTAATGGCAAGTTCTCATGCTGACAAACAATGGGAATACATTAATGTCTCTTGTTCGTCAGATCTTCTAGGTGACTCGACATCAGCAAAATCATTCGTACCTAGCAAGATGTGTTTGGGCATCTTGACTCTCATTGTCATCAATGGTGAGAGTTCTCGTGTTGACTAGGGGCATCCATTAATGGCCACTAAGTCAACAATTTCCTACTATGTTCGACATCAGAACATCTTTTCACATAGTAGGAATTGTGCCAATGAGTTTTGAAGACATGAAGACTATTATTTTCAGCATTTTGGAGCAGATTCAACAAGTTTTAGTAGGAGCAATAAAAAGTCATCTTATCTCTTTATCCATGAATCCTCTTGTTTAGCCACTTGAAGAAGAATATGATCAGAATTTTGCAGCCACCACACATACAACTCATCCATTCCAAAGGGTAAGTTAAGGTACGTCATTTTCTAACTTTTGACCATAGAATTCCATAAAAATCTAGAATGATAATTGTTGGAAAAACATTTATCTTCATCATTTCATAAAATTGTCAATATCATCAGTTGGGGGGGAAATACATTTCATCTTCATATTTTACCATGTCCATATCATACTCAGGAGCCCACATACTTCCAAAATATATTAACTATTACATTGTTATTATGAGCATACAATGGATTTTCAAAAAAATGCTTAAAGGATAAATTGGATACAAACAAAATCATGGTTGTCACACAAGAACCAACCATCATGCAATCCAATAAAGATATACTTTGCAAAAATAATCAAAATATCATTATGCAAAGTTCAAAGTGGTTGTAACACAAGAACCAACCATGTTGCAATTCAAGTAAAACACTTTGCAGAAATATGAAGCTATCAGATGATATCATGCAAATTTAAGCCAAAGCTCAAAGATCAAAAGAGTCAATGTAATATATATTGCATGAGGACATGAAATAACTTCAGTTGGGGGGTATGTTGGGTCTTGAAAATGTCATTCATTTCCATTACACTTTCACTATTATGTCCATTATATCACCTCCATTTCACTACTATGTCACTACATTCATCCCACTTCATTATCATTGGGCCACATTTATGTTTTTCCAAACTTTATTAATTCTTAGGCTTTTTAAGTGAATTTGTGGTTAAAAATTAGAAAATAATGTGCATATGCTTATACCTAACAAGTGGGTTGAGATTGTTGACATGTGTAGATCAAAAGGAGAATTCTAGAAGACCCTTATGTGGCATTCTAAGGACAAATTCGAATTTGGTTGGAGAAGATCATGGGATCATGAGGATATGTGTCTCATTTCCTTGTTGTATTGAAACTCTAAGAGGATATGTGTCTCATTTCTTAGTTATGTTGAAACTCTAGAAAGGCATGTGTCTTATCATTTCCTATTTTGATTGTAACTCTAGAGATGGAGGAAGAGATTCATGGACTCCCATTAATGAGATAACTCCTCATATTTTGTATAAATAGGAGAAGCTTTCTCCTATCATGAGTAGTGAAAAAATAGTGAAAAATAGGAGAAGGAGAGAAAGGAATAGAGAGTGTTTTGTAACAAAGCTTAAGATGGAATGGGATGTAGATTTGTGAGTTTTTCAATAAAGAAGTTCTTTGATGCTGTTTTGATTACAACTTTAAGGAGTTGAAGAATTTCACCAAATTGGTAGCAGAGGGCCCCTGCTATTCGAGGAGGCTTTGCATGTTTTCTAGATAAGTCATTTTCAATTATGTTTTGTCATATTTCCTTACATAGATTGCTTTCTGAAATCATAGCTTTTAGCATTATTTTTCATGTCATTTGCTTAGATAAAGGATCCTCATGATATTGCAGTTAGTCTCTTTCTCAAGCTCTTCCAATACATCTCTATTAAATGAATGGGATTCAATTGTGATATTTTGAGTTATTAGCATTTCGTTTTCTGTTATTTAGTTAAAAAGTAAGATCCTCATTTGTCAGATCTATTTAGTGTTTACATTATATTTCTTTAGGAAGATTCAGTAAGAGGGCTAGAAGCTTCTGGTTTCATCCTTTCTAGTAAAGGTGAAATAACCAGTAAAAGCCCCTACTGTCAATCTTTGTATAAGAAATATTTTGTTCACACAATTTTAGATCAGATTCCTCATTATACTGTAGTTAGTCTCTTTCAAAAGCTTTTCCAATAAACCTCTAATTCACGAATGAGACTAAGTTGTAGTATTGTGAGTTATTGAGTGTTTTGCTTCATTAAAGATCCTTATCACATTATGATTAATCTCTTTCACAAGCTCTTCCAATAAACCTTTAACCCATGAATGAGATTTAGTTGTAATGTTATAAGTTGTTTCAACATTTCATAGGAGATCCTTACTACATTATAGTAATCCTTTTCTCAAGCTCTTCCAATAAACTTTTATCAAATGAATGAGATTTCACTATAATGTTTTAAGTTACTGTTTGTTTCAGCATTTCCTTTTATGTTTTAGGAGATCCTCATTGCATTAAAATTAATTTTTTTCACAAGCTCTTCCAACAAATCTTTAGCTAAATGAATCAGATTAAGTTGTAGTGTTTTGAGTTACTTTTCATTTCATGAATGTTCATTTGCAAGCTAGGATATCCATGGATCAGAATGCTCTGTTTTTCATCATTTTCCTAATTAAGGATAGAATTTACACTCTGTTTTGAGTCTAAGGTTTCCTTTTCTTTTCTTTTTGACATAGATTTGATTTCATCTGTTGAACATAGAGTAGCATACTAATTACTAAAAAGACAAAACCTCCAAAAACAATAAGAAAAACACATACAACGAAGTAAGGAAGAGGTCACTTAAGCACATATAGTGCACCACACTTCATCAGTTTAATAGCCCTGGTTGATAATTTATGTTAGCAATTTAGGACGCTAAATTGACTAGAAAATTGCAATGGAGGAATGGATGGTGGGCCAGCGGGTGACGTAAACTCCTTTGTCGGGTAGCGAAAATGTTATGAACGGGGTTGACAGGTAGGGATGCAATGATGACCGTCGGATTATGAAGATCCACGGTGGAGATTTCTTTTGGAGGAAAGCAAATGGATCGGGGTGAACGATAGGTGAAGGGGCTAAGGGAAGTCAGAGGAATGGTCCTGTGAGTCGTATGAGCGGAAGGGGCTTAGGCTTAAACCAAAAAGGGTCTTAAGGCCTTATTTCTAAAAAGGGTGGCTTTAGGCCTAAACAAGGTGTTTTTAAGCCTTTTTTAGGATTCTGATAGGGTGAAAGAGGGTATTTTAAACCAAATAAGGAGGTTTTAAATGGTTTAGACAGGTTTTTCAAGGGAGATGAAGAATTAGTGAAGGGGTAAATGGGTTTTTTTCAAAGGGAAAAGGACTAATAGAAATGGAGAGAGAAAATCAGTAGAATGAGGGGAAGAGTCATGAAGGGGTAAATGGTGAAAAGGGGCCTAAAATTAGTTTCTTTTTGGATCAATAGGTTAACTTGGAATGGATTTGAATGAAGATCTTAGTGAATGGATAGCTTAAAGACAATGAACTCAGAGAGATTTCAAAAACTCACAAGATTTTCATAAAAGCTTGTCTTTTAGAAATATAAGGAACTTTTTTTCCATCATTGGATATAACAAATTTTATAGATGGCTAACAGTGGCTCCACTTGGGGAAGACAGCTCCTTGGAGGTGTCAAGAACCTCAGAGAATAAATCTCTGGAAAGTAGACCAGTGCCTTGTTTTTTCACCTTGACAGTCCTTCTTTTTGACTTGTTATTTTGCTGCTCTGTCGAGATGATCTGCAGTATCATAGCAGGACTGATTTCTTACCCAAACTTCTACCTACACAACCTATTTTCCTAACATTGTTTCTTCTATGGCTACATTTAGACTTGCAAACCCTTTGTAACATCAATTTTTTCTTTTGTTTCAACATGAAACTATCTACTTCTGTCCTTATATCATCCATGAGTTCATATTAAACTTATGAAGCCATCATTTATGTACCTATTCTAGCTATATGTCAAGATTAAACTGTTTGACAGATTTTCCTTCTCTAGTCTAAAACAGGAAATTGAAACATAATCAAATCAGGATTAGACAGTCTGATTTGTTATGGAGCTATGAAATTTTGTACAAGCTACACATAGACTTTATTTGGGGAAATTTAAAACAAAACTGTGAAGGCTTAAGATCTGAAATTGATAAGCATCCTTGTTTCTTTCTTTGGTTCAGAGTTTGATATTTTTAGAACCATTTCTCTCTTCTCCTAATCTATTCTACTGATAAGCCAAGTTTACATTGTTTGGAAGATCTTCATTCACTAACCTATCAACAATAAATTTAAACTTATTCAATCATGATTATGTTGTATGATTGAATAACATTTCTTCTTTTAATGTAGTGGCATTTGGACTTGCACACTTTCAGATCCTTTTCTCTTTTTTGGTATGGGGATGTACCTATTCTTTTATCTGCCCTCTTTTCCTCTCTTTTTTTGTTTCATTTTTCCAAGTCTTTTCTTTAAGCAATGTTATTTACAATGGACAAAGCTTTGAACTGAGTTTTTAACAAAAATAATATTTGGGCATCCTGCCATTGACATGACCTCCAAAAAGTTCTGTTCCATCCATATCTTGAAGGAAAAGTGCATTATTACCTATAGCAGACTGAATGAGATAAAGGCCTTTCCATAAAATTTCAAACTTTCCATGTTTGCCCTTATCTTCCCTCCTAGAAACCCATTTTAGTACCTTGTCACCAATGTTAAAATTATTTTCTTTTGTTCTTTTATCAAACAGCTTCTTGATGTTTTCTTGTACTTATTGTGCTCTATTGTAGACTAATTCTCTGGTTTGCTACAACTGGAACAATCTGATTAATTCTTCTTGTCATATCATCTTCTTCAGACTATATTTCTTGGATCAACTTCATGACTGGCACTCCTAAACTAGTTGGAAATATTGCATCTGCTCCGTAAACTAGCTGATAAGTGGACATTCCAATTGACTTTTTAGTGGTCAATCTGTCAGCCCACAGTGCATGTACTAGCTTGTTGCACCATGATTTCTTATTTTCTTCCAACAACTTCTTGATGATGTTCACCAAACTCTTATTTGAGGATTCTTCCAACCCATTACCTTGAGGGTAATAAGCTATGGAATGACCCAATATAATCTGATATTTGTGGCAAAAAATCAACCACCTTTTTGGACCCAAAGGCAGCATCATTGTCAGTGATAATCTTCCTAGGCCAGCCAAATCTAGACAGGATATGGTCTTCAAGGAATTTAATGATGACTGAGTCTATGGAATTCCTAGAATGGATGGCATTTATCCATTTGGTGAAGTAATTTGTTGCTCTGATGATCCATTTATGTTGGGAAGATGAAGCGGGATGGATTTCCCTAATGAAGTCTAGACCCCACTGTTGAAAAGGGGCTTCAAAAATGATAGGATGCAGAGGTAAGGGTAGCAATTTTCTTTTGCCTTCAAAGGTTTGACATTTGTGACAGGAAATTATCATTTTATGGACATCTTGAAAGAGGGTGGGCCAATAATAACCATCTCTAAGGATTTTGTTAACAATATTTTTCCAATAGAGATGGCCTCCACATTCTCCTTCATGAAACTCATGCTTGATCTTATCTGCATCATTCTCAGGCAAACATTTAAGCAATAATCCACTAGCATTTTTCCAATATAAACATTTATCTAAAATGCAGTAATTAACAACTTTTATCTTCAGTAACCTTGCCTTTTTTTTAGACAAACTAAGAGGAACATTAAGATTCAGAAGCACATACAAAATATCAACATACCAAGATGAATTCAGAAAATAATCTTCAATGAGTGGAGTTGCCAACTCCTCTTGTTCATCTAATGCATTAAACATGTTTATATCAAGTGCTTGTATTTTGGTTTCAGCCATAATTTTTGCTAGTCCTTGACCTTTGATAAGCTTAGCGGGCTTAATTTCTGCATCATATTCTAATATTACAGCAATCCACTTTCCTCTTTTGCCATCAAGATCTTGTGTCAAAATGTCTTTCACCATTGAATGAGGCACAAATGCAATGATGTGTGAGTGTAAAATATAAACTCTGAAATCTTTTAAGGCTTTGACTAAGGCAAAAGCATGTTTTTCCATTATGTTGTATTTCAGAGGTGCATATCGTAATGCCTTGCTAAAAAATTCAATGGGCTACTCTTGTCCATTTATGTTTTTCTGTAATAGGACAACAGCCACTGTATGTTCTGAGGCAAAGGAGAATATGAAGAATTCTTTGGTAAAATCAGGACTAATAAGAACTGGTGTTTAGGTAAGTGCTTGTTTTACCAGTTCAAAGGATTTCTTTGCTTCTAAGGTCCATTTAACTCTTGTTTCTCTTTTAAGCATGTTTGTAATATTTCTAATGATTTCAGCTAGGTTGGGTATGAACCTTCTCAAGAAATTAATCTTCCCAATGAAAGATTGAAGTTCCTTGATATTTCTAGGATGATTGATTTGCAATATATCTTCAATCCTCTTTGGGTCTATCTTTATCCCATCTTCAGATATGATATGACCAAGAAGTTTACCTTCTTGGAGACCAAACAATGTTTTCTTTGGGTTTAAGGATAAACCATATTTTCTGCATTTCTCAAAGACTTTTCTTAGGTGTATTAGGTGTTCTTCATATATTTTGGAATAGGCTGTTATGTCATCTAAGTAAATCACAATGAAGTAACCTATTTATTTTGAAAAATCAATATCCACAACTCTCTGGAATGTGGCACGATCATTCATTAAACCAAAAGGCATTTTCACATACATGAAAGTGCCCCAAGGTGTGGTAAAATTTGTTTTAATTTGATCATCAGGGTGTACCAATACTTGGTTGTATCCTGAGAAGCCATCTAGCAAAGAAATTATTTTTGAACCTACTACCATTTGCAAGATGTGATCCATTTTGGGAAAGGGATTGTTTCCCTTTAATGATGCCTTGTTTAAGTTTCTGAAGTCTATACAAAGCCTTATTTCTCCTGTTTTCTTCCTTACAGATACAAGATTGGATACCCATTCTGAGTATCTTACAGGGACAATAATTCTAGCATCATACATTTTTTTTATTTCTTTCTCAAACAGAGGTAATTGAACAGGGTTTATTCTACGTAATTTTTGTCTAAAAGGCTTTTGGTTTTCCTTGAGGGGTATCTTATGCTGAATTATTTCTATATCATATGATTTTAAATCTTCATAACTTCAAGAAAATACATCAGAAAATTCTCTAAACAACTCAAGATATTTCAATATAATGTGAGCTGGCAGTGTTTTGGATAATTTGATCATTTTAGGCCTTTCTTTACTGCCTATATTGCATTCTTCAACTCCAGCTTCAGTGGGTTCTATTTTAGGATTTTTTGAAACATCATTGAAGTCAAACAATTCCTCTAGGGGCACTAGTCCTTTTGGCAAGTTTTCATTGTTAGACTGCAACACTTCTAGATCTTCTTTTTCTAAATCAATGCATATTTCTGTTTTATGTTTGCATCCTTTGGTTAACAGATTTATATCAGCAGTGTTAGGAGGCTTTTCTTGGCAATATTGTTCCGCAATAGGGCAGTTTTCTTCATATTCTGAATTTGAATTTAGCACTTCAAACTCATTTCTGGACTGCAGGAAGTCTTCTATTTGTTTATCTCCTTCAAAAACCTGCCAATATCTTTCATTATTGGGGACTGCTAGTCTATATTTGACTTGGATTGAATATTTTTTTCTTTCATAAGGTCTTAGACATGTACTAGTGGCAAAGGCTAAACCATTGGAAAGAATATTTTGGTTTCTAGGGACAAATGTGAGTTCAAAATCTACAAAGGTTTTTAGTAGGTCCATGGCATCATCTCTATAGGCTCTTAGTCTTGGATGTTTGGCAGTGTATTCTCCATTTACTTGGATAATTATTAGTTCTGAATCTCCATGGACAGTTATCCTCTTGGCTCCTAATTTCTTCAGTAAATGAAGTCCTAAGAGGAGTGCTGCATACTCTGCTATGTTATTAGTGCATTGGAAATTTAGCCTGTATGAATGGCCTTCGGCATGGTTATTCTTCGTATTATGCACCCATATGCCTGCTCCTGCACCAGTCTTGCTACAAGACCCATCAAAACTCATACTCCAAAGAGGACTAGCTTCAGATTTTTCATTAATTTCCTCTCTGTCTTCTTTGTTTTGTTTATGCTGATTGCCACTATGTTGTTTTTGAGGGTCTATACTATGTCTATTTTTGTCTTGTTCCTCAAGGTTTTCAGTGTGTTGAGGATTGTTTCTTTGATTTTTATTCTTAGTACTAAGTAGATGGTTGTTTTTTGGCTTAAGATCTTGACTCTATTTGCTGTGATTTTCTGAATTAGCAAACTGCTTATGTTTTTCCCCCTCCCTTCCTCTTTTTCTATGGTTGGTTTCTGATCTTCTAATCCTTGCTCATTAATATTTTCATCATTGTAAAGGATGAATGAGTCAAGGTCTGTATGAATAGAATAAAGAGGGGAGTTGTCTGGTCTTTCTTGACTACTCACCATGTACTTCATATGGGTTTCCCTTATAGTCTTCTAGGTTGACTGAAGATAGGGATGGTGGCATAAGTCATATCCATTTGCATAGTGCCTTGAAGCTTGGCACCCCAAGATCTTGAAAGGAGCATGCCATAATTTGGAGGTATATCAGCCACTACTATATCCATCACTAAGATTTTGGCTGAGATTTGTGCTAAGTTGACACAAAGATATTTTATTAGGCCTAGGCATTTGACTCTGCTGGAGTCAAAGGAGTATAAATATTTGTAGGGCTTAGTTACTTCAAGGCCTAGTCTCTCCATTATTACTTTGGGCATGAGGTTATGTGATGCTCCTGAATCAAGCATGGCATTGTGCAAAATGTTATCATGGATGTTGAGACTAACATAAAATGGAGGGACTCCTCCTTCTTGAAATTTCCCTTCCACTTCTGGTCCAAACAGAAGCTCAGGTTTGTCATCAGTGACATCGACAGAATCATTGTTGTCTCCTATGTTCAAAGCTCTTAACAGTTGGGATTTATATACATCTTGTGTGACTAATTCAGTGAGAGGAATGGAGATTTTAATTTTGGAAATCTCACTCCCTATTCTAAAAGGAGTTTGATTTTTGGAAGTTTTTAATTCCACCTTTTTAGTCACTGTTTTATCAGCAAAATCAGCTTGCTGGTTTTTATTATGGACAGCAGTTTGGATGGTTTTATCAGGAGCATTAGCTGAGGTGCTAGTGCTACTAGGGTCACCACTATGTTTTCTAGAAATCTGGGTGTTCTTTTCTTTGTTTTTATCAGAACTTTTAGCCATGGTTTTGTTGTTTTCTGTCGTTTTTTTAGGAATGTTTTCAGGATTGTTCCTAGCAGAAATTTCAGAGGTTTTCTTTTTGGGAGTGTCTTGATTCTTTTTACTCCTAAGGTCATATTTTTTATGTACTTCCATTATAGCATTTTCAAAGCCTTGTTTGTAATCTTCAGATTTTGGGCTTTCTTCATGATAGGGTGTATATATGCCTTGTTCTTATTTAGTGAGAAAAATGGTCTCCTCATTGTTCACTCCCAACCATTTTATGTGATCTCCCTCTGTTTCTTCAATCACTCCCTCATCTTCATCAGCATAATTATGTTGGAAAGGAGGTCTGACTTGCTGATCAGGGCCTCTTTGTCTAATTTGAGGGGGATTCCTTCTAAAGTTTTGGTTCTGATTTTGATTCTTGTTTTGAGGAGATATTTGGTTTTCTTTAAGATAAGCTCTCTCATTCATTTCTATTCTTTCCATCATCATTTCCATTGTTCTAACCAGACTATCAATTTTGGAGTTTGATGTGGAAGGTCCAGCTTCATCTTTGTAGGTAACCCTTTTCTCCGCTTTCAATCTAGCCCTTCTGGCATTAAGGTTAGCTTCTACGCTTACTGCCCCTTTCTGCATGTCTTCTAATGTAAGGGGTTCTCTTTCCCTTAGCTGATAACACATGTCTGGGTCAAACCCTTCACGAAAATTTATTATGGCTAAGCCTTGTGGGGGTTTCATTTGTGGAGGGAGTGCATTATAAACACTATTGAATCTAGTGCAATAATCTTGGACACTCTCTCCAACATTTATTTTAAGATCATTGTACTCTGACAGGATTTGAAGGGGGTTTCTCTTGACTTCCCATTTGTTTAGGAATAATTTATGGAAAGCATGGAGGTCATTGATACTGTTAGGGGTTAAGCCTTTGAACCATTTTCTTGCTTCTCCCCCTAACTTTGAGCAAACATTCTAAGTTTTACAGTTTCATCATCTATCTCTTGTCTGTCAAAGTAATCATTCATTCTATCCACATGTTGTTGAGTTGTAGTAGAAATAATAGCATCATATAATGGAATCTTGGACTGATAGTCCTGTGGTAGAGAAACTAAAGGTAAAGGAAGGACTAAAGGAGCATACCATGTTGCCATGATATGTAGTTGTGGAAAAAATGGGGGGTTTACAAGTGGAGGATTTGTGATAGGAGGTTGATGATGAGCTGAAGTGGTTTGAACTGTGGATGTGTGGGTGAGTGTAACAGAAGTACTAGGACCAGCTACGTATTGTTGAGTAGATTTAGGATGAGAGAAGCCAAAATTGTGAATGAAATGGAGATCAGTAGGTGTGGAAGGGGAGGCTTCTCTACTGCTAGTGTGTTGTGAATTTAGAGGCTCAAAGTCTATCTGATCTATACCACTTAATGAATTGGTTCTAGATAAGTTTCTGTTATAGATAAGTCAACTTGGGAATTTTGCAGAGCTGTAAGGTTTTCAGGGACAGAGTCTGCTCTATGGATTGGACTAACAATAGTTGGATTTCTGGGTGTAGGAGACTTCCTAAGGATGCTTTCAGGATTATCAACTAGTTCAGGAGGGTTTGGGTCAGGATAGGATCTAGTATGGATTCTTTTGGAAGCCAGGATTTAGACCCAAAGATAAGCAAAGTTATCCAAATATGATAGTCTTTTCAAGGAAAACTAATCTGTGTAAGAAAAATTTTAATCCACAAAGTTTTCTTAAATGGGTTTTGTGATGTTCTAATGATCAAATAAGTTTCCCAGTGGAGTATTTGGACCACCAATGGGGTCAGCAGGCCTACTGAAAACTATTGGAGTCACCAGGTGGAAGCTTTTTACTTGTTTTCTAGGATTAGTTGTTGTCCACCATCAACAATCAAGAACCACTCTTGGCAGACACTTGATTCATTTTAAGAAAGAGGTTTTCTGAGTTTTGAGATAATTTGAAAATTGTATCACTCAATGTCCCCAGTATGGTCGCCACTATTTTTTCTCCCTGTGATTTGCAAGATTGGCAAGAACAAACACTGCAGGGGCCACATCAGAACCGATTTGGAATCCTAAGACCTAGCCTTCCTAGATTCAGAGAGGGATCTCTCTATATAAGTGTTTTTTGAAAGATATATCTATGTGCTCTTTGTTTTAAGATTTTAGGCTAGTTATGAAGCTCTGAGAACTTTGTTTGGTTTTGGTTGATTGAAAAGGTACTTGAAGGATTAAATATTGGAGAAGATTTATAGAATGTTTCAGTTGGATGGATAGACTATGAGACAACATTAATCCATTGGGCTATGGAGTCATAAAATGATTTAATTGTTCAACAACTATTCAAGGGTTTTCATAGGGCAAGTTATCTAGATTAAATGGATCTCTTAGATTAAGTTGTGATATGAAACTTTAAGGTGTTTTGAAAAGCTATAGTCAATCAAGAATCTTCTATCTCTACTTAAACAAGAAAAGCCTTTCAAAGTAACTATTTGAAGTAATCCAAAGGACATGGAAAACCATAGACTTCTTTGGACAAACTTTTATTAAAACAAACTTTTAAGACAACAATCCAGCAATCCTAAGACTACTTTCAGATAAAGAAAACATACAAGATAACGATAAGAGAAACCCAAGATCAAACAAAAATAATCTAATCTTCTTTTGACAAAATTTTTAGGGATCTTTCAAAGCAACCTTTAAAGACTAGCCAGAGGATAGGGCATACCATAGACTTCCCTGGTTTAAACTCTACTTGGCATATTTTTGAAAATATCCTTTAAGAACAATATCTCAAGTTCTACTCAGAAGGATATGGGCTTACCAACACTTCCTTGGTTATACTCTATTGAATCTTTCTTAAAGCAACAAGCTAGACATAACTGAAGGGAAACTAAAAATCCTTCAATCAAACCTTTCAGAAGAAAAAATAAAGATAAAGCTTGCAGACAGAAATAGGGTACCTTTGACAGTAAATCCTAATCTAATTTTTCTGTTCTTTATTAGATAAAATGGACAGAATGAAAACATAAGAAGAAACAAACACAATGAGGAAAAACATCACCATTAACATAGACCAGGATCCTATGAATCAACTTGTTTTATTGATGTTTGAACCAGTTATACTCCAGCACAGTGAGTCTTTATAGCTCAAAGCTTCCCTATCCAACTTAGCACTCATCAACTAGCTCAGCAACACTCTAAACAACTAACAGTAACAGCCTTCTACAACCAACCATGAACCCTTTCTAATGAAGTCCTCATGCTATATTTATAAGCAAACGAGGAGGTGAAATGGAAGCTAGGGTTAATATATTTCATTTATGACTGAGTTAATGATTTTTGACCTTTTAGACCATGCAAGGCCCAAGGAAAAAAATATCTGAAATGAGTTACTCTTTATAATGAATGTTGTTTAATTTTTGAGCTACTTAGTTGCAATATTTGACTTTTAGGCTTTTTTGATAACTTTGTAATAATTATTGAGCTCCTTCTTTCGAAAATATCTCTTACTGTAATAACTTATGTATGTTTTTGAGGGAAAATGATGCTTGTAGGTGGCCTTTAACCCTTTGATGAAGTAACTGCTTCATTGATTTTGGCATTCGAAGCTATTTTTGTGTTGATCTGTCTTGCTTATTGCTTTAAACTTTTTTTTTAGGCTTGATTTTTCTTTTAGCCTTTAGAATCATCTTTGCTTCCTGCTTCACTTTTTTGACAGTTTTAACTTTTAATCTTTCGTCCTTTAACTTTGTTTTTATCCTTAAGCTGTAATTAAGCTTTAATCTTTTGATTATTCTTCTGACCTTCTGTCTTCAATCTTCACTGTTCTTGTTTTTGTTTCTGTGTGCAGGCGACTTCTTTGTTGTGCTGGAGGGTTTCATTAATCAATCAATGGTCATGAAACGTTAATTCAAACACTGAAGTCAAACAATATGAATCTCTTTTTTCTTTATATTACCTCGAGGATCGTCACCCTAAGACAAAAAACCACTTAGATTGGTTGTGGGATGTCCAGCGAACTTAGGCCACCATTAAACCTGCAACCATAAACAAAAATCATTAAATAAAACCTACGTTCTTGGATTAACTACGTTTCAGAGGCTTGGGAGAAGGCGATGGAGCGATTGCAGAGGAGGAAAATGTGCAGAAGGGGTTCCATGAATGAAACCAGGAAGAAAAGTGGACCAGTTTAAATATCGGTGCGAAATGGAGATAGGTGGTTTCTTGGAAAACCAGTGGTTTTCGCATGGCTCATAGGTGGTAAGCGGTTTTGAGTGGATCGGACGCGATTTCACCAGAGGATGACGTGTGGCGGGCCCAAAATCGTTTTTATCTCGTGTAAATGGCTCGTTAAACTCTATTGGAAAAATTAGCGTGATATGCGTTGTGAACCGTTGGATCTAGGGTAGCCAAATCAACGGTGCAGGTTGATCCCGACCAAAGGAGTTGATCGGCGGAGGTAAAGGTGGGAGATAGGTGGCGGAAGGGGATTGGATTGTGATGGAGGAATGGATGGTGGGCTAGCGGGTGACGTAAAATCCTTTGTCGGGTAGTGGAAATTTTATGAACGGGGTTGACAGGTAGGGATGCGATGATGACCATCAGATTATGAAGATCCATGGTGGAGATTGATTTTGGAGGAAAGCAAATGGAGCGGGGTGAATGATAGGTGAAGGGGCTAAGGGAAGGCGGATTAATGGTCCCATGGGTCGTATGAGCAGAAGGGGCTTAGGCTTAAGCCAAAAAGGGGCTTAAGGCCTTATTTCTCAAAAGGGCGGCTTTAGGCCTAAACAAGGTGTTTTTAAGCCTTTTTGAGGATTCTGATAGGGTGAAAGAGGGTATTTTAAATCAAATAAGGAGGTTTTATATGGTTTAGACATGTTTTTCAAGGGAAATGAAGAATTAGTGAAGGGTAAATGGGTTTTCTTCAGAGAGAAAAGGACTGATATAAATGGAGAGAGAAAATAAGTAAAATGAGGGGAAGAGTCATGAAGGGGTAAATGGTGAAAAAGGGCCTGAAATTAGTTTCTTTTTGGATCAACAGGTTAACTTGGAATGGATTTGAATGAAGTTCTTAGTGAATGGATAGCTTAAAGACAATGAACTCAGTGAGATTTCAAAAACTCACAATATTTTCATAAAAGCTTGTTTTTTAGAAATCTAAGGAACTATTTTTCCATCATTGGATAGAACAAATTTTATAGATGGCTAACAGACCATACCCATGATTTTTACTAAAAAGGCATCTACAGGGATTTCATAGCAAAATTTTGGCTTCAAGCCTGGGATTCGCTAAGAAAATTCCTAATTGGCAGAAAACTAAAAAATTGTTCCTTTTCTTCAAAATTTTACCTATGGATATGCAATTATTGATTTCTAAATGATGCAAAAATGTCAAAAAGGAATTTGGTCTACTCTTCAAGCTTTGAAAGTTTCACCTTTGACAGTAGGAAGCTGAATTTCTTCAAGTTCATTTATGACTGTGATTTTAAGGCCTCTTTTCTTTAACTCAGACGTTATCATCTCCATTTTATCATGTAGCTCTTTGACATGGCCTTTTAGTTTCTTTCTTGTAGCTTGCAACCATAAATTTTTGTTTCTTGTGTGCTTCATTACCCTTCTCAAACGAAGTGTCCTTTTCAACAGCTTCTTGGCATTAGTTAATGACTCATCATATTGATTTAGTTGGTTCTTTTACCTTTTCTTTGAAATCTTCCATCAGATTCCTATCTACCTTGGCTTCTTGCAACTCTAATTTGGTCTCAATAACCTCTTCTCTAGCCTCTCTTAACTGCTCTTTTAACACCTGAACTTCAGTTTTCTCAACCATTATCTCCTTACCCTTCCTTTGCACAATGCTATCCTCTGCAACTAGAGACAAATCAATGATATCTTCTGTAATAGGCTACTTTCCTTTGTTAGTAACCTCTATCTTCTTATTTTCCATGACACCCTTAGCAAGTTGCAGCCTAGTGAGTGGTTTTCTTGGCTGAAACATAAACCCTGCATCTTCTCCTGCAAAATCAAGCCTTTTAGAAATCATACCTTTATTTTTCTTCTTTTCACCTTTAATATATTCACATTTCACCACTAGAGTCTCCTCAATGTCTATAGCTTGAAGAATATCTTCAACGTTTCCGTTTCCAATTGTTTGACTTATGGTCACCCTTCTATGGCTTTTCTTGTTGATCTTTTGTTTGCTTCTTGTAGGTGTAGGCTGTGGATTTTATGTCTCTTGTGCAAGCTCTACTTCAATATTCATTGGTTGTATAATTGGCTCTATCTCCTCCTCATTCACAACCTTTGTCTAAGTTGTAGGTTTGTCACTCTTGTTTGAAGGAATGGCTTTTGATTTTAGAGTCTTCTTGGGTGTTATTGAATCAACCTCATAACCACTTAGAAAAATAAAGGTAGCCTAGTCTCTGTTTAGTTTCTTTAGCTCCTCCAGCACCAGGAGTTTAATTAACCCATGATAGAAAATTGAGGTCTCATTGCTTTCTGCCCTAGCCTGAACCTTATCTGACACCTTCCCTAAACTCCTAAATAAGAAAAAGGGAAGATCAAGTGACTACTCACCATTAAAGTGAAACAAAAGCCTGAAATGGTACAAGTAGACCATATGAAATCTCCCCTCACAGGTAAAGTACTTTTGAATCCACCGGATGCGGGTGTTTTTCAATATTAATGCGATGGTGGACGTTTGGGTTGGCAAGTGGCGTAGCCACTTTGCTGCCCGTAACCTCGCACTAAGGTGATTTCATAAATGGCCTTTAATGCAGCATTGTGTTATATTTATCACCACCCTTCTGCTTCAATACTCCTTCATGGCTTCTCTCGATGCCTTCAGACCTGCATTCGCGAATGTTCCTCTGCCTCTGCATTGTCAATGCCCCCAGCTAGCTGCGAAGTCATTTCTCCGCACCACCACTGGTAAACGCTACCCAATTCTCAGTTGCATTGAGTTTGGGCCAGGTTTCCATTACTCTCAGAGCGCTTGCTGTAGTCTTTGCCTCAACTCTACTTCTGCTACTACTGGCAGTGACCAGTTCCTCACCATCCCAATTCCACAAAATCTGTTCCCCTCTCCTAGTGAAGCCATGCCCAGGGTGCACCATCGTATGCGATGCAGACATGGCAGCAGCAGAGGGAGAATGCCTCGCTCCTCGCCCACGCCTGATTCGAGCTCCACTTCTTCGCCCTCTTCTAAATACTTCTCACCTCGCTACCCAGACATGCGTAGCGACAGAGGACGCACTCGTTTTTCTAGCTTTCAATCGCAGTATTCTGGCCCTTCTGCTGCCACCATCCCGTCTAGCTCTCAGTATTCCCATTACACTATCCATTTCACCTACCAATTCACCATGGATAGACCCACTATCAAAGCCACCATAACCGTCATGTTCTAGGAGGAGAAACAAGACGTCACTCAGGGCAAGAGTTAGGACGAACCTCATGATAGCGTTCAGGGCGAGATGTTG